>JAEUYN010000077.1:0-18464 GCA_018257835.1 Euura lappo | reverse complement strand
AAAATTTGAATTTCGGACCTTTTCGGACGGAAACGCGATTTTTTCACTCGTCGTGTCAAGGCGGTCGTAAGCGTAAAAATTCGAATTTCGGACCTTTTCGGACGAAAACGCGATTTTTTCACTCGTCGTGTCAAGGCGGTCGTACGCGTAAAAATTCGAATTTTTGACGTTTTCGTTCGAAAACGCGATTTTCGTAAAAATTTAAATTTCGTAACTTTTCGTTCAAAAACGCGATTTTCGTAAAAATTTGAATTTCGGACCTTTTCGGACGAAAACGCGATTTTTTCACTCGTCGTGTCAAGGCGGTCGTAGGCGTAAAAATTCGAATTTCGGACCTTTTCACTCGGAAACGCGATTTTCGTAAAAATTCGAATTTCGGACCTTTTCGCACGAGAACTCGATTTTTTCACTCGTCGTCTCAAGGCGGTCGTACGCGTAAAAATTCGAATTTTGGACCTTTTCGTTCGAAAAACGCGATTTTCGTAAAAATTTAAATTTCGGAACTTTTCGTTCGAAAACGCGATTTTCGTAAAAATTTAAATTTCGGACCTTTTCGGACGTAAACGCGATTTTTTCACTCGTCGTGTCAAGGCGGTCGTACGCGTAAAAATTCGAATTTCGAACCTTTTCGCTCGAAACCGATTTTTTCACTGTCGTGTCAAGGCGGTCGTAGGCGTAAAATTCGAATTTCGGACCTTTTCACTCGAAAACGCGATTTTCGTAAAAATTCGAATTTTCTGGACCTTTCGCTCGAAAACTCGATTTTTTCACTCGTCGTGTCAAGGCGGTCGTAGCCGCGTAAAAATTCGAATTTCGAGCTTTTCACTCGGAAACGCGATTTTCGTAAAATTCGAATTTCGGACCTTTCGCTCGAAAACTCGATTTTTCACTCGTCGTGTCAAGGCGGTCGTACGCGCAAAATTCGAATTTCGGACCTTTTCACCGGAAACGCGATTTTCGTAAAAATTTGAATTTCTGACCTGACGAAAACGCGATTTTTTCACTCGTCGTGTCAAGGCGGTCGTAGGCGTAAAAATTCGAATTTCGGACCTTTTCACTCGGAAACGCGATTTTCGTGAAAATTAAAATTTCGGACCTTTTCGGACGAAAACGCGATTTTTTCACTCGTCGTGTCAAGGCGGTCGTACGCGTAAAAATTCGAATTTCGGACCTTTTCACTCGGAAACGCGATTTTCGTAAAAATTCGAATTTCGGACCTTTTCGCACGAAAACTCGTTTTTTTCACTCGTCGTGTCAAGGCGGTCGTTCGCGTAAAAATTCGAATTTTGGACCTTTTCGTTCGAAAAACGCGATTTTGGTAAAAATTCAAATTTCGGTCCCTTTCGTTCGAAAACGCGATTTTCGTAAAAATTTAAATTTCGGACCTTTTCGTTCGAAAACGCGATTTTCGTAAAAATTTAAATTTCGGAACTTTTCGTTTGAAAACGCGATTTTCGTAAAAATTTTTTCGGACCTTTTTGGACGTAAACGCGATTTTTTCACTCGTCGTGTCAAGGCGGTCGTACGCGTAAAAATTCGAATTTCGGAACTTTTCACTCGGAAACGCGATTTTCGTAAAAATTCGAATTTCGGAACTTTTCGCACGAAAACTCGATTTTTTCACTCGTCGTGTCAAGGCGGTCGTACGCGTAAAAATTCGAATTTTGGACCTTTTCGTTCGAAAAACGCGATTTTCGTAAAAATTTAAATTTCGGTCCCTTTCGTTCGAAAACGCGATTTTCGTAAAAATTTAAATTTTGGACCTTTTCGTTCGAAAACGCGATTTTCGTAAAAATTTAAATTTCGGAACTTTTCGTTCAAAAACGCGATTTTCGTAAAAATTTGAATTTCGGACCTTTTCGGACGAAAACGCGATTTTTTCACTCGTCGTGTCAAGGCGGTCGTAGGCGTAAAAATTCGAATTTCGGACCTTTTCACTCGGAAACGCGATTTTCGTAAAAATTCGAATTTCGGACCTTTTCGCACGAGAACTCGATTTTTTCACTCGTCGTGTCAAGGCGGTCGTACGCGTAAAAATTCGAATTTTGGACCTTTTCGTTCGAAAAACGCGATTTTCGTAAAAATTTAAATTTCGGAACTTTTCGTTCGAAAACGCGATTTTCGTAAAAATTTAAATTTCCGACCTTTTCGGACGTAAACGCGATTTTTTCACTCGTCGTGTCAAGGCGGTCGTACGCGTAAAAATTCGAATTTCGAACCTTTTCGCTCGAAAACTCGATTTTTTCACTCGTCGTGTCAAGGCGGTCGTACGCGTAAAAATTCGAATTTCGGACCTTTTCACTCGAAAACGCGATTTTCGTAAAAATTCGAATTTCGGACCTTTTCGCTCGAAAACTCGATTTTTTCACTCGTCGTGTCAAGGCGGTCGTACGCGTAAAAATTCGAATTTCGGACCTTTTCACTCGGAAACGCGATTTTCGTAAAAATTCGAATTTCGGACCTTTTCGCTCGAAAACTCGATTTTTTCACTCGTCGTGTCAAGGCGGTCGTACGCGTAAAAATTCGAATTTCGGACCTTTTCACTCGAAAACGCGATTTTCGTAAAAATTTAAATTTCGGACCTTTTCGGACGAAAACGCGATTTTTTCACTCGTCGTGTCAAGGCGGTCGAAAGCTTAAAAATTCGAATTGCGGACCTTTTCGCTCGAAAACTCGATTTTTTCACTCGTCGTGTCAAGGCGGTCGTCGGCGTAAAAATTCGAATTTTGGACGTTTTCACTCGGAAACGCGATTTTCGTTAAAATTTAAATTTCGGACCTTTTCGGACGAAAACTCGATTTTGTCACTCATTGTGTCCAGGCGTTGGTATGCGTAAAAATTCGAATTTCGGACCTTTTCACTCGGAAACGCGATTTTCGTAGAAATTTAAGTTTCGGACCTTTTCGTTCGAAACGCGATTTTCGTAAAAATTTAAATTTCGGAACTTTTCGTTCGAAAACGCGATTTTCGTAAAAATTTAAATTTCGGACCTTTTCGGACGTAAACGCGATTTTTTCACTCGTCGTGTCAAGGCGGTCGTAGGCGTAAAAATTCGAATTTCGGACCTTTTCACTCGGAAACGCGATTTTCGTAAAAATTCGAATTTCGGACCTTTTCGCACGAAAACTCGATTTTTTCACTCGTCGTGTCAAGGCGGTCGTAGGCGTAAAAATTCGAATTTCGGACCTTTTCACTCGGAAACGCGATTTTCGTGAAAATTAAAATTTCGGACCTTTTCGGACGAAAACGCGATTTTTTCACTCGTCGTGTCAAGGCGGTCGTACGCGTAAAAATTCAAATTTTGGACGTTTTCGTTCGAAAACGCGATTTTCGTAAAAATTTAAATTTCGGACCTTTTCGGACGTAAACGCGATTTTTTCACTCGTCGTGTCAAGGTGGTCGTAGGCGTAAAAATTCGAATTTCGGACCTTTCGTTCGAAACGCGACTTGGCAAATTCAAATTTCGGTCCCTTTCGTTCGAAAACGCGATTTTCGTAAAAATTTAAATTTCGGACCTTTCGTTCGAAAACGCGATTTTCGTAAAATTCGAATTTCGGACCTTTTCTCTCTGAATCGCGATTTTCGTAAAAATTTAAATTTCGGACCTTTTCGCTAGAAAACGCGATTTTTTCACTCATTGTGGCGAGGCGTTGGTATGCGTAAAAATTCGAATTTCGGACCTTTTCACTGGAAACGCGATTTTCGTAAAAATTGAATTTCGAACCTTTCGCACGAAACTCGATTTTTTTCACTCGTCGTGTCAAGGCGGTCGTACGCGTAAAAATTCGAATTTTGGACCTTTTCGTTCGAAAAACGCGATTTTCGTAAAAATTTAAATTTCGGTCCCTTTCGTTCGAAAACGCGATTTTCGTAAAAATTTAAATTTCGGACCTTTTCGTTCGAAAACGCGATTTTCGTAAAAATTTAAATTTCGGACCTCTTCGTTCGAAAACGCGATTTTTTCACTCGTCGTGTCAAGGCGGTCGTACGCGTAAAAATTCGAATTTCGGAACTTTTCACTCGGAAACGCAATTTTCGTAAAAATTTGAATTTCGGACCATTTCGGACGAAAACGCGATTTTTTCACTCGTCGTGTCAAGGCGGTCGTAGGCGTAAAAATTCGAATTTCGGACCTTTTCGGACGAAAACGCGATTTTTTCACTCGTCGTGTCAAGGCGGTCGTACGCGTAAAAATTCGAATTTTGGACGTTTTCGTTCGAAAACGCGATTTTCGTAAAAATTTAAATTTCGGAACTTTTCGTTCGAAAACGCGATTTTCGTAAAAATTTAAATTTCGGACCTTTTCGGACGTAAACGCGATTTTTTCACTCGTCGTGTCAAGGCGGTCGTACGCGTAAAAATTCGAATTTCGGAACTTTTCACTCGGAAACGCGATTTTCGTAAAAATTTGAATTTCGGACCTTTTCGGACGGAAACGCGATTTTTTCACTCGTCGTGTCAAGGCGGTCGTAAGCGTAAAAATTCGAATTTCGGACCTTTTCGGACGAAAACGCGATTTTTTCACTCGTCGTGTCAAGGCGGTCGTACGCGTAAAAATTCGAATTTTTGACGTTTTCGTTCGAAAACGCGATTTTCGTAAAAATTTAAATTTCGGAACTTTTCGTTCGAAAACGCGATTTTCGTAAAAATTAAAATTTCGGATCTTTTCGGACGTAAACGCGATTTTTTCACTCGTCGTGTCAAGGCGGTCGTACGCGTAAAAATTCGAATTTCGGACCTTTTCACTCGGAAACGCGATTTTCGTAGAAATTTAAGTTTCGGACCTTTTCGTTCGAAACGCGATTTTCGTAAAAATTTAAATTTCGGAACTTTTCGTTCAAAAACGCGATTTTCGTAAAAATTTGAATTTCGGACCTTTTCGGACGAAAACGCGATTTTTTCACTCGTCGTGTCAAGGCGGTCGTACGCGTAAAAATTCGAATTTCGGACCTTTTCGCACGAAAACTCGATTTTTTCACTCGTCGTGTCAAGGCGGTCGTACGCGTAAAAATTCGAATTTTGGACCTTTTCGTTCGAAAAACGCGATTTTCGTAAAAATTTAAATTTCGGAACTTTTCGTTCGAAAACGCGATTTTCGTGAAAATTTAAATTTCGGACCTTTTCGGACGTAAACGCGATTTTTTCACTCGTCGTGTCAAGGCGGTCGTACGCGTAAAAATTCGAATTTTGGACGTTTTCGTTCGAAAATGCGATTTTCGTAAAAATTTAAATTTCGGACCTTTTCGTTCGAAAACGCGATTTTCGTAAAAATTTAAATTTCGGAACTTTTCGTTCGAAAACGCGATTTTCGTAAAAATTAAAATTTCGGACCTTTTCGGACGTAAACGCGATTTTTTCACTCGTCGTGTCAAGGCGGTCGTACGCGTAAAAATTCGAATTTTGGACCTTTTCGTTCGAAAAACGCGATTTTCGTAAAAATTTAAATTTCGGTCCCTTTCGTTCGAAAACGCGATTTTCGTAAAAATTTAAATTTCGGACCTTTTCGTTCGAAAACGCGATTTTCGTAAAAATTTAAATTTCGGAACTTTTCGTTCGAAAACGCGATTTTCGTAAAAATTTAAATTTCGGACCTTTTCGGACGTAAACTCGATTTTTTCACTCGTCGTGTCAAGGCGGTCGTACGCGTAAAAATTCGAATTTCGAACCTTTTCGCTCGAAAACTCGATTTTTTCACTCGTCGTGTCAAGGCGGTCGCCCGTGTGGAAATCGAACCAGGGCGCTGGCCGGGAGACGGCCGGGAAGCCCGGCTTTTAGTCGGGCGCTGGTCGGGCGGTCTGACCAGAACCCGCCCAGAATCGTCACGCTCGGGTAAACGGGACCCGGCCAGGGCTCCTGGCCGGGCCATGGCCAGTGTGTCTAGCCATAGCCTGACCAGATTTGACTAGGTACTATAGGGTCTGGCGATAGTTTTATGCGATTATTCGGATTATCCTCAGTTGCAAATGAACACAAATTATACTTCAATTTTTTTTTCAATTCACTTTTCTTTATTAATTTGATTATCAAGGAATTACATAGACATAGTATACATATCTCTATATTCCAGTAAATGTTTCAAATTTTCAGAATATTCCTAATTATATATTTAATTAGGAACAATATAACCGTAGTTTTCAAGTAAATGTAGTATCACAAACTTTTTTTCAGAACATATTTTTTTTATAGATATTTAATTAGGAATAATATAACTGTATAAGTTTTCAAGTAAATGTAGTATCTGTAACGTGGTGTTTGCGGTCACCCGTTACATTGAACCAGCTGAGACGTCCTGAAGGACACAGCGGGGGAAAAACGACATCCGCTACACTCAGGGGAAACTCAATCAAGCGTCGTACTAGTTATTATTTGTTTATGTTTAATTCTCTGTATTTTTACGCTCTCTGTATGTAACTCTTCGCCGAGGATCAACGCTGCGACAGCTCTACACTTCGGCACTCTCCGACAATCTCCGTCACGGCTACACGCCTACGAACGTGCAAGCTACCTGGCCTAGGATAGAGAGGTTAGAGATAGCCAGCGTTTCCCGATCACCCGAAACTCTCGACGCAGTCCAGCTGCCGGCGTATAGGGACGAGTTCATACGAATCCTCCCGCCAGCTGAGCTGATCAACTTCATGGAGTTAGGCCGCTAACGCTAAGGATGTCTCCGAGACCGGTGTTTTGAGCCGAGTGGAGGCCACTACTCGACTTCCTGGCTCGGTGACCGAGGTTGTAAAGCCTGCAGACCCGTAACACCTACTGTTTCAGCTACCGCATCGTCGTCAGGTACCCCCTAGACGAGACGTCTCCGAACTCTGAGGGCTCGCTCGTGATCGGGGCTGGAAGATGCCCAGCACGACTGGTGGAGGCGACTTACGTTCCGGACAGGCTTATCGTCTACCGCCAGAGTCCGGCTAAGGGAAGACCACGTGGATTCCCATCGGACCGACTCAGAGCATCGGCAGCAGCAGATCGGTATAGCCCTAGCGAGCTACAACGCGAGAGGAGCCACGATCGTGACGTCGGAGGAACCGAGGATTGCCGAATGTCCAGATTTGCATAAGAGGGGTGATCGTTGACCTATCACCGCTAAGTGGCTGTTCCGAACTTTGACTTCGTACGGCTGAGCCATGAGTGACACGAATTGTCTATAAATCAGGGAGAGCAACGAGACTCGGTCTCTTCTACGCTTCGCTGTGCTACCGAAAGGACGTCTCCAGCCTCGCTACGACCATTTATAGATATTTCCTCCTCTTGCTCACCTCATCCCTCTATCGTTTCTGTAAATTCAATTCTCGACCTTCTCGCTATCGCACAATCTTTCCTACCGCATTTCTTCCTTCCGTTAGCTTTATTAAGTAATTTAGAGTCATTCTTTTGTAATTTAAACTAGAGTCAGTGTATTTCACACGCCTGAATTTAAGGTAAGGCTTCCGCCTATTTATGTAAAGTTACGAGGTCGTTCTATCGTTCTATCGTTCAGTTTTGTAATCTGATGATCTATCGCTCAGTCTTTGTTTAATACCTACCGTATGGCTCTTATATCGTTCTACCGTCTGTAGGCTTGTTTTTGTTTGAGAATCACGGTCTCGTCGGTGCTGCGCTTGCGACCGCGATCCCGTGTGATTCCATTTACGTTACGTTTCTGTTCTTTACCGATACGTTTTACGCTACGCTATACGTTTGAGCAATCTTTACTGAACGACCTCCCGACTGAATCGCTTTTCGTGATATTTCTTGATATTTGAGCATGATCTTTTTGTAACTACGTTCTATCGTGCCCTTCTGGTTTACGATTTATATTTTGTTGCTTATTTGTATGGTAATTTACGATTTACGCATGCCATTGCATGCGATTTACGATTGAGTTTCCCTGAGGTAGTTCCCCTTGCGTAGAAGCAGCCGCGGAACTAGTTTATTAGTTATTTATTGTTCTTTGATTTCTTTGCCTATCGTTACGTCTACGCTACCTTCCGTATATATGTCTCTTTGATAATTTCCGTAGCGATGATTGTAACGATTTGTACTCCGCGTTATTTTTAGTATTGTAACTTTTAAGTAATTCTTTGTGAATATTTTATTGACTTCCTGCTCTCGTTTCGCCTATCGTACAGACCCCGTATCTGCATTTTTCTATCGTAATTAACGCATCGCATTTCGCTTATGAGTATGACGTCGCTTTGTGACGCCTACCTTTAAGTCTGTATCTTTTATTATATCGAGTCTGCGACTTTACCTCCTTCCGTTAATTCTGCCTTGTTCTGTACGATGCGCTTACGTTTTGCTATTTTTATGTAATAATTCTCTTACGTATTCTTGTGAATTTTCTCGCTTATGACTGATTTCTGTGATTATTTATTGTAAAACTGGATTACTATTGCTTTACTTCAATATAGTAGGCTCCGCCTACCGTTAAACTACTTACCCACGTGTCATTTACTGGAGAACCTACCCACTCTACCATACGTTTTGAGTAAACTGCAGCTTAGCCGAGCAGTGCTTCTATCTCTCGTTATCGAACCTACCGTTTGCTGAATATCGTTTGTTTAGTCTGTTTTGTTGATTAACCTACCGTACGGCGGTACATTCGGTACCTGGCGCCCAACTCTTTTAATTTGGTACGTTAACTAGTAAAGAAGCTTTCTTATTGTAAACGGTGGACTGTTTTCTCAGTCTCAGTCACTTTTACCGTTACATATCACAGTAGAAGGGATGTGGCGGTTCTAACGCAAGATCCCTGTTACCGACATGTTACCGACCGAGGGTTCGCATCCGTGCTACTTACCGACCGTGGGTAAGTTGCCCCACTGTTACCGACCGATGGTTCTATTTACCGACAGTGGCCCCGGAGCATCCCTGTTACCGGCCGATGGTTCGTTCTATTTACCGACAGATAGCGTCCCTATTATAGTGGGTTACCCTCGGAGCATCCCAGTTACCGACCGATGGTTCCCGACAGATGGCGTCCCTAATTTTCCCTGAGAGATGGCGCCTTGTTCATTCCCCAGATGGCGCCCCTAATTGTATGGCGTCTGTTTCACTGGGGCGCCTACTTTACCCTGTAGAGGCTGCCTGTTTCACCGCTAGATGGTGCCGGGTCCCACCCCCGTAGAGGGCGCCTGCTTTTAGCCCGGATCTTTTGGATAATTTATTTCCCACGCGGGCGGCTAAGATCAGAGGTATTGTTTCCAAGATTTTTTCAGGAAAATTTATTTCCCACGCGGGCGGCGGCAAAGATCAAAGGTTTTGTTTCCAAGAATTTTTTTCCCACGCGGGCGGCGGCAAAGATCAAAGGTTCTGTTTCCAAGAATTTTTTGAGGAAAATGTATTTCCCACGCGGGCGGCGGTAAAGATCAAAGGTTTTGTTTCCAAGAATTTTTTTCCCACGCGGGCGGCGGCAAAGATCAAAGGTTTTGAGAATTTTTTTCCCCCACACATGCGGCGGGGATCAAAGGTTTTGTCTCTGATTTCCTTTCCCACGGTGATATCAAAGGATTTTTCCAATTAACAACCTCAAGTCACACCTGCACGCGGCTTGAGTCAAAGGGAGGTGATATTTTCTCACCCCCACACCCCCGATCCGCGATGTATATAAATCCAGAGCTACCGAGATGAAGCCACACAAGTGCTTCGACTTTACATCGGGTGTTAGTTTAACGAGGAGATATCTACACTGTTAGTTCACACAACGGAACATTCACGGTATGTTGGTCATAACACCATCCGAGTGCAAAACTCTAAAAAAGGTTAGGAAAGCTCGCGCATCCAAATTAAAGACGATGGACTCCATTCCTCTGATTCCGGTCAAACCGTATCCTCGATTCGATCGGCGAGTGAACTCTCGTCATGAATGGGAGCGAACCGAACATTTCATCCTGACATCTAAATTACAATATTCGCTGAAAAGAACCACCGAGGAGCTAGAAAACGAATTAAAAAGAATCGGTTATGATCATGAAAATCATCACTCGTACACGTTCAAATTTAGAAAAAGTTCTCGGGGATATTCCGCCGACGTTCGTCATATTTACATCGTCGAGCTCGACAATTGGTTCTCGTACCTATAAGTACCCTCGTTAGTCGAAACAGTTCCTGGAATAACCATCAACGTGCTGCAACACGAAAGATTTTCAAAGTTGAGAAGGATAGTGGTGGGGGTAAAGAACTATAAAATGAAAATTAGCGAGGAATCGACAGCAGCGGATGATCTGGATGAAGATGGTGGCGAGGTGAAACGAAACGTTGGTTGGATAGAATAATTGCTCACTCGAAACCGATTGTGGATCTAAGCGATTGGGGTTGCCCATCTCCTCAAGTAATGCGTACCGATGCACACCCCTGCCTGATTCACGCGAACTATCAGATTGAGCCGAAGCGATACCCTGGACACGATACTACCGCAAAATACCATTGTGCTGTGGAAAACGTTCAGCGATTGAAGTCGTGGTTTTTCAAACACTTGGATGAAAAAAAAAAAATTATGATTGATCAGTAAAAACTTCACGTCACTTTTATTATAAAAATAGAAATTAATTGTCATTATTATTATTATCGCTGTAGGTTTTGCTGGTTACATTATTTTTACATTAATAAATTTTGTTACATGCCATATATTCTTAGGTTATTTTATCATTAACTTATCTTTTAAGATTATAAACATTCTTAGATTAGGCTAAAATATGATGTTTCTCTGCGAATCTGTAAGAAGAATAAAAAGGTGTGATTAGTAAAAAGCATTTTGATCACCCATCAATTATACACACCAATCCTCGCAATACCCCTCATCCTCCTCCTCCTCCTCCTCCTCCTCCTCCTGCTCCTCATCCTCCCAAAAGACCTCCCAATCCTCGGCATGCAGGATCAGGCGACTCCACAACCTGGCAGGCTGGCTGTATGATCCATGGGTTGGGATTGGGGCCCTATCGTTCTGGAGTCTGAACCACCAGTAAGAGTACCGATGGTTGATCTCCAGTACAATAGTCTGCCCCAAAAACTCCGCTACCATGCCCTGCAGGCGATCTATCCCACCGTTAAGCTGCGCCTGCATCCCGACGAAATCCTGCAGGATCAGCAGGACGTTATCCTGCAGCTGATCCCACTCTGCCGGGTACGCCCAGTCATAAGCTGTGTTAGATAAAATTAAAAACGGTAAATTCTCAACTCAAAAAAAACTTGACGCAATACCTACAATTAATGATCTCGATTCCAGCCATACTTTTAAAAATCAAGAACGAATTTATTGGTGGATATATTAAAAATTTTGAGTATATCTTTAGCCACTGTTTTACACCACTTGCACTTGACCCTCTGAATTTTCGTCAAAGAATGATGCTGGTTGCTGCAGAAACGGGTGCTATTTATCTAAACCGGAGTACCACCACTCTTGCAGTTGAGGGTGTGGCTAGCGAAATGTGTTACTTACTCTTCTCCTTACCGAAATATGCACACCCCTTTCGCACCTGCAAGTTCACACGGAAATACTCCACTCAGACCGCACAAATGCTGCAACGGTCAAACGTGATTCAATGCAGTAGACAACTATCGCGGCGGGTGGAAGTTTATGTGGCACTTCTCAAAGCCGCAGCCTCCGGTCTACAATATTTACCCTCAAACCCTTTTTTCTTACGATGGGAAAAACAAACATCGACCACCGAAATTCGTAAAAAATGCAGTTGATTTTCACGATGGGGAAGCAACATTGACCACCGAAAGTTTTCTCATGAGAAATGCGGCCGACATCGCATTGAAAAGTCAAACGATTCCAATCCCAAGCTGTCGGGGTAAAATAATGCGGAACCGTGGGATGCGATTTCCCACAAGTAAAGTGTGTATCACTGTATATATACTTGAATTAAATGCAAAATGCGCATCACTCGTCCTTATCATCGAACGCGTATGCATCTGAGAGGATAGGTTGCATCATCCAAATTTCCCCTCCTGAAGATGCCACCTCGGAGGGTGGGTGAAAAATTTTCTTTGAGGATGCCGACAATCGCTTGCCACCACCACCTCATGTGTGTATAAAAGGGTTGCACTCCTGATTTGGGGAATCATTCGCTCTCAGTCCTCCAAAGTGATATTTTTGTGGAAAACATGGTTGAGCAGTTGTGTTCGGATCTCGTTGCGTTGATGGATGAGGCGTACACCCACCTGATTACAATGGAGCAGGATGAAGCTAGTGAGGAGTATATTACACATTGGATCGAGAACGGACAGCGGAATATTCAAACTTTGAATAATCTTTTGAACGCGCCCAAGATGAGCACTGCTGAAAAACAATTGATACAGAGTAAGATATCACTGTTGCAATCTTGGGCGGTGCAGTTCGCACAGCGTCGTCGACCCGTCGTTGGTGCAGGGATTGGTGATAATATTCATGGTCGTGTTCAATGGAGCGATCTCGACAGTGCATTTAACAGCAGGATTCGCACTGGAGTCGTCACCAATCTCGGGCATCGCGATCTTCGGGCATTTCTGACTGACGCTGGCGTGCTAACCATCGAGCACCTGAGGAACGTGCAGCGGAGTGAGGGTAACGTTAAAACAAACGTTAACCTGACATGTCTATTCGAGAACGTGAAGGGGGACAGCGTCGAGGAGGATATGAAATCCTTCACCACGCGAAACGAGATCATTCTACCCTCAACGGATCTCCTCGGCTGGTTCAACGATAAAATAGTGAATCAGTTGCTGGTGAAGGTTGAAGATTTCGAGCAGCGAGATTCCGGCTGGAGTATGCTGGAAATTGTCAATGTGGTGATTAACATCAATCGCTACCAACCCCTCGCCGGTGGCATTTCAACGTTCGTCACGCTGCCAAAGGATATTCAGCGGAAGAGGGCGGTCGTAAACATCCAGAATAATGACGAGCGCTGCTTCCTCTGGGCCCTGACCGCGGCGAGGCACCCTGTCAACAGAGATTCGGAGAGGACCCACAGCTATCGACGGTACATCGATGAGTGGGATTGTACAGGCGTAAGTTTTCCCATGACCCTACACGGTGTGGCGAAGTTCGAGAAACTTAATAATATTAAGATAAATGTATACGGGATAGAGAGCGAGGCTTTTCGCGATAGTGCGAAGGGTGAAAAGAGCGTAATTGTCCCATTATATTTAAGTAAAAATTTGACAAATCCAGAAGAGGATGCGATTCATTTACTCATGGTTGAGTCCGGCGATGATGAGGAAATAGATATCGATGATATTGATTTGGAGGATTACACTCCGCGATTCCACTTTGCTTGGATCAGAAATCTATCGCGTTTAGTGCGTAGCCAACTGTCGCACCATACTCATCAACACTTTTTATGCGACAGATGCTTGTGTCACTTCGCGGTGCAAAGTAGCTTTGACAAACATAGAGGCGATTGCATGCGTTTGAACAAGGTGCGAATGCTTTTCTCAGAGAAAAATAAAAATCTGGAATTCAAAAATTTCCGAAATAAGGGTCGGGTGCCGTTCGCTGTCTACGCGGATCTCGAGTGTATACTGAAACCTGGTGCAAAGGAGTCCCAAGAGCATATCCCGCATAGTGCTGCGTATTATGTGCATTGCTCGTACGACAACGCATTATCGAGATATGCGAGTAAACGAGGGCCTGATTGCATCGAATGGTTCGTCAATCAGCTTCATGACTTGGCCGTGAACGTAGAGTCGCGAATTAAAAATATAATTCCAATGAATCCGTTGACTCAAGTGCAACGGGATCGACATGCGCGCGCGAAAAATTGTTACATCTGTGAGAAACCGTTCTCATCGGGAGATAAAAAGTGCCATGATCATTGTCACTTCACGGGTGAATATCGCGGTCCCGCGCATAATGGATGCAATTTAAATTACAAGGAAACACAAACGATTCCCGTGGTGTTTCACAATTTTTCGGGTTATGATTCGCATTTCATTATAAAATCTCTAGCCACATCTTTCCCCGGGGAAATTACCTTGCTGCCAATCAATAAAGGAAGATATATCTCCTTCACGAAGCGGGTTGACGGTACCTTTATGCACCTGAGATTCTTAGATTCGTTTCGGTTCATGGCCAGTAGCCTCGACAAGCTGGCATCGTATATTGACAACAGCGATAAAACAATAACTCGTTCGTTCTACAGCGATCTCGAGGGATTTGAATTTATGATCCGCAAAGGTGTTTTCCCCTACGAATACATTGATAGTTGGGAAAAACTCGACGAGTTGAGCCTGCCCGATAGAGCAAGCTTCTATTCAAAACTCAGCGACTCGGGCGTCTCCGATGCGGATTATCAGCACGCAAAGAGTGTCTGGAGCAAATTTAAATTGAATACCTTGGGCGAGTATTCGGACTTGTATTTGAAAACCGACGTTCTCTTGCTTGCCGACGTTTTTCAAAATTTTCGAGAGAGCTGTTTCCAAACGTACGATTTAGATCCCCTCCATTATTACACCGCCCCGGGGTTGGCTTTCGATGCAATGTTAAAGCATACGGGTGTTAATCTACAACTCCTAGATAACCCCGAGATGGTTTTATTTGTTGAAAAAAGCATCCGAGGTGGTGTAGCGCAATGTTCGAACCGCTATGCTAAAGCCAACAATCGCTATATGCGCAATTTTGATTCGAGCAAAGAGGAATCATATCTCATGTATTTCGATGTCAATAATCTGTATGGTGCGGCTATGAGTGAGCATCTACCGTGTGGCTCCTTCGAGTGGGAGCACGAATCAATCGATGTGATGAGTATCCCGGACGATTCGCCGATTGGGTACATGCTCGAGGTCGATTTGGACTACCCGGTAGAACTTCACGGGCAGCATAAAGATCTACCGCTCTGTCCCGAACATTTCATTCCGCCTGGCAGTAAGATAGCCAAGCTATGCACAACGCTACTACCCAAAAATAAATACATACTTCATTATCGGAATCTGAAGCAGTGTTTAGATTTGGGTATGAAGTTAATCAAGGTGCATAGGATTCTCAAGTTTGCACAATCTCCGTGGTTGAAATCCTACATTGACTTGAATACAAATAAAAGAAAACTATCGAAAAACGAGTTTGAAAAAAATTTCTATAAATTAATGAATAACGCGGTGTTTGGCAAGACCATGGAGAATGTGCGTAAACACAAGAGTGTCAAGCTGGTCACGAAATGGGGTGGTCGGGGTGGTGCGAAGGCTCTGATTGCAAAGCCGAATTTCCATAGCTGCACCATATTCGAGCGAGACATGGTTATTATAGAGATGAGCCGGCTGAATGTTTATTTCAACAAACCAATATACATCGGGGCGGCTATTCTGGATTTGTCAAAGATAATTTTATATAACTTTCATTATAATTATATTAAGCGTAATTTTACCGACAATCAAGTCAAATTATTATACACGGATACGGATAGTTTAATTTACCAATTTAACGTCCCCGATATATACGAAATCATCAAGCGCGATGTTGAATCGACGTTCGATACCTCGGACTATCCACCTGATAACGTCTATGATATCCCTCTGCGAAACAAAAAGCGGTTGGGATTCATGAAGGATGAGAACAACGGTAAAATTATGGTGGAGGTTATAGGGCTTCGAGCCAAACTTTATTTAACAGCGACGCAGGAGGAGGGGGAGGAGGCAGGTGTTAAAAAACGTGCAAAAGGGATCAAAGGTTCGACTCTAAGAACCATCACGAGAAATGATTTCCGAAAGTGTCTATTTGATCATGTGAATTTACACAAGGAGCAGTGTCTTATTGTCAGCAAGAAGCATGAGGTGCGCACCATTGTGCAAAACAAACTCGCCCTCAGCTGGCGTGACGACAAAAGAGTCCTAATACCTGGCGAAACGGATACTCTCCCCTGGGGTTTTCAGACTGCGTGATAATTACTTACCCCGACAAAGATAATTCGACCTCTACCCCCAAGACAACCGCCGCATCTCAATTCTTAAATGTCAATTCTCAAATGTCAATTCTCAAATCTCAATTCTCAAAGCTCAATTCTCAAATCTCAATTCTCGAATCTTAATTCTTAAATCTCAAATTAGATTTTTCCCCACGTAGTTTCGAAAATTTCAAGTTTTTCTCGAAAAGTTTCAGAAATTTCAACTTTTTTCAAGTTTTTTCAAGTTTTTTCAAGTTTTTTCAAGTTTTTTCAAGTTTTTTCAAGTTTTTTCAAGTTTTTTCAAGTTTTTTCAAGTTTTTTCAAGTTTTTTCAAGTTTTGAGGGGCGAATCGTAGCATCCGTATTTACATGTAATAAGTTGAAAAAAGTTGAAAAAAGTTGAAAAAAGTTGAAAAAAGTTGAAAAAAGTTGAAAAAAGTTGAAAAAAGTTGAAAAAAGTTGAAAAAAGTTGAAAAAACTTGAAAAAAGTTGAAAAAAGTTGAAAAAAGTTGAAAAAAGTTGAAATTTCCGAAACTTTTCGAGAAAAACTTGAAATTTCCGAAAAAAAAAAGTAAAACTTCATTGTACAAACTAGTATTAAGACTACTTTAGGTTAGGAATAAACAAGGTGTATGTATGATATTCATTTTATTGTCATTAAAAGATACATATTTTTCCCTCAAATGTCTGATTTATTTATCCAACTGTTGTGTGAACTGTCGAATCCCAACCACTTTACATATAGCTGATTGCCACGTTTGCGGAGGACCTTTTCCACGAGATAACCATCGGGGTATTGCACCCTGCTGAGTTCCAACTCGTAAAACCCGCCCTCAATGGGTTGCTGCAGGTAGTCGGTGAGTTTGTAGGTAGGCGGATTGGTATTTTTCACCTCGCTAACGGTGAAGATCTCCGTCGTCCAGTTCGGGGTGTAACCCTTCTCGAAGACATTCTTGTATTTACTGATTCGAACCTTGTCGCCGACTTTGAATTTTCGCTTCAGACTGCTCCTCTTGATCTGTCGCGGTTTGTAGACACTTCGATACAGCTGTTTTTCATTGGATGCTGTGACGTTTTTCGGCTTCATCCTGATTGTCCGATGTTTGGTGTTGTTGTAGGATTCAATTAATTTGGGTAGAATATCGAGCCATTTGTAGGAGCCTTGGAGAGTGAATTGCTTCCACATTTTATTTTTCAGCGTTCGATTGAAGCGTTCGCATATGGATGCCTTCAAGTTGCTGAATGTCGAGTACATATTTACACCGTGATGCGCCATGAGAGCTTTGAATTCTTTGTTGTAAAATTCTTTGCCCTGGTCGACGTGTAGATGTTTCGGTACACGCCCCTGCTGCAGCACAGATTTCATAGCTGACGTCACATCCGCGGCATTTTTACTCTTGATCGGTACACCCCAGGCAAATTTCGAGAATATATCGATAACCGTGAGGAGAAATTTGTGGCCTTTGTTGACACCCGAGTAGGCCGACATATCGACAAGATCGGCTTGCCAAGTCTCGTCCAAGCCACGTATATCCACAAAACGTCTGGGATAATTACGTCTGGCCGGCCTATGGAGTTCATTCGCTATTGTCTTTTTCATGTCGAGCGACATCTCTTCGAGCCCGCACTCACTGTTTCTTTTGATCGACCACCAATTGCATGCCAACGATAGTTTCACCCAGTAAATTCACATCGTACCTCAATTTTTCAATACTCTCAGGCACGGATGTCAAAACATTGCGAATTTCTTTGTCATTTTTCGCGATTTTCGTTTCAATGGCATGAACCGCATCCTTGATAACGTTCTGGAGACTGTCAACTGCTCGCTGTACGCGTATATTGAGAACTTTCAGGGATACGGCGTCATTTTCCTCCTGTGAATCGGCGATATTACACAATCGTTTGCTGGTTATATCGTACTGGTTGTCGGCGGTGATCTTGAATCCCACGCCCGGAGGTCCACGAATACCCGCTACACTTCTTACTTTTCCACCCGCCGTCAATTGACGACCGAATATGTCTATGCTCATTGCTCGACGGTCAATGCGTGAATGAAAATTTTATGCTTGATCTCATGCTAATAAATGATTTTAGCCTCGCGCAACTCCTCAATAATCGAGACTATTTCGTTGGAATGGCTGGTATTTCCGGCCGCCTGTGACGCCATAAGTAGTCGAAGTCTGTCGATAAGCTCGTTGGGGTTATCCCAGTAAACATAATCCATACTCTGCCCCTCTTTACGCGCAATCTTATGCTTTGGCAGACCTCCACCCTTCTTTTTCGGCGATTCCGCGTATTGGGCGATAAAGTTCTTGTACTTTGTACTTTTCACATCTCTGCGAATGCTTTTATCCGCTTTGTAGCCGTGCCGATGGACGTTTGTCGCTACGACGATTTCAGCATAGTTTTTCTTGTCCTCGGTCTTGAGGATGGTGGTGTCGGGTGATTTTTTGAACAATAATTCAAGCAATCCAGGCGTTGCTTTGTACTTTTTACCGCCAACGTGCACCTGACTCGTGTCAAAGCTAATTTTCGAATCACCAATCTTCAATCCCTGCACCAGCTGTCGGACGCCATATTTCTCATCCAACTCCGATCGATGCTCCGTCTCGAACATTTTCAA
>JAEUYN010000760.1:0-60070 GCA_018257835.1 Euura lappo | reverse complement strand
GAAGAGTGTAGAAAAGTAGAAAAGGTCATCTGCGTACGCTACACAGAGTCTGGACACGAATTCGCGCATTTTGTACGAGTGATTCAATTTTTCGCGAATCAAAGTCAGCGAACTTGTGACCAGAAGAGTGTAGAAAAGCAGAAAAAGGTCATCTGCGTACGCTACACAGAGTCTGGACACGAATTCGCGCATTTTGTACGAGTGATTCAATTTTCGCGAATCAAAGTCAGCGAACTTGTGACCAGAAGAGTGTAGAAAAGTAGAAAAAGGTCATCTGCGTACGCTACACAGAGTCTGGACACGAATTCGCGCATTTTGTACGAGTGATTCAATTTTTCGCGAATCAAAGTCAGCGAACTGGTGACCAGAAGAGTAGAAAGCAGAAACGCTAGTCATTCGCGTACGTTGTGCGTCTGGACACGAATTCGCACATTTTGGACGAGTGATTCAATTTTTCGCGAATCAAAGTCAGCGAACTTGTGACCAGAAGAGTGTAGAAAAGTATAAAAAGGTCATCTTCGTACGCTACACAGTCTCTGGACACGAAATCGCGCATTTTGGACGAGTGATTCAATTTTTCGCGAATCAAAGTCAGCGAACTTGTGACCAGAAGAGTGCAGTTAGAAAAGGTCATCTGCGTACGCTACACGAGCGTCCGACACGAATTCGCGCATTTTGACGATGGGATTCAATTTTTCGCGAATCAAAGTCAGCGAAACTTGTGACCAGAATAGGGGCATAGAAAAAGCAGAAAAAGGCCATCTGAGCGACAGAAATCATTTGGACACGAATTCGCGCATTTTGGACGAGTGATTCAATTTTTCGCGAATCAAAGTCAGCGAACTTGTGACCAGAAGAGTGTAGAAAAGTAGAAAAAGGCCATCTGAGTACGGCAAACCATTTCTGGACACGAAATCGCGCATTTCGGACGAGCGATTCAATTTTTCGCGAATCAAAGTCAGCGAACTTGTGACCAGAAGAGTGTGAGGAAGTAGAAAAAGGCCGTCTGAGTACGGCAGGCCATTTCTGGACACGAAATCGCGCATTTCGGACGAGTGATTCAATTTTTCGCGAATCAAAGTCAGCGAACTTTTGACTAGAAGAGTGTGAGGAAGTAGAAAAATGCCTTCTGAGTACGGCAGGCCATTTCTGGACACGAAATCGCGCATTTCGGACGAGTGATTTAATTTTTCGCGAATCAAAGTGAGCGAACTTGTGACCAGAAGAGTGTAGAAAAGTAGAAAAAGGCCATCTGAGTACGGCAAACCATTTATGGACACGGAATCGCGCATTTCGGACGAGCGATTCAATTTTTCGCGAATCAAAGTCAGCGAACTTGTGACCAGAAGAGTGTGAGGAAGTAGAAAAAGGCCGTCTGAGTACGGCAGGCCATTTCTGGACACGAAATCGCGCATTTCGGACGAGTGATTCAATTTTTCGCGAATCAAAGTCAGCGAACTTGTGACCAGAAGAGTGTAGAAAAGTATAAAAAGGTCATCTGCGTACGCTACACAGCGTCTGGACACGAATTCGCGCATTTTGGACGAGTGATTCAATTTTTCGCGAATCAAAGTCAGCGAACTTGTGACCAGAATAGTATAGAAAAGTAGAAAAAAGTCATCTGAGTATGGCAAACAGTTTCTGGACACGAAATCGCGCATTTTGGACGAGTGATTCAATTTTTCGCGAATCAAAGTCAGCGAACTGGTGACCAGAAGAGTATAGAAAAGTAGAAAAAGGCCATCTGAGTACGGCAAACCATTTCTGGACACGAAATCGCGCATTTTGGACGAGTGATTCAATTTTTCGCGAATCAAAGTCAGCGAACTTGTGACCAGAAGAGTGTAGAAAAGTAGAAAAATGTCATCTGCGTACGCTACACAGCGTCTGGACACGAAATCGCGCATTTTGGACGAGTGATTCAATTTTTCGCGAATCAAAGTCAGCGAACTTGTGACCAGAAGAGTGTAGAAAAGTAGAAAAAGGTCATCTGCGTACGCTACACAGCGTCTGGACACGAATTCGCGCATTTTGGACGAGTGATTCAATTTTTCGCGAATCAAAGTCAGCGAACTGGTGACCAGAAGAGTATAGAAAAGTAGAAAAAGGCCATCTGAGTACGGCAAACCATTTCTGGACACGAAATCGCGCATTTTGGACGAGTGATTCAATTTTTCGCGAATCCAAGTCAGCGAACTTGTGACCAGAAGAGTGTAGAAAAGTAGAAAAAGGTCATCTGCGTACGCTACACAGAGTCTGGACACGAATTCGCGCATTTTGTACGAGTGATTCAATTTTTCGCGAATCAAAGTCAGCGAACTTGTGACCAGAATAGTATAGAAAAGTAGAAAAAGGCCATCTGAGTACGGCAAACCATTTCTGGACACGAAATCGCGCATTTTGGACGAGTGATTTAATTTTTCGCGAATCAAAGTCAGCGAACTTGTGACCAGAAGAGTGTAGAAAGGTAGAAAAAGGTCATCTGCGTACGCTACACAGAGTCTGGACACGAATTCGCGCATTTTGTACGAGTGATTCAATTTTTCGCGAATCAAAGTCAGCGAACTTGTTACCAGAAGAGTGTAGAAAAGTAGAAAAAGGTCATCTGCGTACGCTACACAGAGTCTGGACACGAATTCGCGCATTTTGTACGAGTGATTCAATTTTTCGCGAATCAAAGTCAGCGAACTTGTGACCAGAAGAGTGTAGAAAAGTAGAAAAAGGTCATCTGCGTACGCTACACAGAGTCTGGACACGAATTCGCGCATTTTGTACGAGTGATTCAATTTTTCGCGAATCAAAGTCAGCGAACTTGTGACCAGAAGAGTGTGAGGAAGTAGAAAAAGGCCGTCTGAGTACGGCAGGCCATTTCTGGACACGAAATCGCGCATTTCGGACGAGTGATTCAATTTCTCGCGAATCAAAGTCAGCGAACTTGTGACCAGAAGAGTATAGAAAAGTAGAAAAAGGCCATCTGAGTACGGCAAACCATTTCTGGACACGAATTCGCGCATTTTGGACGAGTGATTCAATTTTTCGCGAATCAAAGGCAGCGAACTTGTGACCAGAAGAGTGTAGAAAAGTATAAAAAGGTCATCTGCGTACGCTACACAGCGTCTGGACACGAATTCGCGCATTTTGGACGAGTGATTCAATTTTTCGCGAATCAAAGTCAGCGAACTTGTGACCAGAATAGTGTAGAAAAGTAGAAAAAGGCCATCTGACTACGGCAAACCATTTCTGGACACGAAATCGCGCATTTCGGACGAGCGATTCAATTTTTCGCGAATCAAAGTCAGCGAACTTGTGACCAGAAGAGTGTGAGGAAGTAGAAAAACGCCGTCTGAGTACGGCAGGCCATTTCTGGACACGAAATCGCGCATTTCGGACGAGTGATTCAATTTTTCGAGAATCAAAGTCAGCGAACTTTTGACCAGAAGAGTGTGAGGAAGTAGAAAAATGCCTTCTGAGTACGGCAGGCCATTTCTGGACACGAAATCGCGCATTTCGGACGAGTGATTTAATTTTTCGCGAATCAAAGTCAGCGAACTTGTGACCAGAAGAGTGTAGAAAAGTAGAAAAAGGCTATCTGAGTACGGCAAACCATTTCTGGACACGAAATCGCGCATTTCGGACGAGCGATTCAATTTTTCGCGAATCAAAGTCAGCGAACTTGTGACCAGAAGAGTGTGAGGAAGTAGAAAAAGGCCGTCTGAGTACGGCAGGCCATTTATGGACACGAAATCGCGCATTTCGGACGAGTGATTCAATTTCTCGCGAATCAAAGTCAGCAAATTTGTGACCAGAAGAGTGTGAGGAAGTAGAAAAAGGCCATCTGAGTACGGCAAACCATTTCTGGACACGAAATCGCGCATTTTGGACGAGTGATTTAATTTTTCGCGAATCAAAGTCAGCGAACTTGTGACCAGAAGAGTGTAGAAAAGTAGAAAAAGGCCATCTGAGTACGGCAAACCATTTCTGGACACGAATTCGCGCATTTTGGACGAGTGATTCAATTTTTCGCGAATCAAAGTTAGCGAACTTGTGACCAGAAGAGTATAGAAAAGTAGAAAAAGGCCATCTGAGTACGGCAAACCATTTCTGGACACGAATTCGCGCATTTTGGACGAGTGATTCAATTTTTCGCGAATCAAAGTCAGCGAACTTGTGACCAGAATAGTATAGAAAAGTAGAAAAAGGTCATCTGAGTATGGCAAACCATTTCTGGACACGAAATCGCGCATTTTGGACGAGTGATTCAATTTTTCGCGAATCAAAGTCAGCGAACTGGTGACCAGAAGAGTATAGAAAAGTAGAAAAAGGCCATCTGAGTACGCTACACAGCGTCTGGACACGAATTCGCGCATTTTGGACGAGTGATTCAATTTTTCGCGAATCAAAGTCAGCGAACTTGTGACCAGAAGAGTGTAGAAAAGTAGAAAAATGTCATCTGCGTACGCTACACAGCGTCTGGACACGAAATCGCGCATTTTGGACGAGTGATTCAATTTCGAAGAAACCAGTGTCGCGAACTTGTGACCAGAAGAGTGTAGAAAAGTAGAAAAAGGTCATCTGCGTACGCTACACAGCGTCTGGACACGAATTCGCGCATTTTGGACGAGTGATTCAATTTTTCGCGAATCAAAGTCAACGAACTTGTGACCAGAATAGTATAGAAAAGTAGAAAAAGGTCATCTGAGTATGGCAAACCATTTCTGGACACAAAATCGCGCATTTTGGACGAGTGATTCAATTTTTCGCGAATCAAAGTCAGCGAACTGGTGACCAGAAGAGTATAGAAAAGTAGAAAAAGGCCATCTGAGTACGGCAAACCATTTCTGGACACGAAATCGCGCATTTTGGACGAGTGATTCAATTTTTCGCGAATCAAAGTCAGCGAACTTGTGACCAGAAGAGTGTAGAAAAGTAGAAAAAGGTCATCTGCGTACGCTACACAGCGTCTGGACACGAATTCGCGCATTTTGGACGAGTGATTCAATTTTTCGCGAATCAAAGTCAGCGAACTTGTGACCAGAATAGTATAGAAAAGTAGAAAAAGGTCATCTGAGTATGGCAAACCATTTCTGGACACGAAATCGCGCATTTTGGACGAGTGATTCAATTTTTCGCGAATCAAAGTCAGCGAACTTGTGACCAGAAGAGTGTAGAAAAGTAGAAAAAGGTCATCTGCGTACGCTACACAGAGTCTGGACACGAATTCGCGCATTTTGTACGAGTGATTTAATTTTTCGCGAATCAAAGTCAGCGAACTTGTGACCAGAAGAGTGTAGAAAAGTAGAAAAAGGCCATCTGAGTACGGCAAACCATTTCTGGACACGAAATCGCGCATTTCGGACGAGCGATTCAATTTTTCGCGAATCAAAGTCAGCGAACTTGTGACCAGAAGAGTGTGAGGAAGTAGAAAAAGGCCGTCTGAGTACGGCAGGCCATTTCTGGACACGAAATCGCGCATTTCGGACGAGTGATTCAATTTCTCGCGAATCAAAGTCAGCGAACTTGTGACCAGAAGAGTATAGAAAAGTGATGTGCTGTCATCTGCGTACGCTACACATCGTCTGGACACGAATTCGCGCATTTTGGACGAGTGGATTCAATTTTCGCGAATCAAAGTCGCGAACTTGGTGACCAGAAGAGTGTAGAAAAGTATAAAGCAAGTCATCTGCGTACGCTACACATCGCCTGGACACCCGCGCATTTTGGACGAGTGATTCAATTTTTCGCGAATCAAAGTCAGCGAACTTGTGACCAGAATAGTATAGAAAAGTAGAAAAAGGCCATCTGAGTACGGCAAACCATTTCTGGACACGAAATCGCGCATTTCGGACGAGTGATTCAATTTTTCGCGAATCAAAGTCAGCGAACTTTTGACCAGAAGAGTGTAGAAAAGTAGAAAAAGGTCATCTGCGTACGCTACACAGAGTCTTGACACGAATTCGCGCATTTTGTACGAGTGATTCAATTTTTCGCGAATCAAAGTCAGCGAACTTGTGACCAGAAGAGTGTAGAAAAGTAGAAAAAGGCTATCTGAGTACGGCAAACCATTTCTGGACACGAAATCGCGCATTTCGGACGAGCGATTCAATTTTTCGCGAATCAAAGTCAGCGAACTTGTGACCAGAAGAGTGTGAGGAAGTAGAAAAATGCCGTCTGAGTACGGCAGGCCATTTCTGGACACGAAATCGCGCATTTCGGACGAGTGATTTAATTTTTCGCGAATCAAAGTCAGCGAACTTGTGACCAGAAGAGTGTAGAAAAGTAGAAAAAGGCCATCTGAGTACGGCAAACCATTTCTGGACACGAAATCGCGCATTTCGGACGAGCGATTCAATTTTTCGCGAATCAAAGTCAGCGAACTTTGTGACCAGAAGAGTGTGAGGAAGTAGAAAAAGGCCGTCTGAGTACGGCAGGCCATTTCTGGACACGAAATCGCGCATTTCGGACGAGTGATTCAATTTCTCGCGAATCAAAGTCAGCGAACTTGTGACCAGAAGAGTATAGAAAAGTAGAAAAAGGCCATCTGAGTACGGCAAACCATTTCTGGACACGAAATCGCGCATTTTGGACGAGTGATTCAATTTTTCGCCAATCAAAGTCAGCGAACTTGTGACCAGAATAGTATAGAAAAGTAGAAAAAGGCCATCTGAGTACGGCAAACCATTTCTGGACACGAAATCGCGCATTTTGGACGAGTGATTCAATTTTTCGCGAATCAAAGTCAGCGAACTTGTGACCAGAATAGTATAGAAAAGTAGAAAAAGGCCATCTGAGTACGGCCAACCATTTCTGGACACAAAATCGCGCATTTCGGACGAGTGATTCAATTTTTCGCGAATCAAAGTTAGCGAACTTGTGACCAGAAGAGTATAGAAAAGTAGAAAAAGGCCATCTGAGTACGCTACACAGCGTCTGGACACGAATTCGCGCATTTTGGACGAGTGATTCAATTTTTCGCGAATCAAAGTCAGCGAACTTGTGACCAGAAGAGTGTAGAATAGTATAAAAAGGTCATCTGCGTACGCTACACAGCGTCTGGACACGAATTCGCGCATTTTGGACGAGTGATTTAATTTTTCGCGAATCAAAGTCAGCGAACTTGTGACCAGAAGAGTGTAGAAAAGTAGAAAAAGGTCATCTGAGTATGGCAAACCATTTCTGGACACGAAATCGCGCATTTTGGACGAGTGATTCAATTTTTCGCGAATCAAAGTCAGCGAACTGGTGACCAGAAGAGTGTAGAAAAGTAGAAAAAGGTCATCTGAGTATGGCAAACCATTTCTGGACACGAAATCGCGCATTTTGGACGAGTGATTCAATTTTTCGCGAATCAAAGTCAGCGAACTTGTGACCAGAAGAGTGTAGAAAAGTATAAAAAGGTCATCTGCGTACGCTACACAGCGTCTGGACACGAATTCGCGCATTTTGGACGAGTGATTCAATTTTTCGCGAATCAAAGTCAGCGAACTTGTGACCAGAATAGTATAGAAAAGTAGAAAAAGGCCATCTGATTACGGCAAACCATTTCTGGACACGAAATCGCGCATTTCGGACGAGCGATTCAATTTTTCGCGAATCAAAGTCAGCGAACTTGTGACCAGAAGAGTGTGAGGAAGTAGAAAAAGGCCGTCTGAGTACGGCAGGCCATTTCTGGACACGAAATCGCGCATTTCGGACGAGTGATTTAATTTTTCGCGAATCAAAGTCAGCGAACTTGTGACCAGAAGAGTGTAGAAAAGTAGAAAAAGGCCATCTGAGTACGGCAAACCATTTCTGGACACGAAATCGCGCATTTTGGACGAGTGATTCAATTTTTCGCGAATCAAAGCCAGCGAACTGGTGACCAGAAGAGTATAGAAAAGTAGAAAAAGGCCATCTGAGTACGGCAAACCATTTCTGGACACGAAATCGCGCATTTTGGACGAGTGATTCAATTTTTCGCGAATCAAAGTCAGCGAACTTGTGACCAGAATAGTATAGAAAAGTAGAAAAAGGTCATATGAGTATGGCAAACCATTTCTGGACACGAATTCGCGCATTTTGGACGAGTGATTCAATTTTTCGCGAATCAAAGTCAGCGAACTTGTGACCAGAATAGTGTAGAAAAGTAGAAAAAGGCCATCTGAGTACGGCAAACCATTTCTGGACACGAAATCGCGCATTTTGGACGATTGATTCAATTTTTCGCGAATCAAAGTCAGCGAACTTGTGACCAGAAGAGTGTAGAAAAGTAGAAAAAGGTCATCTGCGTACGCTACACAGCGTCTGGACACGAATTCGCGCATTTTGGACGAGTGATTCAATTTTTCGCGAATCAAAGTCAGCGAACTTGTGACCAGAATAGTATAGAAAAGTAGAAAAAGGTCATCTGAGTATGGCAAACCATTTCTGGACACGAAATCGCGCATTTTGGACGAGTGATTCAATTTTTCGCGAATCAAAGTCAGCGAACTTGTGACCAGAAGAGTGTGAGGAAGTAGAAAAAGGCCATCTGAGTACGGCAAACCATTTCTGGACACGAAATCGCGCATTTCGGACGAGTGATTCAATTTTTCGCGAATCAAAGTCAGCGAACTTGTGACCAGAAGAGTGTAGAAAAGTAGAAAAATGTCATCTGCGTACGCTACACAGCGTCTGGACACGAAATCGCGCATTTTGGACGAGTGATTCAATTTCGAAGAAACCAGTTTCGCGAACTTGTGACCAGAAGAGTGTAGAAAAGTAGAAAAAGGTCATCTGCGTACGCTACACAGCGTCTGGACACGAATTCGCGCATTTTGGACGAGTGATTCAATTTTTCGCGAATCAAAGTCAGCGAACTTGTGACCAGAAGAGTGTAGAAAAGTATAAAAAGGTCATCTGCGTACGCTACACAGCGTCTGGACACGAATTCGCGCATTTTGGACGAGTGATTCAATTTTTCGCGAATCAAAGTCAGCGAACTTGTGACCAGAATAGTATAGAAAAGTAGAAAAAGGTCATCTGAGTATGGCAAACAGTTTCTGGACACGAAATCGCGCATTTTGGACGAGTGATTCAATTTTTCGCGAATCAAAGTCAGCGAACTGGTGACCAGAAGAGTATAGAAAAGTAGAAAAAGGCCATCTGAGTACGGCAAACCATTTCTGGACACGAAATCGCGCATTTTGGACGAGTGATTCAATTTTTCGCGAATCAAAGTCAGCGAACTTGTGACCAGAAGAGTGTAGAAAAGTAGAAAAAGGTCATCTGCATACGCTACACAGAGTCTGGACACGAATTCGCGCATTTTGTACGAGTGATTCAATTTTTCGCGAATCAAAGTCAGCGAACTTGTGACCAGAAGAGTGTAGAAAAGTATAAAAAGGTCATCTTCGTACGCTACACAGTCTCTGGACACGAAATCGCGCATTTTGGACGAGTGATTCAATTTTTCGCGAATCAAAGTCAGCGAACTTTTGACCAGAAGAGTGTGAGGAAGTAGAAAAAGGCCGTCTGAGTACGGCAGGCCATTTCTGGACACGAAATCGCGCATTTCGGACGAGTGATTCAATTTTTCGCGAATCAAAGTCAGCGAACTTGTGACCAGAAGAGTATATAAAAGTAGAAAAAGGCCATCTGAGTACGGCAAACCATTTCTGGACACGAAATCGCGCATTTCGGACGAGCGATTCAATTTTTCGCGAATCAAAGTCAGCGAACTTTTGACCAGAAGAGTGTGAGGAAGTAGAAAAAGGCCGTCTGAGTACGGCAGACCATTTCTGGACACGAAATCGCGCATTTCGGACGAGTGATTCAATTTCTCGCGAATCAAAGTCAGCGAACTTGTGACCAGAAGAGTATAGAAAAGTAGAAAAAGGCCATCTGAGTACGGCAAACCATTTCTGGACACGAAATCGCGCATTTTGGACGAGTGATTCAATTTTTCGCGAATCAAAGTCAGCGAACTGGTGACCAGAAGAGTATAGAAAAGTAGAAAAAGGCCATCTGAGTACGGCAAACCATTTCTGGACACGAACTCGCGCATTTTGGACGAGTGATTCAATTTTTCGCGAATCAAAGTCAGCGAACTTGTGACCAGAAGAGTGTAGAAAAGTAAAAAAAGGTCATCTGCGTACGCTACACAGAGTCTGGACACGAATTCGCGCATTTTGTACGAGTGATTCAATTTTTCGCGAATCAAAGTCAGCGAACTTGTGACCAGAATAGTATAGAAAAGTAGAAAAAGGTCATCTGAGTATGGCAAACCATTTCTGGACACAAAATCGCGCATTTTGGACGAGTGATTCAATTTTTCGCGAATCAAAGTTAGCGAACTTGTGACCAGAAGAGTATAGAGAAGTAGAAAAAGGCCATCTGAGTACGGCAAACCATTTCTGGACACGAAATCGCGCATTTTGGACGATTGATTCAATTTTTCGCGAATCAAAGTCAGCGAACTTGTGACCAGAAGAGTGTAGAAAAGTAGAAAAAGGTCATCTGTGTACGCTACACAGTGTCTGGACACGAATTCGCGCATTTTGTACGAGTGATTCAATTTTTCGCGAATCAAAGTCAGCGAACTTGTGACCAGAAGAGTGTAGAAAAGTATAAAAAGGTCATCTGCGTACGCTACACAGCGTCTGGACGCGAATTCGCGCATTTTGGACGAGTGATTCAATTTTTCGCGAATCAAAGTCAGCGAACTTGTGCTGAACTAACCATCGATACCTAACTTCGGGAGGAACCAATACGTCGAATTCGGTCCCACTGATATGGATAAAGAGACATGGGGCAGGGTACCGTTCCTTTCATCGACACTCACCCCGTTTCTCCATACCCGAGAACCGTCCTCGTAGGGGCTGGTATTTACTTCAAAGGAAGAGAAGGATACGGAGGATACATTGCTCCCAAACTTAGGACGTATAATTACGGGCCACATCTACGCCGCATCAATCACTCCGTCGCTAACTGATAGTCGCGAAGCTTTAGAATAAATCAAACTATACTCTCAACTTTACTTTATACTATGAATTATATTCGTCATGATGTAGAACGTGGAAATAAAAATAAAAATACCTATCCAGACGTTGATGTTGCAGTATAAGATTCTCACTCACTACTACGACTCTATTCGCATCGTTTCGCCCGATATCAAAGGTTGCCCACTAGAACGATGTCTATGCTCAGCACAGTCAGAGACAGATAAAACAGAACTTTAGTCAGTACCAGCGCGTATTTCAGGAATCTACCTTACCGACTGCGTATTCACTGTTCACTGTTGACACATGTGCTCGAATCAGTGGTGAACATTGTTCATTTTTAGGTTACAAAAAAGTCAAAAACTCCTATTTCGCATCAAACAATCGCATAAACGATAATTTAGGGTAATTTTTAATCGTGACAATGTCGCGTCTGATTGTTAAAAATCTTCCAAAAGGTGTAAGTCGTATTTATCGCTGTCAATTTTGATTTTCAATCGTTTAAATCGAATTTTGAGGTTATGTATTACGACGATCTTCTTTTTC
Organism: Euura lappo; assembly: GCA_018257835.1. Classification (NCBI taxonomy): domain Eukaryota; kingdom Metazoa; phylum Arthropoda; class Insecta; order Hymenoptera; family Tenthredinidae; genus Euura; species Euura lappo. The sequence goes on along the minus strand of JAEUYN010000760.1, from coordinate 48,569 downwards.
CGTCTAGGTTTCAGACGCGAAACTCAAAGAATTATTCAGCCAAAAGGGCGTGGTGACTGATGTCCAGCTGAAATACACAAAAGACGGTAAATTCCGACACTTTGGTTTTATCGGTCTAAAGACCGAAGAACAGGCTCGAGATGCGCTCGAATATTTCAACAACACATGCATCGACACTTCTCGAATCACCGTCGAGCTCTGCGCCGCACTAGGTGAGCAATTTTACTCTCTAAACTCATTGGAAAACCTCAATCACGGATTTTCCGCCCCCAGGAGACTCGTCGAAGCCAAAAGCCTGGAGCAAATACGCCCCCGACAGTACGGCGTACGAGGGAGTCCACGGGAAGCCGGAATCGGTCGCCAAACCGAAGCCTGAAGACGTAGACAAGAAGCTACCGAAGAAAGAAAAGATCGACAAGGTCAAAGAGGCTCTCGAAAAGGTGAGGCTCTTGAAAATTTGCTAAACAGTTTAAAGTTTCTCTTCTGACAGCAAATTTAATTGCAGCACAAAGACGACGCGCTATTTGCAGAGTTTTTAGAGAGCCATGCGGTCGCAGGAACCAACGCAGTCTGGAGTAACGACACAGCGGCTGGAGCCAAGCCAGAGAGCGGAGGCGAGGAGACTGACGAGGAGCCAAAGGTCGATTCAGGGAATGAGAGCGAGGATGATAAAGAGGAGGAAGAGAGGCCTGCGGAGAAGAAGATATCAGACCTTGAGGCACGCCGATTTAATTTCTGAATTGATGAATTCTTGAGATATTTGAAGATCTAATTTCTCTCTCGATTGCAGTACATGCAAATCCTGAAGGGCAAGGCGCAGGGTGCGAAGCCTGGAGACTCTGCGACGGAAAAGAAGACCGAGAGTGGACACGGGCCTCTTAAACTTCTCACAGTGAAGATCCGGGGCCTTGGATACAATCATAAAAAGAAACACATAAAGCAGTTCTTTCATCCCCTGGTTCCAAAGTCGATACGAGTCCCCCAGAAGATCAAGGGGATCGCTTACGTCGGTTTTAAGACTGAAAAGCAGCTGAAACAAGCACTGAATAAGAACAAAAGCTTCTTGGGTGCGTTGGCTAGTCGATGTCCTATTATTCAACCGAATTTAATCGTTTCTACTTTTTTTTAAAGCCGGGAAACGCCTTTTGGTCACGAAATACGAGGCCAGCGATAACGCGGAGGAGTCTAAGGCGGCTGGCGATAAGCCAGTCAACTCCAGATGGCGGGAACAGGAGGAGGCTCTCAAGAGCGAAGAAAGTATCGCAGAATCTGGGAGAATGTTCGTCAGGAATTTAGCGTACACGACTACCGAAGCGGATATTCAGACCCTGTTTGAAAAATTCGGTGCGTGAGACATCGACGGGGTTTTATTTCCACCTGAAGCCGTAAACTCAGTGAAAACTTTCGCTTTCAGGTCCGTTGTCGGAGGTGAATCTTCCCATAGACAAGACTACGAGAAAACCGAAGGGTTTTGGAGTAGTTATGTTCATGATGCCCGAACACGCAGTTAGAGCTTATACGGAGCTCGACGGGTCGGTGTTGAACGGAAGAATGCTTCACATACTTCCCGGAAAGGGGAAAGTCACTCCCGATCAACTTCTGGACGACGGTCGGTTGATAGAATTGAATCCAGATGAAGAAGGGGTTTTAAAGCGAACCTATTCTGTTACAGAGAGTCTCGACTATAAGAAGAAAAAGGAACTACAGAAAAAAGCTACCGCAGGGTCTTCTCATAATTGGAACACACTGTTTCTTGGACAAAATGCGGTCGCGGAGGCTATCGCTGCCACTTATAACACTACAAAAGAAAAAGTGGGTCTTGAATTGCGTGGAAAGTGGAAATTTCAGCTTGAAAAATAACAATTGATCTTTACGTCTGCGATCTAGGTCCTGGACGACAGTGGTAAAGGCTCCAGCGTCGCGGTGAGACTGGCCCTGGGTGAAACTCAGCTCGTTGACGATACTAGAAAGTTTTTAGAAGAGAGCGGAGTACATCTGGACGCTTTTAACCAGGCTCCAGAGAAAAGGTCCAAGACCGTAATTCTGATAAAGAATTTACCCTCTCAAACTGACGCCAAGGAAATCAGAGAAATGTTCGCCCAGTACGGGGAATTGGGGAGAGTAATCATGCCGCCTTCTGGAGTCACGGGTAAATCTCATGGAATCTGAAATCGAATTGGAGTCGATTATTCATCTTTGAATATTTCAGCTCTCGTCGAGTTCCTGGAGCCTTCCGAAGCTCGAATTGCTTTCATGAAATTGGCGTACACCAAGTTCAAGCATCTGCCTTTGTATTTGGAATGGGCGCCTGATAACAGCTTCAAATCTCCTCCGAAGCGAGAAAATCAGACCACCCTGCTCACTCCTAATTACGAAGTGGAATCAGAGTCCTTGGAGGATAAACCGAGCCTCCAAGCTCCTCAGGAATCGAGCAGCGAAGACGAGGAGGAGCCCGAACCAGACACAACGCTGTTTGTGAAGAATGTGAACTTCACGACGACTGAGGATATGCTGAAAGAGGTATAAAGCGGCCGGTGATAATTTTGGTGATTTTCACCGAGGGAAATTCTTTCTCTTTCTTTACAGCATTTCAGGAAAGCTGGGCGATTGCATTACGTCAATATCGCGATGAAGAAGGACCCGAATACTCCGGGTGGAAAATTGTCCATGGGATACGGTTTTGTTAGATATAAAAGGAAGGCGGACGCCGAACAGGCGCTGAAGGATCTTCAGATGACCGTCGTCGATGGAAAAACTCTGGAATTGAAGCGGTCCGAGAGAGCGTTGCAGTAAGACAGTTTTTCAGTATTCTAAAAAATCAATTGTCGCGAGATAAAAAATAGATTCCGTAACATTGATGATTTTAATTGTATTTTATTTAACAGATCCGATGCTCAGACTACGAGGAAAACAACCAAAGTCGGAGAACAAACAGGCACGAAAATTCTAGTGAGGAATATTCCGTTCCAAGCAAACGCTAGCGAGGTGCAAGAATTGTTTAAGTAAGAATTATTGTTTTCTATAATTCTAGTTAAATTAATATTTTTTTTTGTTGGACTGTCAAATAATTGAATGCTTTATAATCGTTTCAGGGCCTTTGGCGAGATCAAAGCATTACGATTGCCTAAGAAGATAGCAACTGCTGAATCCCACAGAGGATTTGCGTTCGTTGATTATTACACCAAAAGCGATGCCAAGGTGCTCGATTTTTTGCGATTATCATTCTAAGATTCGCAGAAAATTTAACACCTACCTACTTACCTGTTTTTTTAATCAACATTTCAGAAAGCTTTCAAGGCCCTGTGCCAGAGTACTCACTTGTACGGTCGTAGATTGGTCCTGGAATGGGCGCAGGCCGAAGAAGGTGTCGACGACATCAGGAAACGAACTGCGAAACACTTTCATCAAGGTTTTAACCAGTTTTATTCGAATAATTGATCCAGTATTCAAGCAATGATATATATTTTATTCTTCATTTCAGATGATACTGGGACTAGAAGTAAAAAGGGAGTTCTCGACCCTGAGGCTGTTGGACTTGCTGTAGAATAATAATTCTGAACGAATTCCTTTCTTTTTTTGTACATCTTTCGATTCATGATAAGTGTTATGAAAACTAGTTCAAGTATATCTCTTCCTTGTCTCTGATGAACTGTACCTATGTGTATAAGTAATTATTGTTAAGAATAAAAATGATTTTTAAACAGATTCAAATCCCCGCCTCAACTTATATTCTTTTCTCATCAACTGAAGTTCAATCGAGCTCTACAATATTAGAAAGAAGTTTGAAACACAGCTTAGAGTCAGAAATTCAATTAAGACAAAGAATCTAGTAGTTATTCTTATTTTACATCATGAAGCATGATAAATTCGTTTGTTTTTGCATAGAATCTCGAGTCTGTAGCGCTGACCAATTGTGAGCGAAGAGCGCCTTATCATATGCAACCCAAAGGCCACCGGAGCGTGACTTTCAGTATCTCATTAGATCGGAGGCGGGAACGAATTCGAATCCTTGAATCGTTGCAGATCGAAGTCTTTCATGAATTAAATTCCTTAGCATAATTCCGAGGACTGTAAAGATCGTTTTGATACTTTATCAAAGGAGTTATGGCGCGATGAACCGAAATAATCTCGCAAACTAACATCTTTCAAGACGAATAAATAAACAAAAGTGAACAGATTAAAGTCGCTTAACGACATTTCGAAAAGTATCTTCACATTTTGACCAAGATAATTTATAGCCCCACGACGATTCGATACGCACTTTAATACCGGGGGAAAATAAACTTCTGCGTCGAGGTTGGGTGGGAGTCAAGCCAAAACCTGTGACAGTAGACGCTGAAATAATATAAAGTTGAGGGGGGGCTCAATCCCACGCAGTCTGTATCCAACATTTCGTTAGAATTGAATTAGGACAAAAGTGTCTCTCCGGTGTTGTGAAAATCAATCGATAACACGCGTGTCATCGATACTTGAAAAATCAATAAACCAAACAGGATGCATCGAGTTTTGAGTTTCCAAATGGGAATGGCCCCCCCAAGAGGGTTCGGGGAACCCAGTGAATTCGTGACCAAACGAATGTGTTTCTCGTTCATATTTTTCATCAGCTTTTTGGCCCTTCTCGGTGGATTTTTACTCGGCAAATTCGCAACCGAGAGGAATATGCAAATTCGCGAGAAACGGAGGGAGACCGACTCGTTGGCCAAAATCGTCCCCGTCGCTGGTACCGCTACCCCAGACGTACAGCAGAGCTTCGATTCACTCCTGGATGGATCTTCGTCGCCTTTCCAAACCGCGTATGTGTTAATCATTGACAAATAATCCAGACTCTTCGCGCACATGTGCGACAAAATATCCAATGAGCCAGAAAATAGACGTCCTCGAATATTTTTACGAACAAGGTTCAGCGCCGTCGATACATTGGAAGAGGATATTCTTGTGATATCGTAACTAATGCGTCTAAAAAAAATGGTCTTCCGCGTCTAGCGTCCCTCTGAAAATAAATTTTATGCATTTCCACTGCACGCTGCAGGCTATATCCGCGTTACGTGTTTATTTCAATTTTAGATTGACCCGTTTGAAACGCGTCACACATCCGCAATAGCGATATTTTCATATACCTACGTTTTTGTCGCGATCGAAATTCTGATGTCTCACGTTACAATGGAGTTAGTGTGACTTGATCGGGGATTGAGACGTTAAAAAGTGTCATTTTGCTCGCCTCAGCCTACGTGTTATGCACGGAGCTATTTTAAGATCTTCTTTGGCGAAGGTAATTTATAAACGGTACAAGAGCCGTCATCCGTTTTAACGAGACAGGTTCATAAACACGCCTTTGAGAGTCGTTTTTAAAATAGATCAATTTTTTAAAACCTACGCTTTTTCCTCGGTCTGCATCGGGCCAAAAATAACACGACAAATTATATTTGTTCAATGGCGAATTAGATTCGCGATTGCCGATTTCTATAATTAGAATATTGAAGTCATTCTTCTTTATATCATAACGCAGGAAAACGTTGGAGAACGAGACTCTGAACGACGACGGTTTCATCGATCTCAAAACCGTGAAAACCGTTCTTTCGAGTCTTCAATCATTCAAAGACGTCGTAGAGAAGAGATCGAGCATCGTAGCCACTCTGCATGGATCCCATGAGCCTGGTAACGAAGAGGACAATGAAAACACGATTCACTGAATTTTCTGATCGAATAATCCATTTCTCACTCAGACAGACGCGTCGTGTTGTCTTTGAGTGGCGATGGAACGAGACTGGGCCTCGAATTGGCTAAAACTTTTGATAAATTGCGGTCTAATCAAAACTGGAAACCGCAGAGGACAGTCGTCTTCTGTTTCTTCGACGATCCGCGTGATTCGTGTGGCGACAATCTGTCCGAATACTCGAAATCCAGGATCGTGGCTTATCTCGCAGTCCATGGAAGAGCTGTACACAGTCAGTGTCAACGACTTTCTCCAATTATTCGACCATCTATCACAATAAACTCTCTTCTGTCCCGCAGAAAATGGATGCTTCGTTGCATCCGGTTCCGAAATAGCGAGATCTGTGGTATTGAAGGAATTTGTCAAGGTCAGAGACGCTTCGACGGATTTTAGAAGAGTCATCGATGATCGTTGCAAAAGCGAACAGGACTTTGGCCAGCTTCTCAGGCTTCCCTCAGACATACCACATGCTTCTCTTTCATTCGTACGTAGCTACAATTGTCTGGTGAATCTAGTTCGTCGATTATATCGAACTAAACTCTTCGTTATTGTCGTTTCTACAGAAAAGTAACAATACTGAGCTTCCAAATGAAGCCGAAGGTAGGACCCTCACTCGAATCATTGGTCTGAGTGTCTTAAAGTTTTCGGATAGCTCGATCCTCCGGTGGGAACCGGAAGACTTTGAACGGGATGTGAAAACGTCATTGAAAATGATAAACTCCTCGCATTTGAACAGCGTCAAAGGTGAGTGTTCAGTTTCCCTTCGCTAAATGACCGCAGATAGACTGATCATAATCGTTATTCCAGATGAAATATCGTCCACAGTTCAAGAACTGGTCACCAGTTTCAATGAGAGAATGACAGACGGTGCAAAACTGAGGTACATACATTTCTTCATCCTCAAATATACTTAAACCCCTAAACCGTGTCTTGGTGTGTTTCAGTCCACTGGATATTCGCATGAGGAATGATCTGCTGACGCATTTAGACACAGCTTTATCATGCCCGGATGCGAATTTCAGATCGATTCCCAGTCTCCTGACACAGTCTCAAGAAAGGATATCGCTTTTTCTTTCGAAGATGTTGAGATGTTACAAAGATGCGGTAGAAATGTTACAGGAAGGATGACTGCCATCCTCCACGTCCACATATCATTTGGCAATGCTTGGAATAAGTAGAACCGATCGTTTATTTGACGATGATGACATCGATAAGTGAACGGAGGGAATTGAGGATGATCGTAGCATCGATCCAGAGAACGAAAGTAATGCGGTTATTGATAAATCTGGTCAAAGAATCATTATTAAATTTTCCAAAAACAATAAAAGTGTTTCACAAAGTGTTAAAAATTAGTTTCCATTGGTATTTGATAAATTCATTGTCAGTGTACAGCAGCTGCTCCGTATCTTATTTCTCTTTCGAATTGTTCGGCCTTCAAAGTACCGTCGATGGCTTCGCAGTTGGGATTGAATACCGAATACGCACTGACTTCGCCTTTCTTCTTCGGTCCAGACCTCGTATTTTTCCATATCAATACTAGGGACGAGAGTATAAAATATACAGCACCAAATTCAAACTGTATAGCGATCATGTAAAGGGTTGCCCATAAGAGGAAGTACAGCAGGTAAGTAACCTGCGTCACTACCGGATTCTCCACTGGAACATGCAAGTCCAGACTCTCGTCGGACTGGGTACTCTCTATGTCCTCCCTATCCTGGAACCTTTCAATTCTTAATGTTGCAGTACTCTTTGACTTCTCCTGTATCATTAATCAACGTTACAAACACACACAATTACGTACAGGGTGAATTCCTAATCCGATGGAACAGTCTGAAGTTGGCTAGACTCTAAAAATTAGCTTCCAGACAGTTGGATTGGTTCAGAACTGGTTTAGAACAGTCTGAAGTTGGCTAGAATCGAGAAATGAGCTTCCAGACAGACGGATTGTGGTTCTGAACTCGATTGGAACAATCTGAAGTGTGCTAGAATTGAAATATCAGCTTCCGGACAGTTGAATCGGTTCAGAACTGGTTTAGAACAGTCTGAAATTGGCTAGAATCGATAAATCAGCTTCTAGACATTTCGATTGGTTAAGAACTCGATTGAAACAGTCTGAAGTTGGCTAGATCGAGAAACAAGCTTTTAGACAGTTGATTCTAGCCATTTCTCGATTCTAGCCAACTTCAGACTGTTCCATCCGTTTATGAATTCACCCTGTATAACATCATCACATGCAATCCTAAGTTTTGATAAGTAGAAGCTATCTTAGGCCGAATTTTCATTGAGCGACACGAAGCTCGCTTAACTACGGTCACGTGATCATTTTGCCGCTGGAAACTGAAGCGTCGTGTCGCCGGATGAGAATCAGGCTTCAGTTTGAATCGCAGTAACGACTGAATGAGTGAAAAAAGGTTGAAAATTGACGATTTACAGGAGTTAACCTTACCTCAAGTTCAACGTAGGCTGGCGGAGGTGGGGAGGCGGGGGTTTCTGTGTTTCCCCACGTCAGAACGCCTTTAACTGAGTTTTTAACAGACTCGACCATCGCTTCTTTGCGTTTACGATTTCTGTAAGCTGCTAGTTTTGCCTCCATTTAGCACAATTTGATAGGTACATACTTGACGAAGAGGTGGATTTACTTTCATTCGCCGTTTAGGCGGAATTAATAATTAGAAGTTACGCTGTGAGGACTGTAAACACTTCGCAGCTGGAATAACAGTTATTCTATCGATTCCTGACAGCGACCTCAATGGCGCTGTCGCAAACTTTGATGCGATGCTTCCCGGCTTCCCGCCAAATTTCAAACGATGAAACCGTTCAAGATTCTTCAGCTCTTATTTAAATACGACTTTGAGATTCAAATGACAGCAAAATAGTTGAATGGTTTCCTGTTTGAAAAAGAATAAGTCCTTTTCATAGCCACTTTTGAATTCCCATTTGATTTTACATTTATCCAAATGCTAAATGCGGGATGATTACCGCACTCTGTGCAGTGAAGACAAAATAAAACAAGTCGTTTGGGATTCCCGATGCTGTATATAGAATCGCGGTGAAGTGCGTCGTAAATAATTAATATGATTGCTTATCAAAGTCACGAAAGTCAACGGGTCATTATAATGATGCAAGAAAGTTTCCCCTCATTGCGATTAACATCTGATCGTCGTGAGGTCAAAATCATGGTATATAGCGTAACAAAATTGTGTAATTACGAATATAAAAAAAAAAAAAAATTACGTCACTATCATTATACCAAAAAATATCCTCAAGATTTACACTTGTGCATACGCTTTAAATATTCGTATCTAATTAATCGCACCGAGTGTTGGGACTAACAGCTGTACCATTACGAGTGCGATTAGCACACGAGCACTTCCTGACGCATTCGCAGTTTCCGCAAATTAAACGCTAATTATTTATGGTCACAAACTTCGCTAGATTAACAAATGTTAAGTTGTCAGCATCTGCTGTTATTCGAGTCTGTGAATATAGCTAATAGATTTTTGTTTTCTTATAATCGTGTAAATGCGATTAAGACTCATCGACATCTGTGCAGCGAGATCTACTACTTAAAACTATGTTTGTTCACATATAATAACGAATAAATATTTGAACAATCTTTGTTGCACAAGTTTATGTCTTTAAAAATAGTAGAGTGTAAGTAACTGATATTGCAGTGAATTATATTATGTTTAGTGATCGAAAATAATTGTTCGATATTTATATTATGTATGGACTGTACAGTTTTCAAACAATAAAATTACTGTCAATATACTCAAATCATTTCAGACATAATTCATGCTGGAAAAATGTGTTTCGATATCTGTATCGAATGTCAATGAGCAAATTCCCTGAACTTCAACTTCGATCATTAACTCTTTGGACTTTGGGTCTTTGTCGACACACAAAAGAGATTCTACGCACACGACAAGCTATAATGCCTCGAGTATCAACTTTGATCTTGATTAAAAATCTCAATTGAATCTAGAAAACCGTGAATCAAGAGATAAATAATTATTCAGCCTCCATGGATTTACCCACAAAGAGAAGATAATGAAAATAAACTAGTATCTAGTGGAACAATGAAAAAAGAACAAAGAAATACCGAGTAATAATTTTGTTGTTAATTGTTATATCGATATCCGACGATATTTAATGACCATAGTGGAATAATTATTATTGCACAAACTACGGTATTATTTTTAAACTGTACATATCTGAGCAATTATGTGTGTACAGTGGGGTAAATAACTTTCGCGTTAATCTATGTTATTACAAAGACCACGTGCCATGTGGTTGGAATGTGGTGGAAAGGGAAAGAGGCCTGTAGTAACTATTACAAAACCGCATCATGTAGCGGAATGGCATAACAGTATAGTGGCGGATCGGCGAACGGAGTGAACTGGTCGCCTGGTCAGTCAATACTCACACACACACAGCACGGTTTATATTTAAACCAGAGTCTAAATTCGATCGATCTAGACTCGTGGTCGGAGTTGTGATCCGTCGTAAATATGACTAACCGCGATAAAAATTATTCTTAAACGATATCTAGATCCAAGATTCTTTTCTTTCAAATAAAATATCAACTCTGAACAAATTGTGAGTCTTCGTTAACATTTTTCTTCATTTTTAAATTCTTGAAATAAAAAAAATGTTCGCATCAGTGGATACTTCGATCGATCGACTCGGCGAGACGCTCTGTTCATGGTGATTAATTCAACTCATTATCAGTTTAATTATGTTTCGGGTGTGTATTTTAATTTTAAACGAGCGATGAACAATTTTCAGCACACCAAGGACCGCGAGGATCCAAGGAAAACTACAAACGACCGGTAACAGGCATCTGGAGGGTCGAGTTCTGGTCATTTACACCGGTGGAACTATCGGAATGACCAGAAATAAGTCAGGAGGTAAGCCAGAATTTCTATTTTAGGTACCAAATTAGGTACACAAATATATGAGAATCATTTCGAATGTGTATATATATACATATATATATATATGTATACAGTCCAGATGAAGTATATCAAATAATAAATAATAATAAATTCAAAGATCACATTTGTCTTTCACAATCGCACGTGCTTCAGACTCTGAGTCTTGTGATTTATATATTTCCTAAGAATACAATAATTAGTCTAATGTATGTGAATAATACGTATAATCGAGCCCCATCGCGACCTTGTGCCGTTCATTAATCCGATTCTGAATATATGATCTTCTAAATTCTGCGTTATGGGAATCGACTTGCGTCCTTTATTTACATATCAATCCTTCAATCCATTCCATACCCAGAATACGTAGCCTCAAACTCTCTGACCTGAAGCCTTTACACAAAAGTATGACGCATTAACATAAACTTCGAGTCGAGTATACGGAGATAAAGAGGACGAGTCACGTGTGGCGGTTCCAATAATTGCATAATTATGAAAGCGTAGAATTTTATACCCTTGATTTGACGATGTTTCAATTTATTCCAGCACTTGCACCGACCCCGAATGCGATCGTGAAGCTGCTTCGTAACTACCCACAAATGCACGACGAGGATTACTCCTTCAAAAACTTTGGCGAAAACGGACCTCTGGTTCTACCGTAAGAAAAATTCGAGAATTTCTAAACTGGTTTCACCGATATGAGAACCGAATGAATCCCAAGGAATCGATTATAATGCAATTACCGATTTTTCAAGGACAGTGTAACGACAGAGAAGCGAAGGGTTGTTTATAAGCTACTGGAATACGACACCCTGATAGATTCCAGCAACGCTAAGGCCTCCGACTGGATTTGTCTGGCCGAAGATATAAAGGTACGATTTTTCGAGAAATTATACAAAAAATAATGAAAAATCGCACAAAGATCCATCCTTGATTTTCTTTTTACAGAACTATTACACCGAGTACGACGGTTTCGTGATTCTCCACGGTACGGACACCCTGAGCTACACGGCCTCTGCCTTATCGTTCATGTTGAACAATTTGGGAAAGACGGTGATAGTGACAGGGTCCCAGATATCGATCTTCGAACCGCGTAGCGACGGTTTCGACAATTTTCTCACATCCCTGCTGATAGCCGGAAATTACAGCATCCCGGAAGTCTGCGTTTTCTTCGCTAATCAATTGATGCGCGGTAATCGTACGAGCAAAAAAACCGCCGATGCTTTCCAGGCGTTTCATTCCCCAAATTACGCGCCTCTCGCGGTGGCCGGTATCTCGATCGACGGTAATTGAATCTTCTCTTCAAGAAATTGCAAGTAAACTGGGGTAATTTACGACTTTCTTTTTATCCCGCTGCAGTTGATTACCGGGCGATATTCAGACCGCAGACACTAGAGAAATTCAACGTCGACACGAGGCTCTCAGAAGACGTTACCATGCTCAGATTGTTTCCCGGCATCACGAAGGCGATGATAAGCGCCGCTACACAGCCACCCACGAAGGGAATGATCCTGCAGTCGTACGGGGCAGGAAATATGCCAACCAATCGACAAGACATACTCGAGGAATTTCGAAAAGCGGTAAAACGCGGTGTCATCATAGTCAACATCACCCAATGCTCCCAGGGAACCGTCAGCGCGATCTACGAGACCGGAAAAACGCTCCAAGACGCCGGTAAGTCGGTCCGAAGCCTTCCCCCACTCCCGGGACCTAGTCAAGCGCGGAAAGATGCGCGCGCAACTTACCGTGTCACGTGACGCCAGGCTGAACGTCAAACAGGGGGTTCCCCTGTACTTTTTCTTGGCCGAGTTCTAACGCCTTTCTTTTTCTCTTTCCGTTCACCAACCAGGCGTTTTATCCGGTTCCGACATGACGCCAGAGGCGGCTTACACCAAGCTTGCCTACGTTCTTGGAAAGTCCGAATGGGACTTGCAGAAGAAGCGCGATGTGATGTCGAGTAATATCAGAGGCGAACTGACCAGCGATCGACCGAGCGATCGCAAGGCGAGTTACCTGCTTGATACCGTCGCGAGGAACCTGAACATCAGCTCGCAGAGCGATCTTCTGAAGCTGAGGAACACCCTGTTCCCTGGTATGGTCGCCGCCGCGATCATGGATCAAGATGTAGATAAGCTCAAGTCGATCAAAGAATACGTAAGTGTTTCTTACGCCACGGGGGGTCTGTGACTTCGATACCATTTCAGCTCCGACTTTAATATCGCCGGAACTTAATTGTCAACACTGATTCTGATTATGCAAAGTTCATCTCGGGTCACACGCTCTGACGTAGCAAGCGAAATGTTATTCAGCTCACAGATCAGGTGGTGGGCGATTTCGAAGAAGTTGATAGTCGTTTATAATGAAAAGTGCGTTTTTTCGCCACTTCAAGCGCTGGAGGTCGATTCCCGTGGTCATGTAGACACAGAATCCCAACGTCTTGTTATAAACGATGTATTTCTCTACAGGGATCAGATTTCTGCGAGCCCAACGCCGATTCTCGGACGCCTCTTCACCTCGCGGCGTCCGAAGGATGCTTGAAGGTGGTTCGATATCTTCTTGAAAACGGTGCTAGCGTCCATTTGAGAGACAGATTCGACCGGACTCCTCTGATCGACGCCATAGAGAACGACCACCATGAGGTAACTAGAGAAACGTCTTCCTCTCCGTCGCACGATTCGATCAACCAAAGAACCGTTTTTCTGTTTCAAAGGTGATAAAGCTTCTGGTCCAGTGCGGCGCCCACTTGTCAGGCTGCGGCTGTTGGATCGGTCAGCGCTTGTGCTTGGCTGCAGCGACTGGCAACGAGACGAGATTGAAATCGTACCACCTAGCCGGGGTCGATTTGTCGGAAAGGGACGTTTCTGGAAGAATACCATTGCACTTTGCGGCGATGCACAATCAGACACGAGTCGTACGATTCCTTCTAGACCTGGGATCGGACCCGGAGGCAGTTGACATGCTGGGTCAGACTCCTCGCCAACTGGCTGATCTCGCGTCGGCAATCGACGCCCAAGAAATTCTGAGACCGGTTAGTCTCAGCCGATGAGAAAACCGAACCACGATTCAAATACCTAGGAATTAGGGAGTGAAACTGAACCACGATTGTATTTCTCGGATACATCTTATCTCGAATTTTCAATAAAAACCAAAACACGTTCTCAATCTGTCTAACCCGAGACCTCACCACCTTGGGAACGGTGCGGTCTTGGCCTCGCTGTCCTCGGCGGTGGTACGGGCCTCGGCACCGGCCGCGATGCGGCAGAATATTGTGGCCTTGGGTACTCGTTCGGGTAATGGTAATTCGGGTAATATTGATCGAAACCTTTGCCCACTTGGTCTTCCAGCCTTCCTTGTGGCCTTGGGTACTCGTTCGGGTAATGGTAATTCGGGTAATATTGATCGAAACCTTTGCCCAGTTGGTCTTCCAGCCTTCCTTGTGGCCTTGGGTACTCGTTCGGGTAATGGTAATTCGGGTAATATTGATCGAAACCTTTGCCCACTTGGTCTTCCAGCCTTCCTTGTGGCCTCGGGTACTCGTTCGGGTAATGGTAATTCGGGTAATATTGATCGAAACCTTTCCTCGGTTGGTCTTTCGGCAATGTCGTAGGCAGCTGCAGGACGATCCAGGGGTGTCCCCTCGCTACTGCCGCGGGAGTCAAGTATGTAACGGCGTGGACCTGTTCATGGCCCGGTAATGTGACCGAGAGATCGGGGTACGTGTAGAGGTCCGCCCACTGGTGCTTCTCTTCGATACACAACAATGAAATTAAATAAAAGAATCAAGACTTCGGTCAGTCGCCGAATCAACCTACCGAAGAGGTCCTGCACTTGCATGAGCGTGAGCATCGCGATGGCCAACGCCTCTTTGCCGGTCAGGTCCTCGGGCCGATGTTGTTGTCTTCTGGCTGACTGGTGCAGCTGCATCGGCCTTTGACCGTAGCCTGAGCGGGTCGCAGGGATCAAGTTTGTTTATAGTATTTTGAGGAAATAAATACTTCAAGACTCGGTTTACCTCTGGACCGACTTTGCACAACGCAGATTAGAGCTGCGACGGCTAATTGTGAGAACAGCGCCTTCATGATCGATTTCCGGTCTATTCCCGCCACTGAGAGTATCTCTGGTTCGATTCGGACTACTTTGAGAATTTAACACACGGTTTAATATAGCCACCGATCTTGGCTAGGAACGTGATTATTAGATCGATCGACAGATGAATCTAATCGCGAATACGATCACGGTGCGATAAAACTGTCGAGGAATAAATAAAGTAACTATGCGAGTGAAGACCGTTTTTGTTTTCGTAAATAAATCAATTTTTCATCTACATTGTGACAGTTCAATTACACTATTTTTGTAAATCGAATGGACTATGCCTATGTTTGGTTTGCCTGCATAGCAGTTGTTTACTTTTTTTTTCAAATTGAAAACACGAGACCAAAACCAAAAAATTTTCACGATTTTAGTATGAACGAACACTAGAATAATGATCGAATTCCACTTCAAATTCCCAGAAGTATAACATGCTGATACTTGATACGATCGAATACCTATATCGACACTGCGGAATTTTCGCTTCGAATGGCGAAGAAAAAAATATATCCTGATATATCGTACATAAAATGCGATAGGAATAGTACATTGGTATACATAACAACATATAAATCGTCAACCGGATAGAATTACACCAGCGATAAACTGCGCGCAGTGGCGAATAAGTTGAAATAATATAATAAGAGAAACCTTTAGAATTACTTAAGTAATTATGGCTACTCGAATAGAAATGGTCACACGAGATAGAAATAAGCTAGAAGAAAGGATATGAATTTCACAGACACAACGGACTCAACCTCATATATGATATACCGGCAGAAAACCAGCCCAAGAGACGTGGATACATCGAGAGTAAGTTGCATTAGATGCAGTCACTGTATGATCGCCGATAATCAGTTAGAAAAAGTTCATATTATCCATATCATCTCCAATCGCGATCAGTCGTCGTTAAGACAGGTCAATCATAAAATGGCGGGAATGAATTCGATTCAAATTTTCACGAACACGTAGTATTTAGTTGACAAAATTCCCGACAGGATCGCAACAGCTGCTAAAAACCGTTGAAGGAGTGACAAAGGCACGACACGAGGCCGATACGTAAACAAACGAAACAAAACACGAATCTGTAGTCTAAAGTAGTTGTGCGTGGCTAGTGGTGGCCGACCGGTTGCGCCCATAACCATACGAGGAGATCGGCTTACGCGGCGACAGAAAATCCGCACGATCAACAATTTGCACTGATATTTATCAGACAAAGTATCTATTCATTCTGGAATCACACTCAACGGCAACTCGCGGTCCGTCTTCGACAATAAAATTTACAGATATACTAGCCTAGTTCACGCAACAAGCCACAAGGTCACGTGGAAATTCGCTGTAAGTAACCAAAACAACGATATGATCATTTTTATTTTATCGAAAAGGGATTCTTGACCTCGCTATCATTAATTTCATTCTAATTATTGATTCATCACGTCCTTTTTTCACGTTATTATTTAGAATAATTAATTTTCTCAATTCGTATCTCAGATCGAGCTTCATGAAATCTTGAGAGAATGGATTTCTTCGATCTCAGCAAGCCGTTCCACAGGATCGAGGTAGCAGGCGGGGCAAGTCAGCAGTATGTCAAGCCCCCGGAGCCCGATTCCGAAGACGAAGCCATGTCTACCACGGAGACTGGGACGGAATATGTGACGCAGTACGTCGAGGCGGAGAACAAGCAATTCCTTGAGGTATTAGCTTCTCTGGTTCTTCGATTCGTCGTCGACTGCATATCGTGAATCGTTTTCAGTTGGTGAACCAGGTCCGAGCCGCCGGCCAAGACTGGGGCGGCTCAGTCTCGGACCTGATCTCTCACGGCACGGTGCCCAACATCAACGATATCAACACGGAGGAGCTGACCAAGATATACAAGACTTTCAACTTCGGGTACAGACCAAAGTCCAATCTGACCATCACCCCCATGCAGAATCGAATCGTCGCCATGATAGAGGCGAGCCGTTACGTCGTGATCGCAGGGCCCACGGGCTGTGGGAAGACCACGCAGGTTCCGCAGTTCATACTCAACTCATGCTTTGACAAGAAAGTCCACTGCAACATCGTCGGTGAGGCTCTTCTCTTGTGGGGTTCAACTTTTGAGGAGAAATCGATACTTCGAGACTCGATTATCGTTGAAATTGCACAATACCTAGTGAAATATTGAATTTTTTCGAATTATTTCACACTAGTTACGTCGAAAACTTGAACTTGACTTAGTTGAAGGGGTTTTTGGGTCTTCGGAATGTTTTATAACACCGTTTTTACGAGTTTTTCAAACTTTCTAGCAAATTTTGTTCAGTAATTTTACTCTAGATGGGGTTTCTTATATGCAGGACCTCAGAAATGATTGAATTGAACAGATTTCGTGGTCTTAGAACGTGAAAAACGAGAATTTACACACTTCTCATGTCTTTTTATCGAACTTGAACCAAGTTCTCACCCAAATCCATCAAAATTGTTGACTTAAAATTATATAAAAAATTTAGACTCCAGAATAAGAGAACTTTGAAGCAATAATTTGAATATTATAGACCTGAAAATTGCGAAAATACGATATTTTTACTAGAAAGATGATCAATATCGAGTTTCACTCTCAAAATTCCTTCAAAAAATCCAATAAACCAATAAATTTTCCCAATTACAACAGTGACACAGCCGAGAAGGATAGCGGCGATAAGCATAGCGAAGAGGGTGAGCGAGGAGAGGCAGTGGCCGGTGGGAACGTTGGTTGGCTACCAAGTCGGCATGTTGAACAATACGTCGGAGGATACGAGGCTGACTTACTGCACGACAGGAGTGCTGCTTCAGAAATTGATAAACGCGAAGCACATGATGGACTACACCCACATCGTCCTTGACGAAGTCCACGAACGCGATCAAGATATGGACTTCCTCTTGTTGGTGGTCAGGAAATTGTCCCGAATGAATTCTCACACCGTGAAGATCGTCCTGATGTCCGCTACCTTCGACGTGGACAAATTTTCTGGCTACTTCTCCAGCCCGATCGAAAACAGGATGGAGCCGGCGCCTGTGATTGATATAGACAAGGACACTTACTTCAGCATCACCACGTTCTATCTCTGCCAACTCGGCGAGCTGGGATTGGTGGGTTTCTTTCGACCTTTGCCTCCGCGTTTCTTTACTCATTCCGCAATCCTCTTTGCAGCTTCCAATTGTGGAGGCGGACGAGCCGGCGGTGACGTTCAAGATGATGGGACTGTGCGTGAAACTGATCAAATTCTTCGACAACATAGACCGACAGGAAAGAACGAGCAGGATCGCGAAGAAAGAGCCCAACCGAAGCGTAATTCTCATCTTTTTGCCGGGTATATTCGAGATAGAGGAGATGCACAGCCTCCTGATGAGCGCGGAACACGAACGCTTCCTCTGGGACGTCGTCGTTATGCACTCTTCTATCACGAACGAAGAACAGCAGAGGATATTCGAAATGCCTCCGACCGGGTATCGCAGGATCATTTTATCCACGAACATAGCTGAGAGCAGTATCACCGTACCGGACGTTAAATACGGTGAGATTCTCTACAAACTGAAAAATTAAACTCTTTATGATCGATTTGACTCTTTCTTCGTTTCAGTTATCGACTTCTGTCTCACCAAGCAGCTCGTCACCGACCCCAGAACTAATTTCCAATGCCTGGAGATGGTTTGGGCGAGCAAAGCCAATTGCACACAACGAGCCGGTAGAACCGGACGCGTGATGGACGGTCGAGTGTACAGACTCGTTCCCAGAGAATTCTACGAGGTCTGTATACTGTCTCATCCTTTCGCCTGCCTTGAGCTCACGGTCTACCAACTTTTCAGAAAGTGCTGCCGGAGGAAGGGGATCCAGAAATGCTGCGAGCTCCTCTGGAGAATTTGGTCCTGAACGCCAAGATCTTGGAAATGGGAGAGCCGAAGGCGATCTTGGCGCTCTCTCTGGACCCGCCGGACCTCAGCAATCTGGAACGAACGGTTCTATTGCTCAAGGAAGTGGGAGGACTCCTGGACCTTGAGGACAGGAGCTACGACCCGAAGTACGACGGATATTTGACAGATCTCGGACGAATAATGGCCAAACTTCCCGTGGACATCAGGATAGCGAAGCTCTTCGTACTCGGCCACATTTTCAGCGTCCTGAAGGAGGCGATCGTCATCGGAGCGAGCATGTCGGTCAAGAGCATGTTCAGCACGCCCTTCAAGGAGAGACTGAAGGCCTACAACTCCAAGCTCCAATGGGCGGACAGTTCGTGCAGCGACTGCGTGGCCTACCTGAACGTCTACAACGTCTGGCTCAGGGAAAAAACCAGGGGGCGTTTCCACTCGAAGGCGGCGGAAAAAGCCTGGGCTCAGCACCACTTTGTTCAGATCAGAGTACTGCGGGAAGTAGACGCGATGGTGCAAGACATCGAGAAGAGACTAGAGAGGATGGGCATCAGGGTGACCAGCGGGGACGGAAGAACCGTTTACAACGAGATCGAAAAGCCTTTGGTCATCAAAATCGTTATAGCCGGAGCTCTTTATCCCCATTATTTCGTGCGACGCGCGGAAGGAGGCGAATCTGACGAGCGCGAGGCTGTGAAAATGGTCGGAGGTAACGACCCGACGAACTGCGTGTACCTGCAAGGCTGGCCGATACAGCAGCCTGGTCTCCTGTACGCGAGGCAGATTCAGACGCTCTTCAAAGACTGCCACAACCCCGCAGTACCCAGTCCTATCATATCTTTTGAAGGGTCGTCTCGGGTTTTTGTACAGTTCTGCAAAAATAGCGAAACCGAAGGGAAGCAGAAGAAGCCGAAAGCTCCTGGAAAAATATCCCTCTCCGTCTACAAGGCTCTGAAGATGAGGCAGAACGCTCCGATCGAAGTCAAAATACTCGATCCTGAGTCCGCCAAGAAAAGGGCCAAGGAATTCGGACTGCCCGTCGTTAACGTAACTTCTTTCCAGCGCAAGGATGAATCGGAGAATAGAATCTGCGGCAAACCCGCTTTCAGCCCGATTTTACCGAGTTTCGATCTCTCCTATATTCCTATAATCATTTCAGAGGTGATTATAACGATTTCCGTTCGCAAATTGATCCGGACGAGTTTATAATCTACTCCGTTTTACTCCACAGATCGAAGACCCCGGCTGCTTCTGGGCGCAGACTTCGGACGTCGAAACGCAGACCAAAATCCACGCGATAAAGAAACTCATCGTTCAATCGGAGCTAAATTCGCCCCTGATGACCAACCAACCGCCGATCGGTTCCCTGGTATTGGCGCCCTTCGACAAAGACGAGTACGGTAATCTGAGCTTCTACAGAGCTACGATATCGAGCTACCACTGCCTGCCGCAAGAGACTTTGGCCGAAGTGTTTTACATCGACTACGGAAACAGGCGTAAAGTTAGTCTCCGAGAACTGAGACTCGTCGACGTCGACAGCGAACTTTACAAAATACCGAGTCAGGCCTACAAATGCGTTCTGGCCAACGTGCAGCCGTCCATGCTGCAAAATCTAGACGGACGATGGTCGGAGACGGCCTTCAAGAAATTCCGCAGACTCCTCGACGAAAGGAGGACGAAACTTTACGGCGAGGTATTCTCGGTCGTGGACAGCGTGGTGGCGATCACTCTGATACGCGTGGACGCTAACAACGAAAAACTCGACATCAACAAATGGCTCATAGAACAGGGCTGCGCGGAGTTCAAGGAGGAGAGTTACCTCTCGCGATGCAACAACGAGCTCAGATCTCAACGAGCAGAACTGGACCTGAGACAGAAGCAGTACTACGAAGAGCAGCAGTACGGGAGCAACTGGGAGGATCTGACGTATCCGGAGGACCCTTTGGAAGCCGATTACTGCGGCACCGTCAAACTCAAAGGCCCTTTCTCCCCGCTGGAGATGGAACTGGTCAACCTGGTCTCGGCCGGCAGGGCCAAGAGGATAAACATAGAACCGAACTCCGTCAACTCTGTATTACTGGACACTGATCCAGCCGACTATCACGAACGATTATTGGTAGCCGGTACAGTCAGTCAAAACGTTTCCGGGCAAAGACTGAACTTGAGGAACACCACGCTCATGCCCAACATACACGGCCTGCCGTGTCTCATTTCGCTGATCTTTGCACCCACAATCGAACTCCGCAGAAGCTCCAAGGGATCCAAGTACATCGGAGCTCTGTGTGGACTCGGATATGACAAAGAGACGAACAAGAGTCTCTTCCCGGATCACGATATGAACGTCGTCTTCGACGTTGAAATATCCATAGCCGACCTGCAGGACGTGAGTGCGACCGATCGGTTCAATTTCTCTCCATCTCTTCAATTTTTTAATCCAAATTTCTTTATTACAGATAAACAGACTCCGCCACTGGATGAACATGGGAATCCACATCGATACAACGACGGACCTAGACCAGTCAGACATCGCTCTGTGCCAGAAGAAAGCGAAAGAGAGCCTGTTCACCCTGATCGGAAAGAAAAGGAAGAGTCAGGCGATGCAGATTTCGTTCAATTCCATGAAGTGGAATCAGAACGACCAGGATATCATCATGACCCCGACGACGCCCGGGCCGCCCACCAGCACAATATTCAGACTCCATTCGGCTCTAAAGTTGGAGGAATTGCCCGAAGGGTACGAAGACATGTGCGCCCACTTGCTGGAGCTACGACGCATGGCCG
Source organism: Euura lappo (assembly GCA_018257835.1). Classification (NCBI taxonomy): domain Eukaryota; kingdom Metazoa; phylum Arthropoda; class Insecta; order Hymenoptera; family Tenthredinidae; genus Euura; species Euura lappo. The sequence continues at coordinate 27,170 of JAEUYN010000760.1, read as the reverse complement.
CTGGGTCAGTTGGTCATTTTCTTGATCTGTCTTTGAATCTGGTGAGACGTAGAATTAACATGATTGTCTCATTCCAGGCTGGCGGATAAAGTTCCTGCGGATATCGTGTGTAAGTTGTGCGAGGCACATGTATCGGATATTCAGATGCTTCGCACCCACCTGAACACACCGGAGCATAAGAAAAGGCTGGAAGCAGCCAATATTCAGCTTCGTTAAAAGAATATTTATGTCCACAAGAGTCGAAGTACCAGAAGAAAAAGAGGAACCGAAATCCTTTAATTCCGAGTACCATAATTTACACTTCGAAAGTTATTCCATCAACGCCCAGATTTTTATTTTGTTACTCTAACTTGGTTTTTGTTAAGATAAAGGTGATAAAAAATGTGTTACTATTATTTTAAGGTCGTTCTTAACGAGGGTTTAGATGCTCTGAATAGTTTAAGACTAAAATTTCGTTTTATAAATCATGTTTAATCTGACCTCGTGATCATAGATGATCAGTTTTTTATTTTCAGTTTAGATAGACTTGGGAAAAAGAAAAACGAAGCTAATTCGTTACAGCTTTATATCGTCTGCAATTATGAGTTCCATTCAATATACACGATACAAATATTACACATGACCATGACACTATTATAATATAAAAATTACCCAAAAAGTGTGATTGTTGTATAATGAGATTATTGGCTTCATTCCGAAAGTACCTGATGTTCAGAGACTTTAATCTAGCAAATAATTTCATACAAACTGGACGTTTTAGTTTCCAAATAAGAAACAAAAAAACTAATGTTCAAAGATACAGACAGATATTGATGTGTTTCATTAAAAAACAAAAAAAAAAAAAAAAAAAATTTCTATTTTCCCCCAAATTAGGTACTCAAAATTCTTATAACTATAAAACTATCAATTACTACTTTTGTCATAAAATATCTTTGCACCAAAAAAAAAAAATGAGAATTATGATTATTCTTAATACTCGAATCACGTATTCAAACTTCACGCTGCAAATAACGAGGCTGTGAATACATCAAACGATTCCCAACGTTCTGTCCTGATCCGCTGACGTAATTTCCTGGTGGGGGCGGCGGATACGGACCGGGCGGAGGCTGCGGGGCTCTCACGGGATACCCGGACGTGATTCCTCCGGTTTTAGCACCCTGAAAAGAAACAAAGAATGTTTGATGTGCAAGGAGACAAATCTCACGATCGGTTCATCGATGTTACCTGGGGAGGCTGCTGTATGGGGATCGCGCCTCCGTGAACTGTGACGTGGCTTCCTGGACGGAGGTAGAACTTGTCGTCAGGATAAGCGCCCTTGTGCTCCAGGGGATGTAGACTCGCGACGTAGGCTGAGGACGGATTCACATCGATTAGATTTTACTGATTATCAATCCACTCGGTTCTCAGACCCTACCAGGCTGATGCGAGGACAAGGTTCCCCGATTACCGTTCCCAGACAGATAGACCGGCTTTCCAGGCTCCGGTTCCCTGGAGGATTGCGAACTAGGCGCAGACTGGTAGCTGTACACGCTCTGCCCCTGCGGCGCCGAGTAGAAATTTGAAGAGTACTGGTTTCCCTCTGTAATCGGAATATAGTCAGTGAGGGGAGAGAATGGCTCGTATTTGCTTTTAAAAGAGCCGCTTACTGTTCCAGAGAACGGCTCTAACGTCTCCAGATCTTCTAGCGGCTTCTTCGGATTCTGTAACGACAAATTTTCTTCATTTCAACAAACCGAGGCTTCAAAATATTCCGCATACTCACTAGCTGGGGGTGGGTTGTAGCTCGGCATCGAAGGCTGAGGTTTGCCGTACCCGTACCCAGAGTGGTAGGGCGATGCTGTGAGGGGCGGAGAAGGACTGTGAGTTCTCTTCAAGGGTCCCTGGAATAAAGCGATAACAAAATCGTTCAGAATTCATCTCGATCCCAGTGAACTGGGTTTGGTAAATGACGAAACAAAGTTGAAAACGATACATGCAATTCTGTGAATTGTACGCACACTTGGCAGCATCGAGTGCGTCGGTGTTGCCGCGGCCACCTTGTAAAGGGGGCTCCGGGTCGGCAGCGGAAGGAACAATTGCTGGTGCACTACGCCTGTTCCTGGGCCCGGGTAGCCTCCCACCGCAGATAGTACCTCCGAGCTTATGCTGGAATAGTACGAGGAGGACTTAGAATTTTTCCATCTCAGGAGACTCTACTGTTCCGGGATCAATTTTAATATCAATTTTTTTGGAGAAGAATTGAAGATGAGGTGGAAAGGATCGATATTGAAATTTGGCAAATCAAGATGCTGCGATTTTGAGAAACTATTGACAATCTTGAAGCAATTTTTCAAACTGAAATTCGTTTGAAAACTGTTTTTAGACTAGAATTGATCATTTTTTTTTATTTTTTCAAACTTTCCATCACAGTTTTCTATTTGTATCGTTGAATGTAAAGATTATTGCGAAAGTATGAGCAGACAATGGAATTATTGGATCCTTTGAGGCACAAAATAGCGATTTTGAGAAACAGTGCTGATTTTTCAATCTTATTCCTTAGATTGTTTTTTTACTTGCTTCAGCGTTTAGAAGCTTCAATTTCTAACTAAGAGCATATTTTTATCCTTTAGAAATTCGCGATTCTAGATAAAAGAATGGAAATAGATATGATTATGAAACTCTATTCAATTATTGCTTTCAATTAGTCGTGAATATTTGAAAATTCGCCTGTTTTATCAGTTTGAATCACAAATGATTATCAGATTATCGATAAATTCGAGTAATAAACAGCCTAAATTGATCAAAAATGGCAAATTTTAATTTCAATCTCAATTTGAGTGTTTTTTTTACTGTGATTCTGCTTTCAAACCAAAATAAATCTCGTTTTTTCCTAGTTTTCACATTCTAACTACGAATTAGATATTATTATGAAACTCCATTTAATTATTGCGTTTAATTAGTTGTGAATATTTGAAAACTCGCCTCTTCTATCAATTTAATCGTATATAATCATCAGATTATCGAAAAATTCGAGTAATAAACAGCCTCAATCGATAAAAATTGGCAAATTTCAATTTCCAATCGCAGTTTAAGTGTTTTTTTTACTGTTCTCATTATGTGTACGTCTATCATCAAAAACCCATGAAAATTCAACGATTCTAGTTATTTTCTTTCCCTCTTTCCTCCTCTTCCGATCCCAAAAATTACGCTCGTCTCTAATCTCTGGTCGCAAAATCGAGTATAACGATCTAGACCAACGTCGACATCAAGGTCAGGTATCTCCGTCTTGTTAATCAACAAAAATTCCCCTCTCTTCTTCACCTAGTTTCCTTGATGAGTTGTCGTCTCCTGTTATCATCCTCGTTCAGTACTTTCTTAAGCTGCAAGAAAAGCTGATGTTTCTCGTCCTTCAGCTGCGACAGCTGGCTTTCGAGGCTCGATATCTGCTCCCGAGTCTCTCCCAGCGTCATAACGTCCTGTTTCTGCTGTCTCTCCCTCTCCTTTCTCTGTCGTTCTTCTTCCGCGTCGGCTTCTTGCTCTGTCGACGATAACAAGTCAAAGAAATTTTTTTAGAAATAAACCCACCGAGATTGACGTACCCTGTTTTTTCCTTTGACGTTCCCTGGTTATGTGGGTCTTCAACGCCTGCCACATCTGCTCGGTCCGCTGAGGCGGCTCGACTATAACGGCTGGCATTTTAATTCGGAGCTCGATTCGGGGTTTGATGGAATTTCAACGGCACAGTAAGAAGAATTGTGAATAAATTCCTTCTCTGTTGTCTTCTCTATTCCTTCTCTATTGAGACTCGAGAGGTTGACAAGCTTGGCAGCAACACGGGGGATCTTTGAGGCGTGAAGAGACTGATTGCTCCGGTTTTATCGATTTTATCCCGTTTCCTTGATATCCGTAATGAATTCTCGACACTTTTAGCTATTTTATACTTATATTTGAGCAAAACTGGTTTTGACGCAGGAGGTTATGTCTTCGCAGTTTACTTCCTGCCTACCCGAAAAGCGGTCGCACTTTTTGCTGGCACGCAGGCTTGAGTGTCGTCTCCTTACCTCTTTTACTTCCTGGATAGAGGGAACGCTGGCATAAGGCCCATGGTGGAAGTATTACATGGTGTGCTCAGAATGCAGCGTTCTCTTTCTAAAATGTTCCCTCTCTCTCACTCGGCGAACGATATCCGCGTCACTGCCACCAACCCACGAAATTCCCTAGAATATCTGGTGATTTAACGTCGTGATGTTTTCAGCTTAGCTGAGTATGCTATAATTTCCCGAAAAATCTCGCGGGATGATATGAATTGTGAAGCACTGCCATGATAACGAAAAGTAGAATGAGGTTAGAGAGAAATGATTAGACTCGCAATCGTGAATTTGGATTTGAAATACCTTGTATCGTATATGATATAACCTATAATTTGAAGTCTAATCTGGTAATATTGGTTCAGTCAAGAAGCGTCAACACACGGCAATGTATGAATCGTCCGTGATATATGAAGACCGCCCGTTGAATGCATTAATTAATACTACTAACACCTATATATTCAAATATACAATTAGAAATATAACCTAAATGGGATTCTACACCATGTTGTTATTGGAGGTTATCGTACTCATAACAACTCGTGAATCATACAAGCGCATGCGTATTCAGTCGCTTACTAATACCGTCACGGATCGCGTGTAAAAATGCGGAAAGAGATGGAGCGCATACGATAATGAGTGGAGCGACAAGGACAAACAACTCAGTTGTACCAATGTCTCAACGTGAAAATATTTTCGTTTTTCGCGGTTGGTACCTTAGCGCTGATATCCCGTTTCTCGTGTCCAAAGGGGCGGAGTTTGCGAGTTCTGAGCACACCATGTAATACTTCCACCATGCATAAGGCCGCAATCAAGGAGGATTAGATAGAGGGAACCACTGAAATATAATTGTTGTATATCTGAAGTTCCCTGCGGGTCCGTCTCTGTCCGTAGGACCGCTGAAGCGATCAGCTCCAAAGGCGCGGGAGAATTCAAATCAGTGAAGGATAAATAAAGGTGAAAGAATAAAGTTTTACGTTTTAACTGATGACTCTGATATATTTCAAAGGAGTTCAGAAGAAATATACAAAAGCGAACTTTCTGAGATGTATGATAAAAGAATGAAAAGGTCTTATTCCGTTTAAGTCTTCTTCTCTTCTTCTTTTTCCTTAATGGCTTTATCCTTGTACAGCATAAGCTAAGGCAAGTGCCAACCAAAGAGGATAGGGTAGAGTGGAAGGTCCTCGTAGCCACCGCCGCGAGCGCCATCTAGTGAGTCCGGGCCCACAAGACGCGTAGTTGTATTGGTGACGTGTCCGCACTCCGCATATCCATGTGACTCATACTAACGCGAGTTATGCCGCAAAGCCAGCATGGGCAGGTGTTTTTAGTGTAAAAACGTGCTTACGAGTCAAAAATGGTACACGAATGTGGGTTAGAAGGCTGCAAGAAAAGCCTACGTATTCACTCACGTCAAACATTTTTCCATATTCCACGAGATCCCTAATTGTAAGTATTCAACGACGAGTAACATAACCTACTCCAGTCCACTCGATTAAGATTTGTTTGGCAATGCAGCAGTATGTATGTACTGTCGTAGTAATCTATTTTCCGTGTATTACAGATGTGCAGAATCGGTATCTTTTGCTGGTGTTGAAAAAGGTGATGCAGAGTTCCGCATTTGCATAATAGACTACTTCGATCCAAAGTGCATATTCAAACGCCATCCACGATGTTCAGACATTGGCTCGAAACAGCAGTCCCTGCACTATTAAGCCAGGAGGAAGTACGAAAATTTGTTATCTGACTGATAGAAAATGAATCGCCTGCGGGTCAAATTCACGCCGTATCATAATTATTGCAGATGAGATCGTAACTTTGATTGGACAAATTACAGAGTGCTGCTCAGGCTCAGCAGACAGATGATAAAATTAGAAAATTTGGAACAAAAAAAGTTTGGGGCCAAATTGAGATGAATAAAAAAAAAAGTTAATTACTGTACATATTGTAAATACTGTGAATAGTGTGAATAGCGTCAATAGCGGAGGTATTATTGTTTCCTCATACTACTAATTTTCAATTTTTTCATGTAATTTACATATTTTTTATTATTAATACACGTTTTACTATGACTTTACATCTGTGTTTGTGTATTTTTTAACCGCGTAAATACCTAAGATTCCAATATTCGAATCCAAAGCTACCGCTACCGCTAAATCGGGGAGTGGGGGGGTCACTAACTCGGGCCCGGACTCACTAGAGGCGCTGCGACACCGGCTACGAAATTTTACACGGGCGCTTATGGGACCTTCCGCTCTACCCTATCCTCTTTGGTGCCAACGAACTCTCTATATAACTTTTTACTCTCGGGATTAACCTCACTTTATCATTTTTAAACACTTTGTATGTTTCTATATATTTGATGATTATTAATCTTTCGGTTTCTTTAGTCTGATTTTGTTACACAAAATTTTTATTTTTATTCACGGTTTTGTTAAATTCACTTTCCAGATAAATAGGTTTATTCACGCGTTCTTCGTGGTTAAGATTTGCGCCCACTTGACATGCTTCCGAGGGAGATAATGTTTTATTCCTCTCAGGCTGGGAAATAAGGAAAGGAATGAACGAATACACACAAAACATTTGTCTTATCTTTGTAACGTAGTCTACTTCTAGCATTAAGGACCAGCAACGACAGATTTCCTAGAAGTCCGTCGATCCTAATGCCTGTAAAAACTGATACTCCGCCTCTTTAATAGATTTTACTATAATTCCAGAATTTGAAAACATTGAATTTGACATCTGAGAACACAGAGCCTCAGAGAATAGAGAAATGACTTTGTGTAGTTCTGACCTAATTAAGGATTGAAACCCTTTTAAATTTGTAAAACTTTTAGTTGCCGGAGCCGATTTTTCTACCTGACTGGAGTGGACCTCGAAGGAATCCAACTCCTCGCAACTGTCATCATCCGAATCCAGCGGTGAAGCTGTATCCTTGATATCTATATTTACTGGCTCTATCTGATTCTTTATTATGCTTCTGTCGTTCTCGGAAACAACTGGAATCGCACGGCTCGTATCTACGGTCGATCTGAAAACGACTTCTTGCTTTTTCTTTTTAAGCTCAGGGAAATCCTGATCGAAGTTATATCTAAACTCTGGTTCGGCGCGTACCTGGACATTCTCTACTCTCATGTTTTCTTTATGTATTTTTTCAGCCAAGACCTTTTTGCTGTGAATATATACTGGACATGTCTTAGACAAAGCCGAGTGTGCACCTCCACAATGAATACAATGGAAACCACTGGAGTCATCAGGAAGGACGCAATCGTCCCCCAAATGAACTCCCGAGCACCTGCAGCATCGGGCCGACTTAGATCTACATTGTGTCTTAACATGACCGTATCTGAGACATTTGTGGCAAATTTTGATGCTGGGAATATAGGCAATGACGTTTCTATGGGTAAACCAAATTGAGATTTTCCTTGGAAGTGTTTTTCCCCTGAAGAAGACTTTAATTCTGGACGAGTTAACTTTAGTATTTTTGCCCTCTCTATCCTTTTTCACCCACGGAATCCTATCAATGTGCGAAACTTCTATGTGATCTTCGCCAACTACCTCGATACACTCTAGAATTTCCTCCGTTAAAATAGAAGGATCAACTCCTCTGACAAGGCCTGTTTTATACAGCGCAAAGTCTGGAACAAAGGCTCTGTAATTAGGATCAATTATTTTGGCGTTTTTAACTACCATTTCGTTTGCATCCTCGAAGTTGTGAAAATATATATTAAGTCTATTGGCTCCTGATGTTGTTACCTTATAAATAACTTCTCTAAAATCCTTAAGTTTACGACCAAAACTGCGGAAGTGAAAATTACCAACTCCTTTGCCTGTATTATCGTATAGCTGGACAATGAATGGACCCTCATCGGATATCCTATATCGATTCTCACATACTCTAGCAGGAGGAGACCAGTGGAGCTCCTTATTTATCATTTTTCTCTCCTATATGGTGTTATGACTACAGGACACAATGACACAACAGGGGATTCAGACAACAAGCTAAGCCTCTTCAGGAAATAAGGATGAGGAGTAAAGTCAGCAAACCCCACACTTTTCCCGGAACAAAACCGCAAACGTCGACCCAATCCACCTCCTTGTGTATCGCTATCCTCAGTCTGCTCTCTCTTCAATTGACCTCTGGGAATGTGGTTAGGCAGTCTAACAAGTGTTTGTTTACAATCTATGTCTCTCTTCCACCTCGGTTGCTCTTCCTCTAGCTCGTTTGCGAAACGTGATTTTCTTACGTGATCTCTTTCAGGACTTTGTCTTTTTTAGATGTCTTTTTAACTTCCGATTCTTTTCGCTTTGGCTTACAAACCCATTAACGGGGCTACCCTACGTTTTTGATAGAAAACTATGCTCTAGTTATACCTCTAAATTTTAATCTTTGAAGCGCAACTTGGAATTTTAATCAACGGCAGCCATGATGGCTTTCGACTCATTCCGTTTAAGTCAGAAATAAGAGTGCCGTTCCTCTTCCGAATCTCTCCCGCGCGACCCGGGTGCGTAGGCGGCTCGTCCCCGCGAAATCATCTACAGCCAATTAGGGGGTCAGTTTCCCTGAAAAATCCTCCTACTGACCGCCTTCAACTGACTCTCCTCTTCCTCCCTTCTTGGGGGTAGTGGGGTGGGCGCCGCGTACACCGCCGGGAACGCGGAAGAGCCCGGCGCCAGAAGGGTCTGTGCACATGTGCGTGGGAAAAAGGCGACGGTCTTCTAAACAAAGGGCAACCTCTCGAGATGCCTTTTCTCAAATTCCTGCGACTTTCACAATTCTGTACCGTCCTGACAATGACCAGACCCCTCCGCACATGTGCAAACAGTAAAAATGAAATTCTACTTCAAGAGTTTTCCCTCTTACAATATTTATGACCTCTGTCCTTCTTCTGGCTTATTTCTATCTTGGGTGACCGTCTTATATCTATGAAACAATATTCTTAACTCTAATCTTAAAAGCTATTTCAAATATTCCCTCCCTCGTTTTATCCGCTCAGATCAATATGGCGGCGCGCGATTTTAATCCACCTACCGGGAGATTACAGGATACAACATAATATAACTGGAACGAACGCCAAGGCGGCTGGTCCGAGCCGAGAGAGATAGCTGTTCGCGACAGCTGTTGGTATTCTCCTCTCTGTCCGTACAGTCAAGTCCAAAAGTTGACCTTACTCATGATTACTCAAAATTTAACCTACCGTGTATAAATGATTCTCTCTTCAAATTATCGAACAGCGATCCAATAGGATTCAATTATAAATGAAACTCACAAATTCAATTCTATTTCAGATTGTTTTGATTATTATCAAAGTGAGCAGGCCGGACTAACTTTTTGCAGATGCTTTACGATACTTGGATGTGCGCGTGCGCGACGCGGTGAGACAGAGAGGAGGATACCAACCAGCAGTGTACTGAGCTATCTCTCTCTGACCGCGGCCTCTCTACGGAAAGGATGGGTGGCAGACGTTCCAGTTATATTATACACGGACGTATATTAGAGGACTGGCAACTCCCAGCAATATCGCGCCGACTTTTCCGCCGCTAGTAGGCGCCTTTGCCGTTGTAGCGCTGACTACCACTGGGGCCTCTTTGGGCGGGATAATTCAAACGGGAGTGGCGTGACATGGAGGAAACAAAAGAAACAGAATGAAATGGGTGTTTAAGAATTCGGAGCAATGCACCGGCGACCCATTTTCACTTCATGCCACTCCGGGGTCACTACCGTGGTCACTACTATACCTTTACTTGTAAGGTTATGTTTCGTTTGTTTATCAACACCAGACCTGAAAATCGGCCCCAGTGGTAGTCAGCGCCGCGCAGCATACGACGGTACAATGCGCAACTACCGGGACAAAAATCGGCGCTACTCTAACACGGCTGACATAGGGGAGTTGCCAGTCCTCTAATATACGTCCGTGAGAAAAGTATTATGGCATTTCCGGCATTTCCACTTGACACACGATGGTAAACGAACCAGCGCGCGGCGGCTGCTATCTTCACGAAACTTGTGATGTCACTCTCGAATTGATCTAAAAAATAATCGCGACGAGAAACGGCGAGAATATCATGAAGCGACAGCTTCGCATCGTCACTACCACACGTAACATCATCACTACCACACGTAATCGCGGACATGTAAAGTTTACTATGAACGTAGTTGCTGGTGCAGTTCAGAGGCTTCGCGCGAGAGGCGCTGAGCTCGCAATTTCGCTGTGGTCACGTGGTCCTCAAAACCCCTTAAGCGAAAAGAGTAGAATTGCGGATAGTCTAAGATCTAGTAGTTAAGTCTAAGTGTGTGTGTGTGTGTGTGTGTGTGTGAGGGTGTGTGTGAGGGTGTGTGAGGGTAGGCGACGTATGGACCGTGGGACCAGACGTGACAGAGTTATGATTATTTTTCGACCGAAAAAAGGACTATTTTTAAAAATCTGAAAAAATTCACAAAAATCGTATGATTAACGTAAAACAGTTTCCCGATCGCGAAAATGTGGGCCGAATTTTTCTTATATTTTAGTTACCTGATCCAAACTTTTTTTTTTGTCAAGAGGACATCTTATCCAAAGTTCATTATACATCGAACAATTAACTTTTTTTTAAATCACTTGTCGTGAGGTTTTAGACAGACGGTTAATTCGATTACATCTCTCGACGTCGCATTACCTCCAGAGAGCAAGTTCGGAGCGCCAGCAATGACGTTGTCTAATTTCATGCGCCCAGCACCACCTATTGGAATGCAGTTTCTTTTTAAACAAAGGGGGTTCAAATCCATCAAACTCGACTAAATTTGGGGGGCCTTATCGGTTTTCGGTTTTCGAAAACCCCCGGATAACAAAATGGCAGCCGTTTTGAACAAAAAACAATTTTTTCATTTTCTATTTCCTTTGCTTCAACGGCCGGAAGACATATTTTTTGTTATACAATGTGTACATATTAATTTCCTTCAAAATGAGTACAGATACATGTCAATCGATTCATCCGTTAAAGCTGTGGGGTGCCCCGCGTGAACCGGAACCCACAGTGTAGTTGACAGGAGCTGCAGCCGCCTTTTTACATTTTTTCTTATGTACAAAATTGGAATTTCTTCTTCTCTAATAAATGAATGAAATACGTGAAACTCCATCTCCAAAAGTGTTCATTTCATGTTAAAAAATAATGTCCGAACTTTGTGCATTTTCCATCCCTTCGAACGGTAACTTCCTTGTCTGGTCTATAATTGTGTCCATATTTTTCAGATTGCTCTCGTACTTCCCATAAAAGAAGTACCTAAGTACCTAAATATAGGTACACCTCGAGTACCTGTACCTGTACCTAGGTACACTTCGCAAAAGGTACCTGTACCTGTACCTAGGTACTAAAAATTAAGTACCTTTTACAACACTGCCAATTAGGCATCCACCTCCGAACAAAATAATATTTGAATTTAGGTATTCGTAGTTCACGATGCACAACTGTATCAATAAGGTACAGGGAATGATAAAACTTTATTGAATATTCAGAAGTGATCACGAATTAACGATTCAAGTACTTGCGTCAATACAATATGAATCAGACTCGACAATCGGGGTAAACGAATCCCGTCATTGAAATGTCCTCTATACCATATCTAGATACGGAATGACTGCGAAGATTATCGAAGGCCCGTTGATGCCATAAGGTGACTTAATTTTGAGCGGAAAAATCATGTCACGTCTTTAACCATGGAAGGGATGCACGCGGGGGATCGAGGCACCGACTCTTCTCGTTTGGATATCATTCTGAACGTCTTTCGGTTTTTGAATCACTATTTTCGGATAATCAGTGACTAATTCTGTATATCTGTATCGTAATATTCCTCATGGGCATTTTGTATTCAAACATGGTTATCGAGCGACGTTTGAAAACTTTATCGGCACAGCCTCGGAATAAGAACGGTATGCCTTGTAAATTTCATCCAAATCGGTTCAGCGGTCCGAACGGAATCAAACTTTTCATGCAGGTGTTGCAAATAAAAACACCTTTTCACATGTCACGTGACTCGGAAGGAAAAAGTAATCGTTTTTATAAGGGCCTCTGAAGGTCTTTATTCTTTTGTATTCGGAATCTGTGTTGGGAAATGGAAAATTTATACGATACAGCGAATGAATATTTTCGAAATTGATTTTTATTGCTCACAATCTTATGCAGCTTTACATTATTCTCACTGGTATATACATATTCAGTAATCAATTGGAAGACGTGCTGGAAGAAAGTGGTAGTCTCTCGTCCAGCAGATGATTTACGTTCTTCCACAAAAAGTTCTTCAGATAAGCACAAGCGGTTCCGAATATTCCGCTCCGCGATAGCTGCTAAGAAGTGGCCTGCGAATAGATTCACCAAAATTAGTGAATAAATATATTTAGCATCTTCGTATCAGGTGCAGATACTGTCGATGACACTCACAAATAGTCTCTCCCGCTGCTTCGGTTCAGCTGGACTGGCATGGGACTTATGAATACCCAGATCCAGATCCAGGTGGAGATCGAGATCGAGGTCGAGATCCAGATGCAGATCCAGATCCAGATCCAGATCCACCTGAGAAAGTGAAATTACGATTCAATGGCAATTACCAGAGCACATTGAAAGTATAATTTAAGAAATCATCATATTTTAGTTGATGTTGGAAATAATATAAAAAGTCAAAATATTCCGGATCGTAGTTTAGCAGTACTAAACTGGTGCAGGTGGTACAATTGAAATCAGGGATCGAATGTTGAGTATCAAATACGTTCGCCTAACTGGAGGCTAAGGAAATAGATCAATTTATGAAAGCCTCATTGGAATTTGGTTTGTAGCAAACGATAGATCTCAGTATGACAATTATATTTCTAATGGTACGATTGTTTCCAACTTACGAGGGACAACCGCGAAAGCACGTTCCAAAAACGCATCGACTTTGTTCCTGAGTGCGGTGAATGCTTGATTTGTTTTGGCCACTTCATCGCTGATCTGAGTGCTGATATCTGGAAATTAAAAGATACCTCAATAATTTAGACAATTTTCAAGTGCTAATTGAGGTGCGATATTCTAGATGGGCACAATCGTTTTCAACTCACCGTCGGCGCTGCTTCCAGCGCTGCTTCCAGCGCTGCTTTCAGCGCCGCGTCTCCTCTTGGGTGGAGCGCTGCGTCTAGGGCGTCGCGAATGGTTTACCATAGCGGTTTCTACTCCCAGGATAGAATCTGAAATTCGAATACAGCGGTTATGATCAAGTCGTCTTCGACTCTCACTCAGTTTCAACAACAGCTGGATGAAAATCAAGCTAGGCTTGGTGTATTCTTCGAATGAGTGTCACTTACACATGAATGCGTCACGAATTTCTGCTCTGTTTCCTGAAAATAAAATAGACGTATCATGACAGAGTGGAAATTCACCAATTGACGCGTGATATAATGGCAATAAGTGAAAAAAATAATGAAATATGAAGAATCAAAGTAGAAAATCTCGGTCAATTAAAACAATTTCTCGACTTCACCCGGATATGTGAAGCGAACCGTAGATCACAAAAACATTTTTAAAGGGTAAAAGTCGTCTTCAACTCACCCCCATTGCCCGATAGGTAATCAATTACAGCGTCTTCGAGATGCTTTCCGGCAGTGATCAAAGTAACTGAAATGAATATCAAACGGAATGATTTTCCAGAATACAATACAGGAGACAAAGATAATTCGAGCGTTTTGGTGGACGTCTAAATTGGTCAAGTAAGTGTGAGTGTACCACTTATCACTTACCATTGGCTACGGCGGTCACCAGGGGAAAGCTCTCTGAAAATAAAATAGGTACATCATGAAACTATTGTACTTGGTCGATATTTGACGCATGTCTTAGTAGCTATGACTTGAATATCTTCATTGGGTGACATTGTTTTCAACTTACCGAGGGACATCATTGTAGCACGAACCACAACTCTTTTCAGTTGGTAGTTGAAACCATTCAGGAGATCTGAAATTTGAGTAAAGAGGACTGTGATTAAGTCGTCATTCCGCGGTGCTCGACTCGCTTGAGCTAAATTCGAACAACAAATGAATATCTGTCATTATCGAAAATCTCTGTATCTTTGACTTACCGTAGACCTTTTGAGGGGCGGGTGGGCGGTTAGGGTTGGCTGCAACAAAAATCAGGATATCATGACAATACTTGACGAATCGAGTGGAACCTGACATGTTGAAAATGGTTTGAACATTCCGTGTATAATAAAATGTAGAGAATAAAATGGTTCCAAACAAAGAGCATAACGTTATAAATTCGAACAACAAGTGAATATCTGTCATTATCGAAAATCTCTGTATCTTTAACTTACTGGCCCAGCCCGGAGTGCTGCGTGGGCGGACTCCTGAAACAAAAATCAGAAAATCATGACAATACTGGACGAATCGAGTGGAACCTGACATGTTGAAAATGGTCTGAACATTCCGTGTAGCATAAAATGTAGAGAATAAAATGGTACCAAACAAAGAGCAGAACGTTCAAAAAACACATTTTATCTATATCGTGATGACGTACGCATAGTTTTTATTTTTAACGATTCAATGAATCTTACCACCTGCAGAACATACCTGACCGAATCCATTTCAAATCGGGCAGGCTGGAAATCGTGATGTCACGGAATTTTTTCAAATTGAAATATGTTGTTGTTTGATGAAAAAAAAGCGACCAGTATTTTTTTGTTTTGGAAAAAAAAATCTTGCTACGAAGTTACGGCTATTTGAACATTTAATCGTGCGCTACCAAAGTTCTTGAAAAAGGAAAGCTTTTTTTCTTAATAACGCTATATCTTTGGAATGGATCATCGCAACTACTTCATCTTGGTCTCATTTTGTAGGGTTTTTCGCACTCTTTTGTAATTTTAAGAAAAAATCAAGGATTTTTGGAAATTGACGGAATGACGTTCATTTTTCGAAAATTAGGGAAACCCAAATTTCTCGAAAAGTGATTTTTTTATTTTCTCAAAAATTTCACACAATATGTGGGGTGATATGACGGATATGTGCTCTAAGTTTCATCGATGCTAAAACACTGCTTCATATCGAGAAAAAATATTTCATGCGTCACTGAAATTCGTCAATTCCTGTGCTGGTGTCGACTTTGTGGGCGTCTTTGAGATGTGTACAGATTTTTCGATCCAAATAATATTACTAAAACTTGATACCTGAGGGAGTAAATTACCAAATGCCGTATGATGTATAACATCGTAGACCGAATATTGATCTGCTAATAAAGACTATCACGAAAAAAATACAAAATTAAAAATCAGGGATTTATTGTAGTAATAACAATATCGTATAATAATATTGTTGCGTATGCTTCTATTTTCGTGGTATGGTATACAGTGAGGTATAGGGGATCAAATGTTAAACTGCAACAAAAATGTGAACGGGACAGAAACGCGTGCAAAACGAAAGTAGCAACAATGCGGATGAAAAAAGTTTGTAAAAGACAAAAGATGAAAAAAGACGAAAGATGCAAAAAGATTATGGATGATCGATGTGTCAGATTGTGACCGATCCAAATGTATGGTTAATCTATCAGATTGTTACCGATCATCGATCTGTCAGGATTAGATTTTGTTTAAACTTTATTTCAAGAGAATTCGAATCAAAATGCGATAGACACAAATATATCAAAACAAAATGCACTAAGAACGAGAGAACAGGTGACGTTTTCAATGCCGTCAGAGGCTTGCGTTACACACAAAGTCTGTAGATTTTATCATTATATTATTATTATACTATTATATCATATTTTTTATAGATATAGTATTTATTATTATGTAGTTATGATTATATTATTATTGTACGATATTGTTATTACTACAATAAATCCCTGATTGTAAATTTTGTATTTTTTTCGTGGTATATAGTCTTTATTAGCAGATCAATATTAGGTCTACGATGTTATACATCATACGGTATTTGGTCATGTACTCCCTCAGGTACGTATGTATCAAGTTTAAGTAATATTATTTGGATCGAAAAATCTGTACACATCTCAACGATGCTCACAAAGTAGACACCACCACAGGAATTGACGAATTTCAGTGACGCACGAAAATGTTCTTTTCTCGACATGAAGCAGTGTTTTAGCATCGATGAAACTCATAGGATATATTAGTCATATTACCCTACATATTGTGTAAAATTTTTGAGAAAATAAAAAAATCACTTTTCGAGAAAAACGGGTTTGACTAATTTTCGAAAAATAAACGTCATTCCGTCAATTTTGAAAAATCCTCAAATTTTCCTTTGAATTCCACAAGAGTGCAAAAAACCCTACAAAATGAGACCAAGATGAAGTATTTGCGATGATTCGTTCCAAAGATATGGCGTTACTAAAAAAAAAAGTGTTCCTTTTCCAAGAAATTTGGTAGCGCACGATTAAATGTTCAAATAGCCGTAACTTCGTAGCAAGATTTTTTTTCCAAAACAAAAAAATACGGGTCACTTTTTTTTCGGCGAACAACAACATATTTCAATTTGAAAAAATTCCGTGATATCACGATTTCCATTTTAGCCTTGCCTGCCCGATTTGAGATGGATTCGGTCACCTGCTACAAAATGTTAAGTGTGCTGTTAAATATCGCGTGTCTAATGGCATGAGGTCTTAAGCGACAAAAACGCGATTTTGGTGGCAAAAGGTCGTATAATTTTTTTTTCCCGCAATTCGATCTGAAAACGGCCAAAACGTATAGATCAATTGAAATTACGAGATCGAAAAATGTAATTGTGCAAAAGGTCATAAGTTTGGCGGATACGTCGTTCTCTCAGTACAATTTTTAAGGAAAAATAAAAAACAACTTAAAGGCAAAACGTCGTAAGCGCCCTTTTTTCATGATTTTTAATGATTTTTCCAAATAGTTGTAAAAACTCGTAAAACGCAAAGATAAATTGAAAGAACGACCATTTAAAAAAATTTGATAAAAAATATTGGTAGTTAAAAGCAGAAGGTCGTAAGCGCACTTTTTATTTTCTTTCATTTTTCATGATTTTTTCAGATAGCTGTAAAAACTCGAAAAACGCAAAGATAAATTGAAAGAACGACTATTTAAAAAAATTCGATAAAAAATATTGCAAGTATAATTTAAGAAATCATCATATTTTAGTTGATGTTGGAAATAATATAAAAAGTCAAAATATTCCGGATCGTAGTTTAGCAGTACTAAACTGGTGCATGTGGTACAATTGAAATCAGGGATCGAATGTTGAGTATCAAATACGTTTGCCTAACTGGAGGCTAAGGAAATAGATCAATTTATGAAAGCCTCATTGGAATTTGGTTTGTAGCAAACGATAGATCTCAGTATGATAATTATATTTCTAATGGTACGATTGTTTCCAACTTACTAGAGTTAAAACTGAAAGCAGCCGCCAAAATCGGATCGACGTCACTGGTGATTGAGTTGAATGCTTCATTTGTTCTGGCCACAGCAGCGTTGATATTAGTGAGGTTATCTGGAAATTAAAAGATACCTCAATAATTTAGACAATTTTCAAGTGCTAATCGAGGCGCGATATTCTAGATGGGCACAATCGTCTTCAACTCACCTCCGGCGCTGCTTCCAGCTCTTTGCAAATGGGTTATAATATTGGTTTCTACTTCTTTGACAGTATCTGAAATTCGAATACAGAGGTTATGATCAAGTCGTCTTCGACTCTCACTCAGTTCTAACAACAGCTGGATGAAAATCAAGCTAGGCTTGATGTATTTTTCGAATGAGTGTCACTTACTCAGGAATTCGTTAGAAATTTCTTCTTTGGTTCCTGAAAATAAAATAGCCGTATCATGACAGAGTGGAAATTCACCAATTGAGGCATGATATAATGGCAATGAGTGAAAAAAATAATGAAATATGAAGAATCAAAATAGAAAATCTCGGTCAATTAAAACAATTTCTCGACTTCACCCGGGTATGTGAAGCGAACAGTAGATCACAAAAACATTTTTAAAGGGTAAAAGTCGTCTTCAACTCACTCCCGCTACGGCCCCGTAGGACAGCCATTACAGCGCTTTCGAGATGGAATCCGGCATTCGTCAAAGTAGCTGAAATGAATATCAAACGGAATGATGATGAATGATTTTCCAGAATACGGAGACAAAGATAATTCGAGCGTTTTGGTAGACGTATAAATTGGTCGAGTATATAGGTGTAAGTGTACCACTTATCACTTACCAGCGTCTGCGACGTTCAGCTGGGAACCGCTAACTGAAAATAAAACAGGTACATCATGACACTATTGTACTTTGTCGATATTTGGACGCATCATGTCTTAGTAGCTATGACTTGAATACCTTCATTGGGTGACATTGTTTTCAACTTACGGCGGGACATCTCTGTAATCTTAACCGCCTGTTTTGTCAGTAGGCTGTTGATAACTTTCAGGCGAACTGAAATTTAAGTAAAGAGGACTGTGATTAAGTCGTCATTCCGCGGTGCTCGACTCGCTTGAGCTAAATTCGAACAACAAGTGAATATCTGTCATTATCGAAAATCTCTGTATCTTTAACTCACTCCCGATGGTAGCCTCGGTTATGTTGACTCCTGAAACAAAAATCAGGATATCATGACAACCCTGGTGAAAATAATTTCTACGCCAAACTACGAAAAGAATCTACGAAAAAGTATCGGATTTCGGACTTTTCGTAGTTTATTTTTACGCCAGATTTTGTACAGAGTAGTAGTTTTTCGTAGATAGTTGTAGAATGAAATTCGATGTCTATATGAATTGTCGTTTCTAGGTATTCATAGTTTATCGTAGTTCCTCGTAGTTTTTTCGTAGATAGTTGTAGAAGCCAGTTTCGGGATTGTACCTGGATCCTACCCGTACCGCAATTTAATAAACGAAGCGATTTCATAGTAATTCGACCTATTTTTAGAAAAAATCTACTCAACGTTGATGGAATTATTGAATTTAAAATTAAAAAAAAAAAAAATTTACCCCCAGAAGGATTTGAACCTAGCTCACTTTTAGGGGCCACCCATCCAAGTACTGACCGCGTCCGATGTTGCTTAACCTCGGTGATCCCCAGATGTATGGTCTTCAACTCGCCCAAATTCATCTCCTTGCAGAACTTGACATTTTCTGGCAACATGAAGTTAGTGACTGACATGGAACTTCAACTGAATATTTGAAAAGCTTTGTCACGTTAAGCTTCATATTCTGCCAGCTTTTCGTAGAAAATCATACATTATAGTAATTTTGCGTAGAAATTCGTACTATTCAACAAACAATCGCCAAAGTTTAATCAAATCCTTCCGGCAATTAGACTTTTCACTTTTGTTGTAGAAAATTCTAAATTATCGTAATTTTTTGTAGTTTTATACTTGCGATCTACGTAAAAAGATTCTCATACATTTCAGTCGTAAATTTCTGTAAATGTTCGTAGATATTCATAGTTTGTGCAATTCTTATCTACCATATTCCGTAAAATCTACGAAAATTTTTTCGGGTTGATCATGGTCGTAGATTTTCGTAAACTTTCGTAGATATTTGTAGTAAAGATATTCTGTTGCTTGAAAGATGTAAATTTCCATAATTAATCATGAAATTTTGTAGTTTTCTACTTCCGGAACTACGAAAGACTACGAAAAATTACGAGAAATTGCAAACAATTCCGATTTTCTGAACATTTCTACGATTTGACAGTTTTTGTAGTTTGACGTGAAAATTATTTTTACCAGGGATATTCCGTTGTCGGGAAACTGTAGATTTTTGTAATTGTTCATGAAAATCCGTAGTTTTCCACTGCCAAAACTACGAAAAACTACGACAAATCAAGACAAGAACATTCAGCTTCATTCCGTTTGTAGATTTTCGTAGATTCCCGTAGATACTCGTAGAACTGATATTCCGTTGTGGGAAAACTGTAGATTTTCGTAATTGTTCAAGAAAATCCGTAGTTTTCCACTTCCAAAACTACGAAAAACTACGACAACTCAAGACAAGAACATTCAGCTTCATTCCGTTTGTAGATATTCGTAGATTCCCGTAGATACTCGTAGAACTGATATTCCGTTGTGGGAAAACTGTAGATTTTCGTAATTGTTCATGAAAATTCGTAGTTTTCTACTTCCAAAACTACGAACAACTACGACAAATTACGAAAAATTATGAATTATTACGAAAAACCTCGTTTTTCTACGCATT
Organism: Euura lappo; assembly: GCA_018257835.1. NCBI lineage: Eukaryota > Metazoa > Arthropoda > Insecta > Hymenoptera > Tenthredinidae > Euura > Euura lappo. The sequence goes on along the minus strand of JAEUYN010000760.1, from coordinate 6,949 downwards.
TTTACGCTTCGGTATTTTTCGTAGTTTGGCGTAGAAATTATTTTCACCAGGGAATACTTGACGAATCGAGTGAAACCTGACATGTTGAAAATGGTTTGAACATTCCGTGTAGCATAAAATGTAGAGAATAAAATGGTTCCAAACGAAGAGCATAACGCTATAAATTCGAACATCAAGTGAATATCTGTCATTATTGAAAATGTCTGTATCTTTAACTTACTGTCGAGTCTGGTACCCACGGGTCGGTCGAATCCTGAAACAAAAATCAGGATATCATGACAATACTTGACGAATCGAGTGGAACCTGACATGTTGAAAATGGTTTGAACATTCCGTGTAGCATAAAATGTAGAGAATAGAATGGTTCCAAACGAAGAGCATAACGCTATAAATTCGAACATCAAGTGAATATCTGTCATTATCGAAAATCTCTGTATCTTTAACTTACTGTTGATTTTGTTACGGCTACCAAGTGGGCGGCCTCCTGAAACAAAAATCAGGATATCATGACAATACTTGACGAATCGAGTGGAACCTGACATGTTGAAAATGGTTTGAACATTCCGTGTAGCATGAAATGTAGAGAATAAAATGGCTCCAAACAAAGCATAACGTTCGAAAAACACATTTTATCTATATCGTGATGACGTACGCATAGTTTTTATTTTTAACGATTCAATGAATCTTACCACCTGCAGAACATAGGTGCTACAAAATGTTAAGTGTGCTGTTAAATATCGCGTGTCTAATGGCATGAGGTCGTAAGCGCCAAAAACGCGATTTTGGTGGCAAAAGGTCGTATAATTTTTTTTTCCCCGCCATTCGCTCTGAAAACGGCCAAAACGTATAGATCAATTGAAATTACGAGATCGAAAAATGTAAGTGCAAACGGTCATAAGTTTGGCGGATACGTCGTTCTTTCATTACAATTTTTAAGGAAAAATAAAGAACAACGTAAAGGCAAAACGTCGTAAGCGCCATTTTTTTCATGATTTTTAATGATTTTTCCAAATAGTTGTAAAAACTCGTAAAACGCGAAGATAAATTGAAAGAATGACCATTTAAAAAAATTCGATAAAAATATTGGTAGTTAAAAGCAGAAGGTCGTAAGCGCCATTTTGATTTTTTTTTATTTCTTATGATTTTTTTATATAGCTGTAAAAACTCGTGAAACGCAAAGAAAAATCGAAATCTACGTCGTTTCGAAAAATTCGATAAAAGAAATCGCAGTTAAAAGCAGAAGGACGTATCCGCCCAACTCACGACCTTTTGCACTTACATTTTTTGATCTCGTAATTTCAATTGATACGTTTCGAACGTTTTCAGAGCGATTACCCGTGCGAAAAAATCTAAGGGCTGCCCTAACATTGACAAGGCCTTGATAAGGGTCAAACATGGCATCCTCTAGTGGTGGCACCCTACCATAAACTGACTTGGCCTTGATTTGGGTGCAATATGGCTTCCTTAAGTATGGTTACCTAGCACATCGCCAGAATGGCCTTGCTTTGGCCACGATGTGGCTTCCTCAAGTAGGGTTAGCTAGTGCATCCTCAGAAAGGCCTTGGTTAGGATTACCAAGGGTGTCCCTAATTGTGGGTCGCTAGTAAAGTACCACCAAGGCTTTGATTGGGTTTACGAAGGGCGTCTCTAATTAAAGGTTGCTGAACAAGCACCACCAAGGCCTTGGTCGGGATTACGAACGGCGTCCTTGATGAGAGATCGCTATTATTGTACCACCAAGGCCTTGATTGGGTTTACCAAGGGCGTCCCTAATTAAAGGTTGCTGAAGAAGCGTATGCGGCTTATCTAGAAATTGTAAAGAAACTATATTACTGTAATCATTTTTTATAATTATATTCTCCGTCTTGGCCGTATTAATTATCGATTATATATATTTCACGTCAAGTCAATCTTTGTCGTAAGTTAGTTTGGCGTAGTAGGTAGGGTGTGCGACTAGTAATCCGAGCGAGTGAGCGAACATGGTTCGAACCCCGGCTAGGACAATAACACAGCGGTGTTTTTCGAGCGAAAAAAAATGGGTTTTTATCCGGTAAGATTGATCACCAACTGTTAAAAAGTCGTTGGCACTCGCGAACAATCCCGGAAAATCAATCAAAAATCTTTTTTCACATTTTTTTCTACATTAAATTCATGAGGCAACATCATCAGGCCCTTGCCAATAAGGCCTAACCCCGATGAGGCCTCTCTGTAACAATATGTTCTGGCCTTTGTTGGTCAGGCCCTGAAAAGTATGCCTCAGTCGGGCCCGACCTATTAAAGCGTTACACCCCCGATGTGGCCTCATTCGGGCAGCCCGACCTGGGCCCGAATGATTGTTACGGATGCCAGATCGGGCCCCGAATTCAGCCCCAATATTTTTCCGCACGGGTTGGCGTGAAAAAAAATTGTACGACTTTATACCATTATAAACAGCAAAACGTCGTATAATGGCGCTTACGTCCTTCTGTCATTAGACACGCGATATTTCGTGACACAACACTTCAAAAGTTGATTGCAGTTGATATACATGAGTTTGATGAATGGTCGATTTTCCACTTCGGTACCATTTTACGGTTTTAAATTTTACTTTCTGTGATACGAAAATGCAGGCATAACAAAATAAGTATGCTGTTAAATATTTCGAGACACAATACTTGAAAAATTGATTGCTTCCGATATACGTCCAGTTGGAATTGAAATCAATAATTCAAATATTCTCAGATTGAATATTGTATCCTTGTTGTATCGAGAATATTTTACTCCTTGATGCAAAAATATTTCTACGTTTATCTACAGAACAGGTTTTTTTCACCTGTTGATGATGTGTGTGAAATTGCAATGCTGACGTGGAAGCTATCGAACCACTTGACTCTCAATTAGTTTTTTTTCACGTTATTCTCACTTATATGTATGTATTTTCTAGTGTACCCGATTGAAATAAGTATAAGTGAGGTTTCATTGCATTGGAAAACAGAACGTTCGAGCATGAGCTATTGGTCTGTAACTTACCGCTGGCAACATCCAAGCACACCAATGAGACGACAAGAAGACAGGCGATCTTGTTCATGTTGAAGGTAGCCACTTACTTCGTTTCTGGTTAGAATTTGTCCGATCCGTCGTATTTATACACACCTTACTCTCCCCTTCCTCACCGCTTTACAAAACATTGTTATTTGTAATAAATAAAGTCATTTACATTTACATTTACATTTACACCCCCTACCACGTCGATAACTTATCGTAGGTAACAGTGCCGGACATGGAAACACAAGGCTCCTGGGCAAATAGAGGACAGGGCCCCTTTTAAAAATTTTTGAATAAAACAAAAGTGTTAATAATTCATGATTTGATCAAATTTAGTCAAATAATTTTTCATTAATTTTTTTTCGGCCCCTAACGGGGCCCCCTACAAGGTCGGGCCCCTAGGCCAGTGCCTAGTGTGCCTAGGCATAAGTCCGGCGCTGGTAGGCGATGAACAAAAAATTGGTAACGTATGTCGCGTGTCTAATGACATACGGACGTAAGCGCCATTATACGACGTATTGCTGTTTATACTGGCATAAAGTGGTATAATTTTTTTTTTCACGCCAATCGCTCTGAAAACGTTCGAAACGTATCAATCGAAATCACGAGATCGAAAAATGTAAGTGCAAAAGGTCGTGAGTTGAGCGGATACATCCTGCTTTTAACTGCGATTTCTTTTATCGAATTTTTCGAAACGACGTCGATTTCGATTTTTATTTGCGGTTCACGAGTTTTTATAGCTATTTGGAAGTCATGAAAAATGAAAAAAAAAAATAAAAAGTGCGCTTACGACCTTCTGCTTTTAACGACCAATATTTTTTATCGAATTTTTTTAAATGGTCGTTCTTTCAATTTATTTTTGCGTTTTACGAGTTTTTACAACTATTTAGAAAAATCATTAAAAATCATGAAAAAAATGGCGCTTACGACGTTTAGCCCTTATACGTTGTATTTTATTTTTCCTTAAAAATTGTAATGAAAGAACGACGTATCCGCCAAACTTATGACCTTTTGCACTTACATTTTTCGATCTCGTAATTTCAATTGGTCTATACGTTTTGGCCGTTTTCAGAGCGAATGGCGGGAAAAAAAAATTATACGACCTTTTGCCACCAAAATCGCATTTTTGGCGCTTACGACCTTATGTAGACACGCGATGTAACAAAGTTTCCACAAGTTTTCCTAAATATCTTTCAGCACACGAGATTATGGTATAATATTTGCTCAGATGATGTTACGACGAATTCACACATTACGTCATTCGAATTAACGGTTGATAAGAATTATTTAATCGACTTAGAAAACGTTGAGACGTGGTTAGAAAAAGTGAAGTAAGTTTTCGACCATATTTGCTACGGAGCTTTTGTTTCATTGACAAAGTTCTGTGAGGATATCAGGCGGGAGCCCCAGGATGCCTATAAATTTCATCGAAATGTATTATATGAAATTGTAAAATCGATTGCAAAGTGATCGTGACGTCAGCAGGGATCAGACCACGGTGTAAGAAGATCAGGTGGTTCAACTAGTCGGGATTTCAGTGGTGGGGGTGTGATTATTTTAAGACAATTTCGTTAGAATCCGCCAGGCGGCGTCGAGTCTAAGGGGTAATGTATATAGATATATAGTCAAAGGTAAAAATATAAACAGTAATGGCGGTTTATGTCACGAGCGTAGACGGAGTATCAATTAACCTATCATATGTCGAATGAAAACCGAAAAATGGTGCTTTACAGTTCTGTTAAAAATTGTAATAGCGAACGCCGGAAAACCAATGAAGCGTACCATATTAATATAATTTCAGCGTACCGAAGGAATAGAATCTGTTTACCAAGTGGAGGGAAGCATTGGCTCGAGGTGGCACGACTCTGAAAAAGTCTCCCTACGTCTGCGAAAAGCATTTCAACAATCTTTAACTACTGTTTCCACTAGTTTGAAAAAAATCACAAATTCTTAACCGTGTACAAGCCGTAGTTTATGATTTTCTCTTTGAATTTGACCGCCATTCTTTCCCGTTAGACTCATGTGCCACCTGGTGGACATTCGCGGAGTTGTCTTAAAATAATCACAGCACTTTGCGAGTAGTTGAACCACCTGATCTTTTTACACCGTGGTCTACGCTCGTGACATAAACCGCCATTACTGTTTATATTTTTACCTTTGACTATATACATTATCTATATACATTACCCCTTAGACTCGACGCCGCCTGGCGGATTCTTACGGAATTGTCTTAAAATAATCACACCCCCACCACTGAAATCCCGACTAGTTGAACCACCTGATCTTCTTACACCGTGATCGCGGTCGAGATACCGTGTGACGTCACGTGGCGTTTGAAAATTGATAATTATATTCGAGTCTCGTTCTCATGATAACTATGTAGTACCGCTACTTCACACATGATAATGCCACGATCTTCAACCAAAAACAAAAGAGACCCCCTACGTCGGCGTGCCCTGTTTCTTCATAACGTTTTTCGTGCGTGAAGAAGCCACATCTTCTATTTTGTTCTAAGGTTTTAGACGATTTTTTCGTGTGAAAAGTGTTGTTTTCCATAGTTTTTCCGTTCGGGAAAAAATCAAATGTTATCGTCGAGATCAAATTGACGATTCATATAGGAAGTTTTAAGAAACTAAAATATAGTTGTCGCAGTTTTTTCCAAGCAGCGCCTACAGTTTTCTCTCATAGTGAAGCATGGCGGTTAATAGTGATGGATACCATCGTTTCTATGACGACGAAGATTAGCAAAGCAAGCGATGTTTTGCGTGAGTATGTTTTAATTTCATTTTTATTTGAAAATGTTGGTGTTGCAAGCACAGAATTTATGATGATAAGCTCACACGAGAGGTGAGATAAATCATGCATTTCGGCGGTGGGCCCTCACGAGAGGTGGGACATGCCGTGCGAGCAATTTCGTATTTCGGCGGTGGGCCCTCACGAGCTCACACAAGAAGTGAAATAAATCATGCATTTCGGCGGTGGGCCCTCACGAGAGGTGGGACATACCGTGCGATTAATTACGTATCTATTCGGCGATGGGCCCTCACGAGAGGTGGGAGAGATCGATTATTATGACGGTAAGCCCTCGCGAGAAGTGGGATAAACCGTACATTGAGGGCAATGGTTGTGTATCGCGTCGTTGTTATGGACGCATGATTCCTTATTTCACATTTGCTATAGGGTCAAACTCTTTGGTTTTGTCAGACGACAACTCAGGATCACACAGGATCAGCTGTTATTCAACCGCCCGAAGTTGTGGAGAGTCCTGAGGTTGCCGTGCTTGACGAGGAGACAGCTAAACTATTGGGGGAGAGTGCTGCACTTCCGGAACGATCTTTTACGTTCTACCCCGAGCTTTCTTCGCGTGTCTTGCAGTGGATGCAGAACGGTTTGAGAAAGAAGGAGAATTTGAATTTGTTGCACAGTTACCCACGCAAAGGTAGTGTTTTTTTAGAAGATCATATGCTTAACCCAGAGATAGAAATTTGGATTACTGATGCTATATTTACTATATTTAAAAAAAAAGGGATACTTTTTTTTGCTGCTGACCAGAATATTGTCGGTTCTGCAATGTCGGCTATCGGGGTAGGGCTTTAGTTGTTGTTGGTAAAGGAAGTGCTGGATAATAATGATAGAGGTTTGTTGATTAAAATATCATCTAGCTGCGATGAAATTTTGTTTGAGGCTCTGCACTTGCAGACTACAAAACCGCGAAAGGTTTCTATATATCCAGGTTTGGATAAAAAAGCCAGAACTGTGCTGGAAAAATTAAAGTCAGATGAATTTTGTTTGGTGCGGATTTATCCGAAAATTTGCGGATGCAAAATCGATGGAAAAGGGCGGGTAGGCATTGAAGCCTCCGGTTTCAGTGAAGAAGACTCCATTGCGAGCTTCTGCACCGGAAAACTGGTGAGGCCCGCTGGTC
>JAEUYN010000759.1:0-447034 GCA_018257835.1 Euura lappo | reverse complement strand
TCAATATTTCAATATTATAATTCGAAATTAATGTTTTTCATTCAATAAACCAATAAAAAATTGCCATTAATATTTTGAGTCGAAGTTGCCATTTTTTCCTTATCATTAAAAATGGCTCTTTTTCACTATTTCAATTTTATGATTCGTAATTTCTGTTTTTCATTCAATAATCCAATAAAAAATTGCCATTACTATTTTGAATCGGAGTTGCTATTTTTTACTTATCATTGAAAATGGCTATTTTTCACTATTTAAATTTTATAATTCGAAATTTCTGTTTTTCATTCAATAATCTAATAAAAAATTGGCATTACTATTTTGAATCGGAGTTGCCATTTTTTTCTTATCATTAAAAATGTCTATTTTTCACTATTTAAGTTTTATAATTCGTAATTTCTGTTATTCATTCAATAAATCAATAAAAAATTGCCATTACTATTTTGAATCGGAGTTGCCATTTTTTACTTATCATTGAAAATGGCTATTTTTCACTATTTAAATTTTATAATTCGAAATTACTGTTTTTCATTCAATAATCCGATGAAAAAATTACCATTTTTGGCTACTATTTCGATTCGAAATTGCATTTTTTTGTTCACTATCATTAAAAATGACCATTTTTCACTATTTCAATTCAGAAACTGGCTTATTACCAGCGGTAAAGTACCTATCTTGTTTTCCATTCCGCTTATACCGAATGCAAAAAAAGTATAATCAGAGGCAAAGTCACGGTGTCTCGGAGATAAGCACGTGGAATGAAACAAACGTGTTTTGCGGTTAATCGCCCAGTTGATACGTGCCTGTCTGGTAATAATGTAGGGCGGTAACGAAAGAAGACGTAATTTAATCGAACAGAGGTTAAATCGCGTCTCGGAATAACTCGATTCTGATTGATTTATAGACGGCAGTAATTATGACAGTCTATAGAAAGTGTCCCGCAGAGTTTCAATGCCAATCGCGTAGACCGCGAGGCCCAGTTACCAGTGTGAATCGCGTTTTCCGAGCCCCAAGACAATGATTCTGGTTTAATCTCCTTTCAACATGAATTAGGATAATCAAATCCCACGGTTGTGGCACGTGGCTATGTGAGTTCAAGAACGCAGGCTGCAATATCCCATTCATTGTACGCTACCTTAAGCCTCGTGGTGCAAGAAGGTGGAGGACCAGGCGCTAATTAGCGCTGACAAATCTTATGACATATAGTTTTTTTTATTTTTGGAAACCTTATTTTCCTTTTCTTGTTGTTTTATGAAACTTGACCTTGTCACTATTTTTCTACGTGACTTGAAGTATAATGAATTAATTATAATTTCTGATACAATCGTAATACGTATATTTATAAACTGTTGGATAGTTTATATCGTGGGAAAACCTGCTCGGTATGATCACCGCGCATAATGTCATGTTAATCATGATGCAAATGTATTTTCCACATGGACATGCTCGAATGTGTTGTAACAAGTAGATCATTTCCGTGATCGAGAATTATACAATATAATTATAACAAATGTGATTGGCGTGTATCAATTTGCAATAAAATAATCGTGAATCGATTAACTTCCGTCATCGTCTAACTCGATGAATTACGTCATTAAAAAGTGAATGAGATGATCGCGAGACGCTGTCCCGTTAAAAATAAGAAGAAACAAGCGGGTTTGGGCTGACTATGAGCCAGCCTTCGAACTTCCCGTTATTTATTTTGTTCTCAGCTATTTTGAAATTTGTAAATCTGACCTCAGATTCTTGATCAGCGGTTCAAAAAACCTTCGAGTACAAATTTCCGTAAGATTTCGAATGTTTTTAGTATTTTTCCCAGCAAGTCGGACTCGCCATTTTGAATTTCGCTAATCTGACTTCAGATTCGTGATCAGTGACCCAAAAAACCTACGAGTACCAAGTTTCATCCAAATCCAAATGTTTTTAGTTTTTTTGCAGCATCTCGAATACGCCAAATGAAAATTTTGCAAAACTGACTTCAGATTCGTGATCAGCGATCAAAAAAACCATATGGTACCAAATTTCATTGAAATCCGTTGATTCGTTCTCAAGATATCGTCATTTTTGTTGCGTTTTTTAGAATTTTGTTATTTGAATAGTTAAAAAAGTACTAATCCGATCGAAGCCAAAATCTAATCAGTTCTAAGTTAAGAAAAGCCCCGTCGATTGAGCTCAAGTTGATCGAAATTCGTCCACGCGTTCTCGAGATATCGCGCGGACAAAAATGTGGTCACGCACAAATGGTCGGAGGTGATTCTTTGGACCTCGAAACGTGAAGATTTAGTGAAAACTCAACTTTTCATTTTCGGGGTGATCACAATAACTTCCTTTTTTCTCTGAAAACAGAGAAACGGGTCGTGAGGACGGTCGTGTAGTCGTTGAAAAAAAAAAAAAACGAGTCAGTATTTGCAAAGTTTCTTATAATCAGAGAATTGTAAATTCTGAAGTTTCTCGATGACACGTCAAAATGGTCAAATGGTTGATCTTATTTTACACCGTCGCAATTTTTCTAGTTTTAAGCATCGCCCAAGGATCGCTTCACAATCATCGGTTTCGCAAAAAAAATCGTCCAATATTCTCTCACGGTGTCGAAGGGGCGAGAGGTTATACCTCGAATCGAGGTAATCGCAGAGATCGTCAAATTGACCGAGTTCCAGTGATTCCAGATCCTGACGTTGTAGGTTAACTGAAAATCTGTCGTTGAAACCTTATTTCTGACGCGATTTGGTCAAATTATGGGAAATAAAAATTAGAATATTTTCGCAATAATTTCGTAAAACGTATATGAAAGTATTCTGATTTTTTTTCTACCTAATTGAAACACTCCGAGTCACGAATATTTTTCCGCCATGGAATTTGAGGGAAAAAAAAAATCGATAACCTTCAATCGATGAGAATGATGAATTTTTTATATCGTAGTTTTTGGATCTTGTGAATAACCTGAGCTTGGCTGAATATCACAGAAATTCCATATTGCAATGGAAATTCGAAAGCAACATCACCGCGAAGACGAGGGATGAAGCCGTAAGACGCCATCTTTCAACTCTTTAAGATGAATTAATATTTTTCAAAAACTTAGTAATTTTCAGTTTTTATTAAACGGGTTCTCGAATAATTGACAATCAATGAACTTCCATCAAGAATTTTATAGTTCAGTGGGAGAAAGTTGGAAAAGTACCTTTTTTAAAATGATGATTTTTGACTTTGATTATAAAATTACCATTCTTCACAATTTTAATTGAGAATTTCCACCATTTTTACTATTCAAATTCAGAATTATCACTTTTTTCATTATTTGAATTGAGAAGATTAAAAACCAAAATTACCATTTTCTACTATTTTAATTAAGAATTGCCTCCACTATTTTTACTATTCAAATTCAGAATTAACCTTTTTTTTCTTAAGAAAGTCATTTTTTTTTACTCTTTTGAATTAGAAAATGTATTTTTTTTTTTTTTTTAAAGTACGATACATTCTACAACTTTGACGATATTTCTCCTAGTTAAAAGCTTCCGTTAGACTCGCACAATTCCAAAAGGTGATTTGGAAAGCGGCTATGAGATACGATTGGAAAACTTTCGACGATCACTCATCGTCTAAAAGACAGTTTGAAATGTTTTCCATACTCGGTACCGCTGCTTTGCCCCATGACAAATTTTCAAAGGTAGGAAAACCACGATTTAAAAAATGAAAAACAATAATTATGATAATCCGACGGTCATAATCAGTGAATTCATTTCTAGCTCGAAGAAGTGGTGAATAGCATGGAATCAATATATAGCACAGCCACCATATCGCCATATGTAAAAAGAAACACAAGTTCCAAGCCTGTGACGTCAAAAAAGGACGAAAAAGCTCAGCTGCGATTGGAGCCAGGTGCAGATTTTTTTCTACTATGTATTGAAAAGTGTCATCTGAGTTTATGGTGTTGAATGAAATTGTTAGTTCTCAAATTTTTTTTATTGAGTTTTTTCCACTCTGAAGAAAAATTAAACCTGAGTCTATGAAATTGGATCAAACTTGATGAGATCAATTTTATATTGCAAAAAAAAAAAAAAAAATCGTTTCCTCTCGGGGATGCAAATTTTTAAATTCAGTTACACTTTTCTCTAGAAGCTTATATATAAACTTATTTTCAGATTTGGTCAAAATAATGGCTGAAAGTACCGACGTAGATGAGCTGTCATACGTGTGGGAATCATGGCGCGATGCGACCGGTAAGAAAATGAGAGAGGAATACGTCACTTACGTCGAATTAATGAAGGAAGTTGCGAAATTGAACAGTGAGTGAAAATTCATTAATTTACCAGTACAGGCATGATTCTTGTGTGGATTGAATTTTCGCGAAATCACTAAAAGCTCAAATAAAAACTTCATTCAACCATTTTTATTTTTTTATTTTTTTTTAAGACAGTTGTATACATGTTGAAATATAATTTAAGAAAGAAAAATTAATGTGAGAAACGTCGTCAATATATTTCATCCATGAGTTTTACCTTGGATAATCTTAAGACAGTCAGGAAACACTGATAAAAGTTAAAGATTGTCGATCGCAGATTTTACATCGGTCGCAAAGTATTGGACCCACGCCTACGAGGATAACAATTTTGAAAATACGATATCGAACATGTGGCAAGAGATAAAACCCTTTTATCTCGAGCTTCATGCCTACGTCAGGAATCGACTGAGGGCAAAATACGGATCCGAAGTAATTCCAAAGAGCGGATACATTCCTGCACACGTTTTTGGTTCGTCGTAAAAAAGTTATTTGTGACACACTATCAGAAATTGAATTCCAAAACAGCTCCAAAAAAAATTTTACGTCGATTTCAACATTTTTTGGTGTAATCTTCGAATAGAAAAAATGTCCAAACTACATGACTAAAAAAAAAAAAATGTTTCAAGTTACACAAATATAGAGTCGATCTACTAGTGGACATTTTTTATAGGTCAATTTTTCAAACAGCTACATGTCAACCTGATTATTGAATTTCTCTTTCTTGTCCAGGCGACATGTGGACGCAGTCTTGGGTCCATTTGAACAAGGACACGATGCCTTATCCCAGCCACGCGATTCCGGACATGACGAATGGTCTAAAAACTAACGTGAGACGCGCTTTGTCACAGAGGAAAGAAAAAAAGTCTACTAACATCGATTGAAAATGTAGCTACATTTTTTTTTCTTCTACAGAATTTTACGAAGATCGAGTTCTTCAAGCTTTCAGAAGACTTCTTCAGGTCTTTGGGCTTTCCAATTTTGCCAGAACAATTTTGGAGGAATTCAATCATCGAACGACCCACCGATAATAAGACAGAATTGGTCTGTCATGGGTCAGCATGGGACATGTATGATGGAAAAGATTTCAGGTGTGACATTTAGACTTGACAGAATCTGACAACCTTTTTTCTCATTTATTGGAGGACTTTGAATTGAAAAATTGATCTAGCTAATCATAATTTATTGATACATTATTATTAAGAAAGTTGTTGATTCTTGCAGGATAAAAATGTGCACCGAAGTCACCTACGACGATTTATTAATCGTCCATCACGAAATGGGACACGTCCAATACTACATGCAGTACAAGGATCAACCTATCGTTTTCAGAGAGGGAGCTAATCCTGGTGAAAAAATAGTTGAAAAACTATGTGGAGAAAAATAGCAGCGAGAATTTCGCATGGAATTTTGTATCGAAAAAATGTCCTCAGGGTTCCATGAGGCGATTGGTGACACCATAGCCTTGTCAGTGTCATCGCTGCCTCACGCTTGTGGACTGGGATTGGTAGATAACCCTGACTACGATGCTATGACGGACATAAATTATCTGTACGTGATGGCACTGCAAAAAATAGCTTTTCTTCCGTTTGCCTACTGCGTGGACAAATGGCGATGGACCATCTTCTCAGACGATGTAACACCGGATAATTACAACAGCCTTTGGTGGAAGTTCAGGTGACTGTGTAACTTCAACTTGTTAGAAATTGGTTTTTTGAGAATGTAGACTTTTTTTTATTACACTCAAAGTCCGGTCAAATTAGATGACCTCTAAGTGCACGGATCGATCCGCAATCTTGAATTGAAGGTGCTCGAGTTCAGTTTTTTCATCATATCTCGACAACTGTTGATCCTATCGTCACAGAGGTTATTATAGAAAGTGAAGCTTACTAAATTATCTACAAAAAAGGTTCAATACATTTCCCTCGTATCTTCGATAGTTTTTCTCTAATACACCGGTGAATACGTACATAATTCTCACGAGGTTCTATACAAATATCGATACTTTCAGCCCTGTATTACACGAAAACTATTGAAGATAGGAAAAAAATGTACGGATCACTTGTTGTAGAAAATTTAATGATCTTTATTTTTTATAATAACCTTCGTGATGATAGGATCAACAGTTGTCGAGATATGATCAAGAAAACTGAAACAAATTACTGATTCGAGTCTATGAACCTTCTCAACAACACAGGGGAGAGATTCAGGGCATCGAACCACCTCATGATCGAAAAATATCGGACTTTGATCCTGGTGCAAAGTACCACATCGCTGCCAACGTCCCATACATAAGGTACCTGTAAATCAAACTCGTCGATTTCATCAATGATCGACTGAGTCAGACGTCAGACGTCATAATTATATTCCCATCTTCAGGTACTTCGTCAGCTTCATAATTCAGTTCCAATTTCACGAAGCAGTCTGCCTCGCCGCGGGTCAGTACGATCCTAACGACTTGCACAGACCGTTGCATCGATGCGATATCTACGGTAGCACGGAGGCAGGAATGGCGATGAGGTAATTAAAACAATTCATAATCTGATTTTTGGGTTCGATTGATTTTTTTTTTCCAAATTTTATTCATATTTCAGACAGATGATGAAGTTGGGGTCGAGTCTGCCGTGGCAGGATGCGATGGAGCGACTAACAGGACACAGGGAGATGAAGACCGATGGTCTTATGGCGTACTTTCGACCTCTGTTCGTCTGGCTGAAAGACGAAAATTCGAGAACTAAGGAACCAGTGGGCTTCTGAATTACCAAAAGAGTCAAACATGTGCTACGATCTTCTATATCGACTTTAGAACGTTCTTCACCCACGAAGACGGTAAGGAAGTCAGAACGAGTACCGACAGCTGGTAGCTGCCCACAAGCCGGTAAATTACCGGCATTGAATTTACCTACTGAGTAACGCCGCGATTCCACAAGACGCAGATTTCTGTTTCTTTATTATTGATGTCAATGTCATGTCACGTAGAATTGGGAGCATAAATTGCTCAACTTGTTATTCGAGAAGTACCGCAACGATTTTTTTTTCTTATTTCAACAAACTTCAACCGGAAACAATTTGGAACCAAGAAAACTTCAGTGAGTGAGAAGCTTTCAATACTCTGGAATGATTTGCAATTTTTTTAAACATCGTGAAAATTACAGATAGTTGAAAGTCACGATTTCTAACGCCGTTGAAAATCCTTTCATGTTCTCTAAAATTATTTAGGGCTCCAAAATTTGTTACAACAATTCGAAATTCTCTAAAATTCTGGGAATCGTGTATTCAATTCCTTGAATCCATTTTTATTCAGTCTCTAGAATTCCGTTCAGCATTTTTCACCCAAGTATCTCAAATTCCTTGAGAATATTTGCGAGCGTCTGAGAAGTGTTTGAAATTCTTTACAATTCTGTAGAATTCTTTACATCTCGTTTTTTGCTTTTCTATGAAAGAACATTATTCATAATTCGCTTTTAACACCATGCCCTTCCAAACGATTGAATCACGGTCTCTGTCCGATTTCCTATCACCTAGTACTGCGTTGGAAACAAATTCATGATTATCTATCACGGCTGTATACGTATACCTACGTGCGATATAAAATTTATGTTATTCCAATTAATAATTGTATATTAAGACAATCTAGCAGTGCCCATATTGTGGCTAAACGATTCTCGATCACTATGCCCAAGGATAACTCGGTCAAGCTACCTTGTAATCTGCACCGTTACCGTCCAACTTAAACTTCGTGGCCGCGGTTGAATTCAGGCCCAACCGATATTCGATAGTCATTGAAGTCCCATATCACCTTGAAAGAGATCTTTTTATTGATTTATTATTTATTTCGTTGTTTTATACGGAGTAGATTGTAGGATTTGGGAGCTGAACGGATAGCTCCCACACAATCTACGATCTCTGCGAAATTCAATGATCCAGTTATGTCCTCGTTTAAAAAAAAAAACGACAACGAAACCAGGAAATAATTAAAAATGTCAATTTTCGGTTCATTTGGTACTGGAAAATATGAAGTATTAGGAAAAATAATAAATTTTTACGACGTTTTCACGATTTTCTAACAAGAAATAAAAAAGTTTGGACTCCTGACGAAATCATATAAATTTTGCAAATTTTTGGAAAAATGTATCATTTTTTATGCTATGAAAAAACTGTATAAAAAATTAAAAACAAAGCTGTATAAAAAATTATATAGAAACTGTAAAAACTATGAAAAAAGTGAAGAAAAAATTGAACAAAAAAGCATTAAAAACGAATCGTGGAAATTCGTAGTGATTATTTTCATTATTTGCATATATCGATACAAAATAAATGCTATTGTTGAATCGATATAGTAATTATTGATTTGCACAATAATTGGCTCCTGCAGATTGAAAGAAAAGAAAAATGATAAAAATCACAGACCCAGATACCAGTGGGGGGGTTCGATTATCATAAATTCTGAGGTCAATCCAATATATCCGGAATAACCTCGGCGTTCCACCTGCCTGTCAGATTGGTCAATGGCCTGAAATCGGCACGTTTATTGTCCGCAAGGTAAGGTCAAAGACTTAGGGTCCTTTAGGATCACGAATCGGATATTTCAGCGGTGGGTGGAAATAATTAACCGATCGATATTGCATTCGTTATATGAAACGAACAAAATAATATGTGACATTATCGCAAAAAGCCCTCCGGGTTGGTACAAACCACGAGGGTGATGACCGACCATGAGACAGGTCTCAAACGGGTCCCGATACAGCCTCACAAGGTTGATACGATGGTATCATTCGTGCCTTGTTCGTGTATCCGGTTCCTTTCCTTCTTGCAACATCCGGAACAGCGATACGATATTTTTTTTTATCGAATATCAATTGCAGCATTGAAACAATATTTCGCTTGATCAATTCTTTTTTTCTTTGCGATATTAATCAAAAGTGACGTCAGAATTCACGATATCATCGCCATATTTGAATAGCCTAACGCGTACGCTGCTCGATATTCTTACTCGTGCGAATTTCTTAGGGTGAATTAGAAAAAAAAATCGAGATTTCTATGAATATTTATAAAAATTTAAGTTATTTAATGATTATTTCGCGTTAGATTGAGAGAATACCAAATGATCATCGTTTCCATAATTTTTATCATTTATTGTGGTGACTTTGACAATTAATATGAAAAAAGAACATTGAATGAACCTACATTTCAAGACACGTTGGGCTGTGTAACTTTTGAACCGATGAATATTTTTGAACAAAATTTTCAGCGGAGGTGTAGGACACTTTTTCCTATGGTAAATAAATTTTTCAAGAAGATTGAACTATTTCTCAATTTTTGAATAATCATTAACGACGATTTGTGTTATACTTGTTCAACATCGCTTGTATAATTCGTCTCAAATGATTATTCAAAAATTCTACAATCATTCAATATTTTGGGAAAATACACTCACTGTGAACAAAGGTTTTTCACACCTCCAGTAAAAATTTCATCAAAAAATATTCAACCTTTCCAAAGTTATGAAGCCCACCGAGATGATATTTAATTTATCCTTTTTTTTTTTTTTAATTATCCTCTTGAAATTGACTACCAAAAATCATGAAAAGCATGTAATAAAATAACCTTATAGTCCATTCGACCCACCCAATACTTCAGAAAGTGAAAAATAGGTACAGTCGACGCTAGATGGCAGTCGCGATGTTGCATAACAGTGACGTGACGTTATGGCGCGAAAATGATGCCGATTTGAACATCGAATTGCCAAAATATTGTGTTTAATCTACACAATGAAGTTTTATATCCTTTGAATCATGCGAATTGGTGTTTTTGACTGAAAAAAAAGACTAAAACTAAAATCCTGTGGATAATTCGACAGTCATAGTAATTGATTTGGAATAATTAATTAAACAGTTAGTCGTAGTTTAGTCAACCGATTTAATCCATTTGAATTATCTGACCAGTGAACCGGTTACGAACAATGGATAAAGCTCGTTTGCAAAAAACAATATACAAGCGAACAAAAAAAAAAGTGGATAATGATACCACGCCTTTGTCCGTGTACCGCGGTGTCTCGAATGTATTAACATTGTCCTTTTAACAGGATGTAAGCAAGCACATAATTTTTAATATTTTTTATGCCTCTAATTATAACGAGGTGTGTCTTGCGTTGCGAAATTTTGAGAATTTTATCGCCATTTCGACTCTGTACACCGATTTTTTTGTATTCTTCTTTTTTATTTCTGTCGTTGCGTCACCAGAAGGTTTTTTAATCGTTAGAGAATCGTTACAAGAATAATAAGACGAGCTTTCTATGCTCCGTTTAGAATTATTCTGGCATTCTAGTCGCACTACCTCAGCTCAGCGCGTGTTACATCAATAGAAACTCATTTGAAACCACACTCACAGAAACTGTGGAAACCCGATAGATCAAGATTTATGTCTGAATGAGCTGATCCAGACCGAAAACGACGTCGGGTACCCTGGTACGTTTTTTTTTTTGTTTGGCTCGCAAATTTTTTTTTGCACACAGCCTCAGGGGGTTTTGGTAATAATTAATAAAGGTCCTAGGATCGATAGCGTAGTGTCGTGTAGGCTGAGACCTTATAGAAACTATGCAGACACCCTAACGAGACCTTTCACCCAGACTATATGGACTACGCAACCCGATTTTAGATTGTTAATTCGGATAATAGAGAATGAAAATCAGAAAAAATAAAATATCGGGTGTTATTTGACCCAGAATTGGAAATATTTCAAACACTATATCGAACAATAATTTCCATTCCAGTAAATTTACAAAGATTAAGATTACACGATACAGGATTTTTTGGATATCGTCGAAAAATGGGCTAAAATAGATTTTTCGCGAAAAACTAGTCTTTTTTTTCTATCACGGATGAGAATTTTCATTCGCCAATTGACCAACTTTATACAAATTTTGCGAAATTTTTTGTTCCGTTTTTTTTTTTTTTTGCGAAATGTATTAGAATTTTCTACTAGATTGAACGAAGCTGAGTAGCTTCCAAACGGAGGCCAGAACTAGTTTGTGACTGATAACAGAAAAGTTGTATTTTGAGCCAAAGAAGATTCTAAAAAAATGTCAGATTCGTTAAATTCGTAGTTTTTGGGAAAACTTAAGTTTTGTGAATTTTTCTTTGCTCCAAAAAATTTTTTTTCTTCTTGAGAAAATTTGAAAAATCGCTTCTCCCAAAACGATGGGTGAAAAAATGTTTAAAAAAAATCTCCAATTGTATCTTTTTGGTGTTTGAAAATGTGGGAAAAAATCGTCAATCCATAGGCGAGGACTGGAATCGAGTTCTCTTCACTTTCATTTGCACTACCCCATAGCGTGTACTAATACCATCATTATTGTAATGATACTGAATCATTTGTACTCGGCGTAGTGAACATAGAGTATATATGAGGTATAAGAAAATGGGTGAGGTGTCACGCAAGCAGAACTTATTATGTGTAAAGTTTCGCAAGTTTTAGCTACTTATGCCAGCTGTCTAAGGTTAGCGGTAGAACGACTGTGCATAACGAAGTCGTTGCACTTTCAATTGGCAATAGAATCATACTGCTTTGAAATTGAAATTTGATTCCCGCTATGCTGGAAAGATGTTGAGGTTTTGGTTACAAATCACGATGAGCAGCTGTGATTTTTCCGAGACTGAATCGAGTCTGCGAATCGAATCGAGTCGTTTGATCCCTGCATGGGGTCTTGATTGAAAAGTGTGAGAAAGTTTTGATTAAAATATCTTAATAAAACAGCAAAAAACATAGCTGCTCGTGACTAGCGAGTAAAATCGAATTGCCACAAAAGTTGGATGAATTTCTCAATTTCTTTATACATTTACCCACGTATACGTTACACTGCTCGAATTACCAGAGTCAGGTAGGCGTTACGTCACCACACATCGTGGGCTAAGATAATGGTTTACTCGTATTAGCCATGCTCCCATATATTTGACGAAATTTTTCCGTAAAAACTCGAGGTTCCACCTTTCGATTTTGAATTCGTTAGGCTACCGGAGAAACAGGATCTGCGCTCTCAGATATTTCGCAAGAATTAACCCCAGACGAGTAATACGCCACTCGGTACATTTCTAGATACCCAATCACTTGTTTCCTTGGAACAAAAGCTTCCTCTACTGCGATCGAGATAAAAATAATTAAAGTAGCAGAAACTGATCAGATTTCGGAAATAGTAGCCGGAATAGCAAGAATTTTGATAAGAGCAGCAGGAAATCCTCAAAAGTGTGAAAATGACTTTTTTCACGCAAAAAATTCATAACTTTCTTGATATCCTAAAGATTTTGAAAATTCAAAAAGGAGTTTAAAGAGGGCATATCGGACTACCGGGAAAAAAATTTCAGGATAATTTCGAGGTCGATATGACCCCCATTAAAATTAATGAAAAATTGTACCGAAAGAAGGAGAATAATGACTATTTTATCTTGAAAAATACAGAATTTCTTCTTTCTATTCAACTAAATTAAAAAATTTGAAAACATTTTTGAACAGGATACGATACACTATCAGAAAAAATATATATCAGCATTACTATAATTCCTGAAAGAACAAGCGGGTTTGGGCTGACTATGAGCCAGCCTTCGAACTTCCCGTTATTTATTTTGTTCTCAGGTATTTTCAAATTTGTAAATCTGACCTCAGATTCTTGATCAGCGGTTCAAAAAACCTTCGAGTACAAATTTCCTTAAGATTTCGAATGTTTTTAGTATTTTTCCCAGCAAATCGGACTCGCCATTTTGAATTTCGCTAATTTGACTTCAGATTCGTGATCAGTGACCCAAAAAACCTACGAGTACCAAGTTTCATCCAAATCCAAATGTTTTTAGTTTTTTTGCAGCATCTCGAATACGCCAAATGAAAATTTTGCAAAACTGACTTCAGATTCGTGATCAGCGATCAAAAAAACCATATGGTACCAAATTTCATTGAAATCCGTTGATTCGTTCTCAAGATATCGTCATTTTTGTTGCGTTTTTTAGAATTTTGTTATTTGAATAGTTCAAAAAGTACTAATCCGATCGGAGCCAAAATCTGATCAGTTCTAAGTTAAGAAAAGCCCCGTCGATTGAGCCCAAGTTGATCGAAATCCGACTACGCGTTCTTGAGATATCGCGCGGACAAAAATGTGGTCACACACACACACCCAGACGTCAAACTGAAAATAGTCGGAGGTGATTCTTTGGACCTCGAAACGTGAAGATTTAGTGAAAACTCAACTTGCCATTTTCGGGGTGATCACAATAACTTCCTTTTTTCTCTGAAAACAGAGAAACGGGAAGTTAAAAAATAGTATAATAATCATTGAAGCAGAAGCCATGAATAATGTTCTTCAGATTGATCGATCAGCCATAATAGCAGAAAAGAAATTGTTTAAAACTGATTTCGCTAATTCCAGGTTTTTGAAAATCGAAAATCTCCACGAAGGTCAAGGGAGGTGATCGAGTTTCACGAGAATCGGAATAGACACTCGTCTTTCAAAGTCACCTGGTATCTATCTGCGAAGAAAGGCTAAGTGCAAGGCTGTACATAATTGCGATTCCGAATCTCAATTAGAGCGACCATGCGTCCGCCACTTCTGCACTCTATGTATAATCGAATAATGGCGATCGATATATATCGTGGATCGTTTAACCTTCTGAGCCAACCGAGTATCACCTTGCCTGCAACGATCACTTTTACATCGTCAAGTGACTAATTGGTACGATGCAAAGTAGTTACCGTCTGGTTATTAATTATCCACAATTAGATACCACGTATTGACAATGACTGAGACGCCAACTTCGAGACCGGAAGTCGCCTTGTTTTATACTTTTATACACGCAGTGTTAGTTTCTCTTGCGTTTGCTGAGCTCAGCGAACCGGGATTTGGAAATTAGGTTGTTATGCTGGAGTGACAGCCCTGTGTCTAAAAATGTCCCGATATCAGTTAGGTGTGACCGATCCGTTGGTGAAAAAGTTCATTTACACTGCGATAATTCAGATCGATTCTGATGTCTAATGATAAATTGGAAAAAGAAAAACGCCAACAGCAGCCCTTGGGACTGACTAAGTCGTACGTCGAAACGATTTATGCACTTAAATTGCTTCGAGTAAGAAGCACTAATAGCTTATTAACGTTTTACACGTCTGTCTAATACCACCTTGGACAACGGTACTGAGGTCACCGTACACGTAGAGAAGTGCACCCTGGAATATCTCTGTCACCTTTTCTTTTTTACACTATTCCTGTTTCATTTTTAGCTTATTTAGAACGAAGGACTTTGATCTCGATTATCAATTCGTTCGAATAATAAAACATCTGTCGCAAATGGTCTGCGATTTTTGCCCTAGTACATTTTTTCACAATCAACACACTCTCCAAATTTTAGCTAAAAATATTGAAGATTGTAGGAATTAGTGATATTTCTAGTTTTCTTGTTGTTGTTGTTGTGTTGAATTACTCCCACAATTTTTAATACTTTTGGATGAAACTTGTTGAGCATGCTCACTACACAGTAGTAAAAAAGATACCTTTTCTGTTTTTCGCGATATCTCGCTTCGTGTTGAAGCTAAATTGTGCGAAAGATGCGGGCAAGGCTCATCCGGAGGACAGGAAGTCGACATTTTTCTGACTTCCGACAAAGAGAGATTGAGTTCATGGACGGTAAATTACTGGCCACGCAGAGTAGTCACGTAATATGGTAACTGCTAATTAGCTATGAGATGTTCAACGGACAAAGCTATCCCAAGCCTCATCATTCACGAGTTAGAAGATGTGTTTCTTCTCTTGGGAATGTATTCCAATCAATTTTAAGAATAGAGAAAAATCATCAGATGCAATTGGGTTTATTCATTCAGCGATTGGCATGTATTGTCAAATCTGTTATTATAGTCACTGGATAGTAACTGGTTCAAGATCAGTAGGCAACGGCGAGTTTATTGGACTCGATAAAAATAGTTTCGTCATGTCATATTTATTGTAATTTTTCATAATCTAAATCTCGTTAATGCCAACTGGAATCTCCCCACCTAACAGCATCCTGAATTAATCATTTCAATCATGAATTTGAAAGTAACAAAAATAAAGAGTCATGTACACTTGATAATGACATTGAAGGTGATAATAGTTGGTCACTTTGGTAGCTATACCACAAAACGAGTGTAATTTATGACTTTTTTTTTACGTCCAGTCAACGACAACCAGAATATACACACTGAACCTTGAATAAAACGGAGTGAATAGTAACCAAAAACCAATGTTTAAATATTGGGAAATTTCAGGTGGGCAGATAGCAAACTTCGGCACAAGGACTAATGAAAATATGGATAATGACGGTACTTTTTTTTTTCTACCGGACAATCTTTTAGAAACGACGCGTGACTCTTTACCTTGTGCAGACTTCCTGACTGTTAAGTGAGACAAAAAGGTCCACCTAATTTTCACGGTTTCCAAAATCCGCTCAATGGAAGCGAGTATTTAAAATTATGACAAAAAAAAATCTATAAGACAGCTGGATCACCTCTTCGACCTTGAAGATTATGATTCTTATCTGAAACCAGACTCTAGTCCTGCAGCAAGGATCCGGTCGACTTTAATGCGCCAAAGAGAACGGGATCTGGGACATTAAACTGCAGTATTTTTTAACGATTTATCGAATTTCAGATCCCAATCACGTGTTGCAGTCATGTAAAAATACTGACTTACAATCTCAAGAGATCCTCGAAAATCATCCACCTGGATTACCCCGCTAAAACTAAGAACAGATTTCAGACTAAATTCTACAACGAAGATTGCAAGGATTTGATAAGCGAAATTTTCTTTTCAGTAATCTTGACACGGCGAATTCAAATTCAAATATTTGTGTAATCATGGCGTCATTAAGATTCCTTTTCCGTTGACTTTGATTGATTACTGTTTCCATAGACCAATGAGGCAATTATTTTCAAATCTAAGAATTGACTTTGGTCATGCAGAGAAGATATAGAAGAAGTAGAAGAAGCAGAGCAAAAATAAATAGAACAAGAAAAGAAAAAACAAATCGAACAAGAAGAACAAACACAAAAAGAACGAAAAGAGCGAAAACAAGAAGAAGAAGAAGAAGAAGAAGAAGAACGAGAAGAAGAAGATGAGCAACAACAACAACAACAACAACAACAACAACAACAACAACAACAACAACAACAACAACAACAACACAAAAACAAGGAGATCGAGAAGGAGACGAAAAATTCAGTTGAAGGCAAAAAAAGTAGTCGATAAATAATCTCCTCATGATTATCGAGTATTATTCACACCTTGCCTGATGTCATTGAAGTAGAGTCGATAAAAAAAATTGTGAGATTGAGGAGTATAATAGGCACGTTTTATAGATATACATTGTGAGAAGGAAAAAAAGTGTTTACGACGTTACTTAAAATTGAGTTTCCGCGTTCCTTCCGCACACCTTTTATAAATGATTTACAAATAACAAGATTTCATGTATATTAAGAGTCTTATTTAACATGTACCAAGGATTCTAAATTCAAGGCAATTGATTATGGTTGTATGGGAGAACAGGTAAGTAATAAGGAGCACTCCTTTAATTCTGTAATTGATGTGGCATTGACCATTAATTCAGGTCCGGATTCCACCTGTGGGTAAAATTAGATGCGATCGCATGCATATTGCATAATTTTCTCAGTTTAACTCTTTTTGCACTTTTTATAACGAAATAATTACATCGACACGCAATCGTATGATTTTATAACATCATGCATGTAATTTCCTGATACGGTTAATAATGAAGATATTAAAATCCTCCGATTGTTTTATTATCGGTACAAAAAAAAGCTGCACGTAAAGCGTTTCTTCAATTATTTTGTTTTTCATCACATTCCGGATCATTCTGACATCTTGATATGCACATATTTCCGCAAGCTACCGCACAACGCGTAACCGACTTAGAACGTAATTACGTGAGTCATATCCCGGTGTTCGTAAATAATTTATCACGACATAATTAGCTGAGTTGAAAATAAGACCATCATGGGGTGGTTGCGGATCTAGTGCCGCACGTACGAAACTAGTACCGAGTCAGTATCAAGTTCAAAGCCATTAAGAGCCGGCCCTTATTCAAATAAGACGATAATAAAAATCCGGAAGAAACGTTTCTGTACTTCCGGAGTTTTGTGGCCGGCACCCTTTCAGCATGTTGGGGCCCCCGGGGCTGGGGCCACCTTGACCGTCACGTGGATAACCTGATGGCGGGGGGCCCGTGGCCTCCGTCGGATAGATATAAGTCCCAGTCGGGCCCCCACCTCAAACAGAACAGAACACCAAGCTACACAGTGTACTTTACCCCCTTCGGTGCGAACGGTTGTAACAAACGCTACTTCAGTAGTTGGAAGACATCATATTTTTTGTTCGTTTCTTCAGAAAAGTAAAGGAGATCATCATGAGATTCGTAAGTAAAGTGATACCGTGAGCATTATTTTTTCGAGAGATCGTAGGATCCTGATGAGTTATTCATGATATTGTTGCACTTCTCTGTGATGAGAAAGAAAGTGTTACAGTTACCATTTTAATTCAGTTACGAAAAGCGTTAAGTAATTTGACACGATCATGTAACCAGCCGAGAGTTCTTCAACCGGTATACAAAACGTACAACCCGGACATCGTAAAAACAAACGGATGTAGTGATAGTTACCAGTTTATACATCGTCACAAGATAAAAACCTGCGGGTTCTGCAGACGTAGAAAAACTTGGGATTATAAATTTTGTCGACGCTTTTTTAACATTGGAATTAATTGTGACTAATTGCTTCGTCAATTTTGACAAATTTGAGCTTTCAACAACATTCATATAGGAGCCTCATAAAAGTTGACTCTTAAACATTCGTTCAAAGTCTTTCCATCAAGCTACTGATCAATGCGAATCATCAGAGGCGATAGGCTAGCTTTGGTAAAGTCGAGTGTTGATGATGTGGGTGTGAACCACATCCTCCAGGTGTTGGAATATAAATAAATGAAATGAATACTTCTGGTTGTGGTTTACTGATTCATTCATGAGATAGTAATATCTTTGTAGCCCTCGGCGGTGCAGGTCGACGTCGGTGGCAGCGGCCTTGCCGGAGGCAGGCGGAACACGCTACTATTGGTTCTTAAAGAGGATGTGAGACCTCAGAAAACAAATGACTAGACTCGTGCCATTACCAATAGCTCGCAGCTAATTTTTGCGACACTTTCATCGGGTGTCATATCACAAAAACGACATCATATGGTGATCGGGATTTTTACACTGCGTTAACTTTCATACAAATTATGGTGGGGGCATTTAATAGTTTGGCTTATCGACTGCAATCGATGTATAGCGGCTATTGGAAAGGGTACGTTACCCATGCGTCACGTACATTCCAAACCAATAGGAACTGTACGGAGAATATAGGGTGAAGGTGGATTATATCATTCTGCAATGCGGAGAAACTCCTAAAGTACACATGATACTTCTCAAAATTGCAACACAGAGCACATTGCATGCAACACAATCGGTGCTTTTTTCCATCCGGTTGTTATTATAGTAACGATAATTGAAATGATCCTTGAACTTTTGCATGTGCAATTGATGGTGGTGATTGACGATAAGATAACAGTTACCTTATTTACACTATCATACTATCATTATCATTTTGCAATGTACAGCCTGTCAATCAAACATCAACTATTCTACGTCTCGTACAATGTACAAAGCTCCGACTGCATCACGTTTTATCATGTTACACGTACGCCGTTATGGTATAATATTCGGTAATCGACTGTCATTAAATTTACTTTCGATTTACACACTGTGTAATTGGTTATTGAATCAATCGACTGAACGGACATGTGGAACGGTTCTAATCAATATCGTGATGATCCCCAAGAAGGTGTAAAAAGTTTATCAAGTACATCAATTTTTGTGATGAAGTAGAATCTTGTACAGATTCACAATCGACATTGGAGTAGAATTACGAATCCAGAATCACGTCATCGAGTAGAACTTCGAACGGTTTCGTTTAAGACTGTGCTGATCGCCAAGTAGATACAAAAAGTTGATCAAGTACATTAATTCTTGTACAGTTTCGCAATCAATCAATTGGAATCGAATTACGGAAGAAGAATCACGTCAATAAGTAGAATTTCGAACGATTTGATTAAAAATTGTGCTGATCGCCAAGTAGATACAAAAAGTGGATCAAGTACATTAATTTTTGTACAGCTTCACAATCAACATTGGAGTAGAATTACGAATTCAGAATCACGTCACCAAGTAGAATTTTGAACGATTTGGTTTAAGCCTGTGCTGATTGCCAAGTAAATACAAAAAGTTGATCAAGTACATTAATTTTTGTGATAGAGTGGAATTTTGTACAGCTTCACAATGGCCATTGGAGTAGAATTACGGAATAAGAATCACGTCATCGAGTTGAATTTCGAACGGTTTTAATCAAGATCGTGCTGACTGACGAGGTCAAGTGGGTGCAAAAATTTGATCAAGTACATCAATTTTTTTTTTGTGGCTCAGAATTTTGTTTCAATTGAAAGAAACTAGCGTGATTTCTGGTGCCGTTTAACAACCGTCGGTATTGAGTAGCTGGTAGGATATTGATCAATTTTTACCATTCATACCCGGTCAACCGTAACCGTGCTTAGCCTCAGACAAGTATTACTTGGTATCATTTTTAAATCAGCTCAGCGCGGGGTCTCCGTACAGTCTACGTCCACGCGGTATGGTATTCGCAAAAGGATGTCGATATTATTACACGCCAATGAGAAATATTAAGTCAATTACGCTTTAGCGAAAGTTCGAACAGTCGAATATCCGATTGTGGTATATCAATTGAAATATCTTATCGATAGATCGCAAGTTTTGAGAGAAAAAAAATATCAGTTTACTGTTAGTATATTAGCGAAGTATTAAAGTTTTTCCTATTTCTTTCGACTCTGTGTCAAATATCGAATCGAAAGTTATCAAATATTGGCAATTTTTTCCTCTTTATTAAATATGGCTCGTAGGACGTGGTGAAACACTTTTTTCTTTCATTTTCTTTTTCTACAATGTCTGAAACACGACCTTGTCCTTTTTTTGCTTAATCTCAATCCCAGTTACCATAAGCCGTTGAAATTTCTTCAGGTATAAAGAAACTTCAATTTTTATCGAGAGTTTTAGGTAAAAACTTTTCACTCGCCAGACTATGTGACCGTGCGAGGTGAGATTGCGGATTAATTATATTCAAATATAGTATGAAACGTGGTACGACAACGTCTGGTAGACAAACTCGAACACTTTCACATTACCCGATGGATTTTAACTTGTTTCGGTTCGATTACCTCAAAACAATGAAACCTCACACCACGGACGGCTATACACTCATGGTTTGGCGAAAGAAGTTACGCAAACTGTTTGAAATGGTTTCGAAATTTCGGGTCGTTGATATTATCGCTATATTTATAGATTTCATTTTCTCAAAATCACTCTTCAAGGTCACAAATCGACGGCCGCTATTAATATTGTCTTATGTTTTCGTATCCATTTGGAAAAGACTTATCTGAAAATAGCTCGGGGTAAAAGACTTATCTCCTACGCTTATACACAGGACTTAAGTCTTTTACCCCGAGCCATTTTCAGATAGGTCTTTTCCAAATGGAAACGAAAACATAAGACAATATTAATAGCGGCCGTCGAAATTGTCATCGATTTTTTTATAAATGCATTTTAGTACGATAAAAAGATATTTTCTAGCCGCTGAGCCTCAAAATCGAATATATTTGCTAAGGTGGTACTGGATATCCGGGACCTACGCTGTTCCAAAGTCACGCAAATTCATAATACTTGAAAATTAATGAATGCCTTTTCGTTACTAAGGGCGTATCGTTGTCTAGATTGCGATTTTCATATCAACCAATAATTATAACCCGCATAATTTTCTTCAGCTATCGCCAAAGCCGATACTGTATAAGGTGGCTAGAAAGCATGTCAAAGATTCTACCTGCATGCCAGTAGGAAGTGGATAGACCTATGAGGGTGAAATTACTCCATTCCTTGTCTACACAATTATTCAATTAATAAACACGAGAGATTGATCAGATCCAATTAGTTTTTTGATAATGAATAATCAGCACTTTATAGTTGTAGCCAAACACTTTCACATGCATGTTTGATACTCTCTATTATAACCAAAGGAAATGCTAACCTCGCCATAATCGAGCTGAAGGTATCACATGCTCTGTTTCGCACAGATAAGTCCGGAAGTATTGAAGCGAATGCTTCTGATATCGTATTATAGAGACTCTCTCCATTCACCCTTCACATTCGTACCATCTCGTGATGAAAAATCAGTACATCTTGATCATGGTTCAAAAATGCTGTTAGAGTTTTCAGTCCTGTTCAACTCTTTGATGTTCTTCTTATTTTCTTTTTCTTGCACGTAGAGCTCATTTCTTCGGATAAAGAACGAAGGTCGAAAGACGTGCGGCGTACCTCAGCTAGTCCAAGAGGAGTCGATAACTTTTGTTGAGAATTACTTCTGTTCAACCTCGGAAGCTCAAGAGGTCGTTATTGCACGTCGAGAGAAAAAAAGTTTGATGAAAAAAAAAACAGAACGACAAAGAATGTATAAAAATTTGTTCGATCTGACCATCGGTAATAATTAAATGTTTAATTGGTACGTTGATCGAGTCACGGTATGGGTAACATCTGTGCCAATATTTTGTCAACACGTTATAGGTTGTTAACGAGTTATTCTAGTTTACATGGGATAAAATGACTCTTTACGTAATATCATATATTTTCTTCGTCAGGTTGTTAACTAACTGCAGAAATGAGAGGTGATAGAAATGGTCCCGTGATCATTCTGCAGGCCCTTCGAAGACATGTTCCAGTGCTGTTGTTGTTTTTTTTTTAATCTTCTGTCCGATTATCAATATCAACAATCTTTTCAATATCTTTTTAATACCTCAGATAAACGTTCCTGCGATAATTTCCCATTGTTCTGCTCACTCTGATAATATGAGACGTAAAGGCAGGTTTAGGAAATGTGAAAGTCAACAAAGATAATAAACTCTGGCTAGACAAACGGTGCGTGGTCTGAAGGCACGTAGGGCTTGAATAAACGTGTGTTTTTAAGAATGTGACAAAAAAAAAAAAAAACTAAGTACAGAGATAAAGAAAGATAGATAGAGGGAGAGAGATGGATAGAAATTTATCGAATTAGTTAATTAAATAAATTTTCATCCACTCGACTGTTAGATAACTGAGGGAGATAATTCAGTAAAAAAGTTGGCGTAGCTAATTGACTCACAAACCTATATAATAACACGTTGTGGGATTTATAATGGTTAGTCTCTAAGTCTAAGGAATTACGTTACGTATAATATATATCGATGTATATATGTATAAAACAATATAATAATTTCAAGACAGCAGTGTAATTAGGTTATGGATTGCAAGGATATCTGATTAGCGATCGTTCCACTTCCTTTTCTCTCCTGCATCACATCAGATCACATGATATATGTATTACAGATTACACGGTTCACCACTGTATGTAATGTATGTACATACATACCTACCTATGTGAGAATTTTACGATTTAAGATTTTGCAAACTCCTTCAATATGTTTGAACTTTCGAATTAAGGTGATAAAAAGCGATACTCTTTATAGGTAATATACAGTTCACTGCAGTATAAACGTTAAATTTGCTCTCCATACTCATTTCGTAACTTCACAAAATGTAATTATTACATATTACTGCGCGTTAATCTACCATTTATGACCAAGTGCTTTTTTTTTTATGTCTTCTCTGACACAATTCAATTTTCCAATATGAGTCTAACCTAACCTAACCTAATCTTTTTATGTCTTCTCTGACACAATTCAATTTTCCAATATGAGTCTAACCTAACCTAACCTAACCTAACCTAACCTAACCTAACCTAACCTAACCTAACCTAACCTAAGCTAACCTAAGCTAACCTAAGCTAACCTAACCTAACCTAACCTAAGTTGATCAAATGTTTTTTTTTCTCTCACACACTTCAATTTTTCGATCAATTATGAAAGAATTTTAACCTCGAGAAATAAGCCTAACCTAACCTAACCTAACCTAACCTAAGACGTATCCAGGTGATACTTGATCGCGGTTCACCTCGATTAGCAATAAAAATTCCTCAAGTGTAATTCACGTGGTCGGTGTAAATTTGTTGATTTGAATTTGCCGCGAAATTTGATATGACTGGGGTTAATCGATCGTGAGGTAAAATTGCATTATATAAATTATGAAGATGTAATAAATTTGAAATATTGTCGTTTCAGTTCGCCGTCGCTATCTTCGTATTCGCCGTCCTTGCTGGCGCCATCGCCCAGGACTACAGCGACTTATTTGCTGGATTCGGACCCTACCTCCAACGGAATTCTGGTCTCAGAGACGCCAGGTCGAACAGAGGTGAGGAAAGAACGATCTAGTATGTTAAAGTTGAGATCAAGATAGTCAAGATAATTTTTCTGAAAAAAAAAAAATTAAAATAACGATCCTTCAAAGGTTGTCAGGTTATTGAATCTTCTTTAGCGTCATCAAAGATTTATGAAGCTGCTTTTGTTCCGTGAACAAATGATCAAGGTCGGATTTAAATTCATTAAACATGCCGGAAGCATTTTTATAAATTATTATTCTTTATTGAAATTAAGAGGAGAGGTTGTGTAATAGGATGTTTAAACTTTAAAAATAATCAGTAAGTTTAGAGGATGTGTAAAATAGGGTCTTCGAATTTTTCCACCTTAAACTACGTACATGATCACGTACGCATTACATGTTTATCTAGATAACCCTGATCTAAATACCAGAACTCGACCGCAGAGTTGTGTAGTCTATTCATATACCCAGACTAAGCTCACTCCGGATTCTCTACTGTTACATATTGATTATATTCTTAATCATAACATCGTTACGAAAACGACTTTGTTACACGACAACCGGTTGAACTTGGCTCTATCGGGTTAAGATCAAGTTACACGAAACACTATACGACCTTTTTTGTCGTACAAGTGTCTCAATGATTCAGGATCCAAAGTCTATGAGATAGAAAATGGCGAATCAAAGTTTTCCATCGTCAATGAAAAACTGTAACAAACCTCAGTGGTTTTAGATTCACGAAGCTTGACGATACCTCAGTGGTCGGAATAATGGTGAGAAAAAGTTAATTCGACTGTTTATCAGCGCAAAAAATACCGAGACACGATGACAGCTCGCTTATTCGAAGTTGAAAAACGAGACAGTAACAGATGGCTTCAAGCTTCGATGGTTAATTAAACACAAAAAAGTCAAAGTGGAAAGTCTTATTGATTCATGATACTTCAATTATTGAAGAATCTCTGACGTTGATTTAATTACAATCTGCGAATTTCGAGCAAGTTTATTGCTTATTTAGCACACGATCTTCGTTTCTTGGAACAGTAATAAAAGTGTAGCAGTCTCAAGCATGAATTATTCGAAAGTGAGGGATAGCTTGTTATGGCCACATGCCAAAATGTTACCCAACGATTTTATCGTTAGATCGCTAATCTCACGTTGGGAAATGAAGCAAAAAA
The DNA here is from genome assembly GCA_018257835.1 of Euura lappo. Classification (NCBI taxonomy): domain Eukaryota; kingdom Metazoa; phylum Arthropoda; class Insecta; order Hymenoptera; family Tenthredinidae; genus Euura; species Euura lappo. Next base: position 422,162 of record JAEUYN010000759.1, on the reverse strand, counting down.
AAAATAAAATCTCTAATCTCCGATAGGAGAATCTGACTTGGGCTCATTGTTAGACGGTTTTAACAATGTATTCATTCACGTCTGGCCAATCGTGTCGAATAATCTACGGCTGCTGTCGCTCTCCTTGTCAATTGAACCCAAATAAATTATTCCTATTGCATGAAGTCAAAGTGAAATCAATTTTCGGTCGACAGTTTCGCTAAAGAGTCAATTAACACGGATTTCCCGGAATTTTTACATGTGTGAATATGTATAATTAATTGCGAATATGTCGATGATAAAATTTGCTGTTCAAATTAGCATACGCGTTGCGTCATATCTTCGCCAGGCACATAAAGAGCGATATTTTTTTTATTGGACGTTACAAGACGTTCGTGAAAAAGTTGAAAACACATCAAAATTTAATTAGCAATTTGCTTGTATTTATTCGTCCGGTGAAAACTTGATAACGCAATCAAAATTTCGAATCAATTAACTTGAAGTAGAAATCAGGGCGACATTTTTTTTTTTTTTTTTCTGTTGTATCCAGATTTCTTTAGTTAAATTTCTTCTTCTGTGCGGTTGATTATGACTACTGTAAATTGCGGGAAAACGTGGTAACAAAAAATGTGTGAGAAATTTCAATCGATCGTGCTGAGGGATAAATTATACGATCTAGAATCCGAACGATCGACAGGTGCTGGTGATTTCTTGTAATTACACACCCAACTGAACCGGCGTGTTACAGAATCGGAAATAACGACCACTCAACTTATTCATTCAGCATTTAACGGTCATTTTTTTTTTAAACAAATTGAGCAAACAGCTAATTTCTTAACTTTTTCTTCTATCAAGATAACAAAAAAAAATTAGCGAATAGAATTGGCGTGGTCGAAGAATAATTCAATCTAAGCTTTTAACGTCTGATTGATGTTGAGTTTGTTTTCACTTATCTCCTGGCTCTTACTTTCCTCTGTAATTGGTCCAGTCATAATGGCCAAATTCCTTCTAATTGGCCAAAAAAATGTCCATTTGTGATCTCAGGTCCAGTCGTCTTCCCGATGGGTCCACCTGGAAACCCAGCCGACACGAGTGGAGTCGTCGTTGGAGCCAGTGGCTACGGATTCGTTCCACCAGGTAACCAGAGATACTGAGAAGCTGGAAATTCGGAGGACCATTTGGTCCGAAAATGGCTAAATTCTGTATCGTATGACAACGAAAATGGTTCACGTGATAGTTGGCCGTTACACTAGTACACTTAGAAAAATTATTAACACACACACAGACACAAAAATGCACAAATCTTATTTATGAATAAATGGTATTTATGTTTTTTTTATTGTTAAAAAAAGAAATAACCTAAAACGGTGTTGTTTGTATTTGTTTTTTTGGGATGCACCCGGTTTGTTTTCTTAATTGCATGATCAATGTATGAATGAATGATTTCCTGGTATTTGGCGAATTTATACGTATTTCCATGATATCATACCGGATTTGATATTATAGGTGTATAAGTGAAAGTGCAACGTTTGTATCATAGCATTATATATCTGCACTGTCTTAATTCAGTATATTATAATCGTTATGAAACGGGTATAGAGCGTATATTTGTTGCGAGAAACTCGTTCTCCCAACCTGCACACTGCAGTTTGATGATTGTTATAACACCGGTATATTCAAGTATTTTTAATTACATATAGACTGATTGGTTTGGTCACGGCTGCTTTATCCCCATTTTCCCTATCCTGAGGTGTCAACCAACAAACTAAGAAGAAAAATCATCCCAAATTGTATATTCGGTGGCTCTGATAACAACCATTTTGGTTTCTGAAAGTCTGCTGCAACGTAACGGCGACATGGTCAAGCTGACATAACCTCATTCGCTTCTCGCTGCGCGCGCAGCGAGGAAAACAACCGCAGCGCCTGTGTCGGGAATCTGAGTTAGCCTGAGTGACATCTAGTGGATGATTTTGAACTGGTAGTGAAAATCAGCTCTTTTCTGGTAGAGAAGCTATTTACTCGATAATTGCTACTTCAAAGTCAGCCACTGAGTGATATCCCACGCTTTTTATTCAATATTCCTAACAGACGCCATGATTTTTGTACAGTGACTAAACGCAACTCAATTTGTGAATAAATGGCACCCCGACCCCTTGCGGTCAATTTTGTATATTAATGGTGGATTTGAGGGGCTATGTTCACTCGGAAAATGGAGAAAATCATTATTTCGGTGTCCAGAGATATAATGTTCGCAATTTTCACAGAAAATTAAAGTTGAAGCTTTTTTGCATGAGAAATTGAAGGTTTCCCGCAGAAAATTAAGGCTTTCGCGCTGAAAATTGTATATTGAAGGTTTTTCATAGAAGATAGAAGATGATTCTTAAGAAATTGTAAATCTTTCACCGAAAATTGAAGCTTTCTCATAAACATTCATCAATTATCTTCATAAATGTATAACTTTTATTCTCAAAAATCAATAATTTCGTACAAAAAACTACGCATATCTATATTATTATTCCAAATTCTTATCGAGGACGTCCAATGATTTTTGGATAATTTTCCGAGTGTTGTAAAAAAATATATAATAATAATGTGGTGAATTAATATTTGAATATCGGTGATGAAGGTAAGTTTACACACTAACACATGTCCTCGCCACCCACAACCTCGAATTGAATAGATTTCCGTGTGTGTATAATCCTGCCATAGAAGATCAAAGGTCAAAGTTTTGAAATCCATATGCGAATCAGTGTAAAGATTACGTGTGTGTATTTTGGCCGCGGTTTATTCAGTACACTGAGAAGTTCAACGATCTGTTAACCGCCGGGGGGTCAAGTTCGTACAATCATTAACTCCGTGTAGCATAGAATACAATTCAGCGGCTATAATCCGCCACTGAAAGGCAACCATTATTGCAAAAGCCTGGCTAATAGAAAATCTGCTTTGCAAAATGATTGCCGGTGATTTATCTCCGCTCGGAATATATTTGCGTCGGAAAATTGCGATCGATAAAAGCGATTCAGCGATCAGAATCGCCATTCATTCATGAAATGATGCCTTTGTCCACTTTAGTGATGATCGTGAGCGGAGGAGTACAAGTTATACCCACATTCTGAGGACTCGGAATCTAATGCTTGGGTGACTTCGTGATTATTCACGCTTCTAGTGTGAAATTATTTATACGCACGTACTCCCACGCCTTGACCCACTGATTGTCATCGAGGCGTTAGCGTTGCTTCAAAATTCAGCCCCAGTTCAATTCTACGATTTTCCTCGCTAAATTCACAGTGGATCCAAAACTTTGGAAATTTTCATGTGAAATTAGGGCGGTTATAAAAACACACTTTAAAATTTTGCTAATATCGTCAAAATTATAAAAAATTGAATTTCGCGATATTTTCGTCAAGGTAATTCCAAAAGTTTTGCGAATTCTAAGTAGTGTCAAAGGCAGTATTTTACATCGCTTATCAAATTTGCAACCAATCGAAGGGTACGGAACATTTTTTTCAATCAACAATCAATTTTTTTCTGTTCAAACTTGACAGATTCATCGGAATGATGACCGGAACAGTTGCATAAAACTCATATTTTGCTCATATGTTCACAAACCTTAGTTGTTAATAAAAAAAAATGTTCCTCACCCTTCAATTGATTGCAAATTTGATACATGATGAAAAATAATGCCTTTGACACTGCTTCGAATTTTCATAACCTAGATATCGCGAAATTCCATTACTTCCCTAATTTTAAAGAAAAATTCCAAAAGCTTCGGATTTATTGTTAAATTTGCGATTTTTGTGTCCAGACTGACTTGTCTACTTGCTTCGCAGTCTCCAGAGTCTCCAGAGTGGGAATATAATTGGACTTTCTAACACTTTATCACGCCTTTCAATTTTCATCAAGCGACTTGGAATAAACGGATTAAAGATTAAAGAACCCGCGGTGAAAATATCATGCAAAATCAAATATCAGATCACAATAGTCTGCATAATTCCCTTGACAGTATGAATTTCAATCACCTCGTGGTAGGTCAAGATAATCAATAATCGATATAAACAGATGTGGCAATGCTCTGTACAGGCAGAAGGTTTGCGTTGTGTGTATCCAGGCACAAACACACCTCAAGTCAAGCATAGGCCACCTGCATCTATCGATCCAAGATCTAATGCAATTCTCATGAAAGTTTGACGCATTTCATACAGAGTGGAAAGTGGCTTTACATAAATTGCGAAACGTATACAAGAGTCCATAGAATCGATTTTTGGCTCCGGGAATCAGAATTTTTGATCAATTTCATCGTTTTATCACTTCGATCATCAATCGACACCAGAATCAACCGATTATCAGCCGATAATGATAAGCTTGCGGTTATCTGATCGGTTCTATGGTCGTTCAAAACCCGTTCACCTGTCAATTAGGAGCCTATGAGAGGCATGGAAGCCACACATGACTCCGTACGCATTCGATATGCAAATTGAAATAATCGAGAGCAGGTAAATGGCGACCTACATGATCATCGATCAATTTCGCAAGTGATAATTGTGATTTTGCACAGAATTTTTCTTTCCCAATTTTAATATGCGCCCAATGTAGAGGAGCTCGAAATAATTTGACGATGATTTCTCTTTGGCGTTGAAAATGATGATTAAAAAAGTTACAGGCAGTTGGTGGGTGACGTCACGAAAGAAGGAAAAATATGTCCAAATCATTTTTTCGCAAACTACTGATGTATGAAATTGGAAAAAATACCAAAATCCCAATAAAAATTTTAGATCTAGAAAAAAAACTCTACTTTTTATTCTCAGGGCGATTGCAAGAAGTGTAACGAAAGAGTATTGTGTCAATCATTTTCTCGTAGCCTCGTGTGGTTCTGAATAATATGTAAAATTCTCTGTATAATCAGCGTTTCTAATTCGGTATCGAAGGGATGGTAGCAGTGGATACAAAGTAATATGCAAAACCTGTAATATGACCTGGATGTGCGGTGGTAAAGCGGCTCTTTGTCCGTTGACGATGGAGATATTAGCGAGAACATTTCCATAATCCGAAGCGACCTAATTCAAGCACCGAAATGAAGTCGGCGTTCTGTCCATCCCAATTTCTCATCTCAACCCTCGGACTGCAACCACCTTCCGCCCCCTCGTCCAGAGAACCGTGGTAACCCTTATTTTTAGCTTAAAACGGTTCAAAATTGCCCCATATTTAATTATGACGTGTTAATTGCCTGCCCCTCGGGCTCACTGGGGTGAAAAATCCTCCCCCTCCCACTCAATTTCTACACCTCAAAAACTCACCCCTGTGTAGGAAACGAAATTCCCCAGATCGACGTTCGCCCACTCGTGTCTGGACATTCGATTAATTGCTCACTATTTGTCACTACGAATCTACCACCCTCTTCGCGGCCTTTGCGTGCTGAAAGGACAAAAAATATATTTATGATACACTTTTTTCATTTTTATATTAGAACGGTGAAACAATCCGACGACATTCCTGGAGTCCCTTTTTTTCATTCGATGATAAGATTTATTATCTATGACTATTTTTTGATTGTAGAAATTCTTAGCTTTAATTATAGTTAGGAAAAGGACCAAGAGATTGCAATAATTGAAGCAAAACTGGGGAAATAAAAAAATCAGCCCCGAGGAATCAAAATTCCCAAAAGATTGGAACAATTGAAGCAAAATTGGAGAGATAAAAGAATTAGCCGCGGGGAATGAAAATTCCCCCAAAACTGCAAATTCCGAATAGACAACAAAAAAATATATATAATTGCAATTACTTTTTTCCCAACAGAATTCGGACTCGTTTTGCCACTTTGAAAAACTGTGAAAAGCGTTTTCAAAGTACGATAAGATTGTTTAAAAACTGTTTGATTTTCCCCTGGTCTCATTTTACAGCCTCTTTGAAGTGGTCATCCTTTGTCGAGGGACCCAAAGTGTCACTTGATCACCTGACTAATCCTCGTTCCGTTTATCCCTCTCGGAGCCAAGGGTGGCAAAAGTATCCTCATTTTTATGAGACCCTACAAGCTAACTCGGCGAATGCATCCCCTCCCCGGACCAATTGAATCGTAATTCCGGTTTGGGGTAGCGAGGTGAGGTCCTTAAGTGAGTTTAAACGAGTCTAAGGTCTCTCTTACCTGACCGTGAACCACCGGTAACGAGTAGCTCGCCACTTCAAAGCGGCTAATTACGACCCTTATCACCTCTGTGCTTCGCGCCCTAGGCATCGGCTCTAGCCCAGGCACCCCTTGATTGGCAACTGGCTTGACCACCCACCCCCCTAGTTAGCCAAGAAGATGATCACACTGCTCAGCTGCCGAACGCAGCCCACCACCGTGACTTTGGCCGGTGCATGTCAGGACGACGTCCCACTGATTCTATTAGAGGGTTGCTCCGGTTAGCTCGACCTTCGTTATGATTAAATTCGGGACGGGAGCTGCTATTCGCCCACGAAACGACCAGAGGAGCGATTCTTGATGTATTCAATCCTGAGTGACCACTGATATAGTTTATAATGAGAAGAACGTGCGGGGTGGGACGGTGGTCTCGTGGAGCAGGTCCAAGGCTAGCGAGCGGGAGACCCGGGTTCGAATCCCGGCCGGGGCAGGAAGTTTTTTTCTCGTTAAAAATGTCAGTTAAACGATCCAGGTATACGGAATGCAGCATTGAAATTGAAGGAAACGGGTTCTTTCGTTGATTAAATTGCAGTCTTTGTACTCTGGCGAAGTTGGCTTCGTGGTTGGCGCGTGATAAATCGGCAATAATCTCGATCTTGTTGACCATCCCGGGTAGTTAGGGGGAGTAAGTAGACCTTGGTTTCTCTGTCCCAGTTTTTTCCTGTCTGAGGGAACGCCCCGAACCTCCCCCGCCATCGTTCACTGCGGACGAAGGGGTTTTCTGCAGGACTAAATCAGCACTTCAACCCTTTTCATGTACAATCAATGAATATAAAACGGAGGGGGGTTGCAAAAAAAAAGGCCTCGGGTGCGCCGGACGTACGGACTAAGGGACAAAGGCGGTCTCGGTAATTGCTCACTTTTGCCTAAAATTACCTTTTCAAAACCCTAAATTAAAACGACCGAGTCTGTGAGTCGTCGCAAACTCTGACCGTGTAACAAAATTGTTTTTTTTTTCACTGGGATTAAAAATTGTAAGATTTTCCGGTCCCCTCGTTATATCGCATGGATGATTCCATCAGATATTAGAGAACTCTGAATCGGACACGTTTCCTGAACCTCCGACAAAAGTACTGTACAAATGACACGACGTAGATTGGAAGTGCGCGCGCTGTCCAAACGAGGGCCGTCGACCGGACGGGTTGGACATCAGAGACTTTACCACCCCTGGTGAACCGATTCACTCGAGCGTGTGCTCCCAGAGATTGATATTGTGTTTAAAAAGCAACAGGACCATCTGCAGACCCGACCCCCGCTTCCAAATTTCAAACGCGGCAACCTCCGCGAGCACTTAATTAAAAGCGTTGAATTTCGACAAGTTTTAAATTATACGCCCTTGACGAGGGAAAAAGACCCGCTTGAGGAATACCAAAATAGTAGACCGAGTGGCGATCGCAGAAATTGGCGATATCAGATCAGAATGAAGTTTGCAACGCTATTAAAAACGGCGATAAAATCTGAACGCGTTGACTGATTAAAAAAAACTTTTTCTCGCTCGGAAGAAGAAGAATGAAACTTCAAAATGGCTTCCCAAAAGTCAAAAAATCTTCATTTTTCACTAAGATACACGCTTTTGAAATAAGGATCTTTCCAAATGTCGTATAAAAAAAAGGCAATGAAAAGAGATTTTGACAAATTCACAGCTTCATCAGTATTTCTATTAAAAAAATTGAGTGAATACTGGCCACTAGTTTTTTTTTTATCTTCCCAGCGATTTTTCAAAGGCTTGTATCTCACTGGCTGATGAATATTTTGCGTTTTTTTGCGAAAGAAAAAGTTTTTCAAAATTGTCCAACGCGTTTAGATTCTATTCGTGTTTTAAAATCGTCCGGTTCTGAGTGTCAGAGTAGTAATTCAAAGTGCGCATGCGCGGAGGAAAAAAAAACTACAGCCCAAGGGCGAAAAGTATATAATATCCAAATTGCGCGTGCGCAATTGATATTCGCGGCTGATTTTCCGTCTGGAAATCAGAGTTTTCATTTTATAGAGCGTTACTCGCACGGCTGGTCAAATGTTTGCCTTTTAGGTGTGCGAAGGGCTTGTCAAGCGGCCTCAGGCGTCATAGACGACATACTGCCTAGACAAGTAGGACCGCGACACCACCAAATAACATAGAAACTCTGGAGAGAGATAGAGGGCTCCCCGTTTGTCCACGTGACTTGTTGGTTTAACGCGGTTCCGCCGGGTTCGGGCGCCCCTGCAACCCACAATCTGTGACACGCGACCCCTTTTGTTTCCTGGACGCAATATCCTGTCAGATTCAGAGCTTTCGCACGCGGTCGGTAGAACTCAAGCTTTGACTTCTGGACTCGAAAGTATTTCAAACTCAAACAAGTCTCGCTATATATATATATATATACACTGGGGTGCCAACATTTCAGACCTCAAGTTTGCGATTTCGATTCTCACCGCAAAAAGGTCACAGATTTTACAGATAAAATGAACCCCTCATGAAACAAGCGGGTTTGGGCTGACTATGAGCGAGCCTTCGAACTTCCCGTTATTTATTTTGTTCTCAGCTATTTTGAAATTTGCTAATCTGACCTCAGATTCTCGATCAGCGGTTCAAAAAACCTTCGAGTACAAATTTCCGTAAGATTTCGAATGTTTTTAGTATTTTTCCCACCAAATCGGACTCGCCATTTTGAATTTCGCTAATCTGACTTCAGATTCGTGATCAGTGACCCAAAAAACCTACGAGTACCAAGTTTTATCCAAATCCAAATGTTTTTAGTTTTTTTGCACCATCTCGAATACGCAAAATGAAAATTTTGCAAAACTGACTTCAGATTCGTGATCAGCGATCAAAAAAACCATATGGTACCAAATTTCATTGAAATCCGTTGATTCGTTCTCAAGATATCGTCATTTTTGTTGTGTTTTTTAGAATCTTGTTATTTGAATAGTTCAAAAAGTAGTAATCCGATCGAAGCCAAAATCTAATCAGTTCTAAGTTAAGATAAGCCCCGTCGATTGAGCCCAAGTTGATCGAAATCCGACCACGCGTTCTCGAGATATCGCGCGGACAAAAATGTGGTCACGCACATACACACACACACACACCCAGACGTCAAACTGAAAATAGTCGGAGGTGATTCTTTGGACCTCGAAATGTGAAGATTTGGTGAAAACTCAAGTTTTCATTTTCGGGGTGATCACAATAACTTCCTTTTTTATCTGAAAACAGAGAACCCGGGAAAAAATGGTTTAGATCTAATTCGCATCTCCGGAGATCGAATTTAGATCTAAGTAGATCTAAGTAGATCTAAATTTTGGGAAATCGTAGATCTACCTAGATCTACCTAGATCTCCAAAGATTTTCGTAGATCTACGTAGCTTCGAATTGATATACTGTCATGTTAGAATGCCCATCCTTTTTAGATCTATGTATATCCACCCAGATATCGTTAGATCTACTTTAGATCTAGGTAGATCTACTTTCGATCTAGGTAGATCTGAGATGAGTAGATGGAATAATTGCAGCAAAACGTTGTTGCTCATTGAAGCCAAGTAGATCTACTCGGATCTGAGTAGTTCTGGTACCGTATTTGGAAATATTTCAAGTCTGTCTGGACTGATTGGACCATAAGTATGCCAGAAACGCACGTACTTTCAGAAGGCGCCTTAGCTCATCTAGTACGGTACAGGTTTGGTAATCCGAAGTTCCAGGGTTCGATTCCGATTTGTTCGATTTTCACAATTTTTTTTTAAATTTTTTTTCCTTACTCGTATTCACGGTTTCTTATTTTATGACGATAGTGAGTATTTTTTCATTATAGTTATGCAATTAATCAATGTTTTTTCAATTCATTTCCGGAATTGACAATGACGTAAAAATTAGATCTACGTAGATCTCTTGAGATCTCATAAGATCTACGTAGATCTCATTAGATCTATTCCAAAATTTAGATCTACGTAGATCTAAAGCATTTAGATCTACATAGATCTACTCGATTTTTTCCTGGGGGGATGGGGTTAGTGGAATTTTTTGTCGCTGTCATTTGGGCAAAATGACTGATAGAGAAATTATCGAGACATTCAAAAGGTGGCAGTTTTCGATTTTTCAACCCGATTTAGCGACCTCTAAAAATTGTCCAACTACCCTAATCTTTGGAGGGGTTCATTTTATCTGTAAAATCTTTGACTTTTTGGAGTCAAGAGAATCCAAATCGCAAACTTGAGGTCGAAATTATATTCATGTATCTGACCAAAGTTAATTACACCTCGGGCTGCAGGTTTTATAGTTATTACACCCGACTGCATGCCTATGATTTCACATATAATTACTCCGACAGGAGTTATTCGCTAATTAACAACCACGGTATTGGTAATTTTATTGCTATTCAGATACAGAAGCTCGCGAATGGATTTTAACTCTCGAGCTGCTTTCGTTACTCCACAATGAACGGTTGAACGTTGTTGAACATTGTTCATCTTTTACGCTCGACCATTTTCGACTGGATGTTCTATTATCTGACGCGTTGTTACGCGAGTTGTGTTACTCGTTAGAAGGCAGAACTTGCTAGAAAGCATCTGATTAACATTCGCTATGACCGCGCGCGAGCCGCGCTGCTTTCCTCTTGCTAAATGTACATACATGTGCTAAAAGTTTAACTCCGAACAATTATATTCGTACTCGACCAGAGTTGTTAAAATAGTGGAAACTGCTTCGGGACTTTCTTCGCTTTCGATTCGTTAAACGCAGAAAATCTTCCGGATATACGGAAGCTGTCGAAACTTATTTCAATTATTGCAACAAAATTATTGCGGAATTACAGACCATTGAATGGCAAATTACTCAAGTGCAGAACTGAGATTCTTGAACATTGGATGTTTTATGAAAAAAATACAAAATTGTTAACTTACAGAGATTACTGACAGCATCACATGGATTTTACTATAACTAAGATCATAAACAAAAGTTTCAAGAATGAATATAACCTGATAAGAATGACGAAAATGTTTGCACAGCGAATTGAAAATTACAAGGGCTACAAAAGTTACACAGAAGGTTGAGGATTAAAAAAAAAATTATTTGTAAAGTAATTCTAAAATTACAACAAAATTACAAAGTTTAGAGAAACTATTAGAGATTACACCGCGATAATTTTCAAGATTACACAGATTAGAGAGATAGAAAGATTTACTAAAACCTCAAGGCTTCCCAAAGTTACGGAAATCGCATGAAGATTATAGAAGAATCAAATTCCAGATTTTTAATCTTGGGGATCACAAAAAATGGATGACAAAATTACAACGATTACTGAAAATTCTGAAAATTTCTCTGACATCGAACTCACAATATTTTGAGATCTGCTACGATAACTGACACGAATGACATGAGGATTGCAGAATTCATACGATTTTAAAGATTCCAAAATTTATTTAATTAATTTTCCGCACAGATCACGATAATTATTACTAGCAATGAAGATGACAAAAATTTCATAGATCACTAGAATAATTAACGCGAATCTTACAAAGAAATTCGATGATTGATGAGAGATTGAACCGATAGAAATTGTCGACGATTATTACAATAATTACCCGATGGTTGAAAGAATTACAAAAAATGAATTACAATTCGTCTTTTTTCTTTCGTTTCAGGTACTTTCGGATTCTACAACTTCTACTAGAAGATATTTGAACTTTTGACACCTGAGACAGAAGAAATAATGAACGGAAGAAGCTTGCATGGCCAAGAATCCTTGAAAAACTGCGATTTTAGCATCCGCAATAAAAAAAAAAAAAAAAAAAAAATCGCACCAGTAATTGATTACCGAGTTTTCATAAATGTCAATTCGTATCGCAATTAGCATCGACTGCGAAGGTGAATAAGATGCAACTCACATTTCGTAACGGCGAAGATTGCAGTTGTAAATTTACAATTCATAATATCAAGTATTTTCTTTCTTTTTTTTCTCTCTCTCTCTCTTTTTTCTCCATCTTATAAATCTACGTGACGTCTGGAATGTTTTCTCATTTAATTAACGCTCCGTTTTATAGCGCCGCGTCTTCGTCTTGTGTTACTAATAAACTCATGAGTCTGACCTCCGTTGAGAAAAGGAGCTCAGTAATTTATTTTTAACGTTAATTAATGATAAGTCAGAATGTGAGATAGCATCGTGTGTGGGATTTGAGAAAAACAATAACGTTAATCTTTTGACAAATACACGATACACGATCGAATCTAATTGATTAAATAATTAATTGTATATTATAGAATATAGAGGAACGATATTTTATTAATTTATTGTTAAACTTAATTAGACTATTTTAATATATCGATAATATTAATTTACCCCCGTGAAGGTAATCAACTTACTGTGTTCATATATTATTAAACCGAGTTCGGTTCTGCGCTGCGTTAATTTACGATCAAAAAATCGAATTTGAAAGTAGCCATGGTTCGAACCGGTTTCAGTTGTAGCAAAGTATGAAGAAAAGAGAATAGTATACATAGTATACATAGTATACATAGTAAAGAATTATTATTCCAACTCCTGAGAGATTATATCGTTACCTTATACTCAAAACTCGAGGCACGCGCATTGGTTCTCTTTTTATTTTTCTCACTTCGATCGTAAACGTAGCTAAAGCAAACACACTTATCTCTCATGGCAAATGTGCAGAGAATTGCGTCAGCTACGGTTAAGACTGAGACAGAAAAAAAAATTCTTTCAAATTCTTTTACGATGATATATTTCGATTCCGTAATTATCACATTTTCTCATAGCATATATTTATCGACAGTCGGGATATAACGAGACGAGATTGTTTATTACAACTGTTTTTTTTTCTTTTCATCCACATAGAAAGTACACTAATTTTCTGCTTCTCTAATGAGAGAAACAGAAAGAAAAAACGAAGGAAAACCGTGGGGATAGAAGAAAATTTTATTATGACAATGATTATATGAAATTATATATGCTCTCAATTTAACAGAAATTATTCGAAACAATGAGGTAGAAAAAATAGTACTTTTTCTTATTCTATATAGTTTGGTAAAATTTGAAAACAAAAAAAAAAAATTGGATGCATTAAATTTGTGAGATTATGTGAAATTATATAAATTAGTATAACACATTATAATTTCAAGTATATAATTTTATAGAATTATTGTCTTAGTGTCTAAAAACTATTCTTTTTTCTCTCTAGGATAACTTTGTCGATTACTTTGTTATTTATTGTTAAAAATATATTATATAGGTTAAAGTCCTAGTTTCAAATTATTGTCTCAAACCAGCACTAAGTTACATTGTGCTAATATAATTTTAGGTAAATTTCTGATTGTATTTTTTGAACATTTTTTTTTAGAAAAAAAGTTACATAAAAATTGAATAATGATTTAATTGGCGTTTCTGACGCGCAGAAGGTTCCAATTTTTATTACGACTGGATCCAAACGTGTCAATAACTGGTACAGTAATTATATCATCTGTAATGAGTGAATAATTTAGTAACTTAGTAACTACTAAAACTACGTTTGTAGTATTATATCTTTACGATAGTCAATCACACATGTGAAATTACAATCTCTGATAATTTATTCCAAATAATTCAAACCACAGCTGCACAAGTTCAAGTAGAAGTAGGTATAACATTTCGAGTAAGAAACAAAATTTTGAAATCCCTTAAATGTTATGAAGTATCAGTGAAAAATATTGCGTTCCAATGAACTCGATACACTTTATTTTTTATTGACATTTTTTTTCATCAATTTACAAATAAAAACTGTCCAATAAATCTAGAATCAATATAAAAATTTGAATGAATTTTCCAAAATACTAGTACAACTATTTATTATATTAACAGAAGCTAATGAACACGAGTATTCCAGGCAAAGACAAAGTTACGAAATATTGTTTGTTAATAAAATTACTTCAGTCCAGACGTGATCGAGTTCAGAATGAATTATGTTACATGAAATTATAGTAGACCGTAGATTCATTGATGATTAAATGTAAATTTGAAAAAAAAAGAACGAAACGAAACGAATTTTTATCAATGTATCAAATCTCACGTCTATAGTCCGAATTACAAATTAATATTATATAGGGTGTGTACAGTGTATTGTTCATTATCTATGATGTAATATTCACGCATTCAATTGCCATTACAGAAATAAAGAAATAAACAAAATGAACAACGAACGAAAAATACAGTAGTTTCTAATCTTCTTCATCCTCAAAGCTTCCTCAAACTTTTGTAAACTCAGCTTCAAAAAAAAAAAAAAAAAAAAAAAAAAATGTCCCTTGAAACCCCTTAAATTCTTCTGAATCCCTAAAGTCCCGAAAGGTCCAGCGAAGTTCATGAAATTCTTTCACCCCTCGGATTTCTGAATATTCGGTACATGCGCATCAGTGTAAAAATCATTTTTTCACACATCAAGTACCTATGTAAATTATATTGCTTATAATTTAGCCGTGCGATACCACGACATACGATGAAAGTGAAACTCCATTGACGAATTAGGAGTTACAGTGAGGGTATGTAACTAGGAGTTACAGCTACTGCATCGGTATATGGTATATAAGGGGAATAAATTAGCCTTGAGTAAACTTTATAGCATATGACTATAGGTACACGAAACGGTACTGCAGTATGTGTTAACTGCACCAGCATTGCTGTAATACGCCATCATGTAGCAAAGCTATAGCTGCGTAGAGCAAAGTAGCGTTAGGTACTTGTACGACATCGTTAAACTGACTTACTGGAAAATATCGATCGCCAATCGTAAAACATTACCACGAGGTGCACAGAACTTCCAAGAGCGAGGAAAGATCGTTATTATACTTCGGGTACGTACCCTGCACCTCGTTCGAACCTAAGTAGTATATCTGTGCACCAAATTGGCTACTGAACCCATAAACTACTTCTTTTCACAGTTCACCTCAAAGCAAATCGAAAGAAACGACATTTGGTCCAATCCAATGGTACAACAACATTTTTTCCATCACACTAAAAACACGTGTTTTTTGCCCTCCTGAACGCGATGGAAGTCACAGTTTTTTGACCGGTTAGAAAAACTTTCCAGCGGGAGAAAAAAACTCTCGTAACCATAGTAAGGGTGAAATAAACCAAGAAAGTGCTGCCTTTAGCGTAGAACGCCGATCTCATGGTTCTAACCTCACTCTCACTCGTTTTTAATGCATGTGTGGTGGAAAATAATATATGTGCCATATTGGGAAGGAAGCAGGCGTTTTGTCTCGCGCAAAAAGTGACATAGCCGACTGTCTATATTCGGAACAAAGCAAGATATCGAAAAACTGAAAAAGTGCCTTTTTAGGGTCAATGAATTGAGCATGTACTCCGAATTTCATTCCGAAATATTGAAAATTGTAGGAGTTATCCGACTTTAAAGTTTCGATTTTGAGGTTAGCTTGATCGATTCTCAGTAATAACTTCTGCAATCTTTAATATTCTGAGTCAAAATTTAGTGTGTATATTCAGTGAACTGAATGAACTGAAGATTACTGATTAGAAAAATAATTGGCAATCATTTCTGACAGATAATTCTTGTAGTAAGTTCCGATCGTGATGATTTATCATTTATGGTACGAGTATATTTATATATTGTCATTACGGTTGATTATCGGACCGTGTGAGTATAAAAAGCACGAGTGAATCACAGCCTTGTGAAATATGTAAAAATTTCGAAATATCTATACTTGAGGTAAATACCTATCTCCCATGCAGAATATGAAATTCATATGAATATAGATATGAGAGGCTAACTCACGCGTGGCTTATGACTTCATTATTAGAAATGCACGAGTTTGTAATAACCTATATCATTACCAACTCGCCTCGAGGAAGAAAATATGTCACACATACGTTTTTACCATCGACACAAAAATATATATGCAAATCATATAATAAACTGACTGAACTTCGCTCACTGAGACAAACACCTAATCTAACCTATCGTCACTTAATCATCGAAATAAATACACGAAAATCATAAAACAGGCTAAATTTCATTCAATAGGACGAAGACATAACCTGACCTAACCTAACCTAACCTAACCTAACCTAACTTACCTATCGACCGAAATACATGAAAATGATAAAACAAGGTGAATTTCATTCAATAGGACGAAGACATAACCTAACCTAACCTAACCTAACCTAACTATCGACCGAAATACATGAAAATGACAAAACAGGGTGAAATTCATTCAATAGGATGAAGACATAACCTGACCTAACCTAACCTAACCTAACCTAACCTAACTTACCTATCGACCGAAATACATGAAAATGATAAAACAAGGTGAATTTCATTCAATAGGACGAAGACATAACCTAACCTAACCTAACCTAACCTGACCTAACCTAACCTAACCTAACTATCGACCGAAATACATGAAAATGACAAAACAGGGTGAAATTCATTCAATAGGATGAAGACTTAAGGTGAAACAAAATTCACGTCACCTTGATATGATTTACACTTGGAATTTTCAAACGCTATTTTCTCAGCCAAAACACATTCGATTGATGTGAAATTGATATCAGTGACGTAGAAAAACTGAATGAAGGGCCTGCCAATCGTGGATTTTCGAATATCGAAAGACATAATCAGAATTTTGTGTAACAATATTGTTCTGTAACCCAAGGAGGTGCTGCCCCTCGTGGAGAGAGGCAGCACTTCCCTGGATTACAGAACAATATTGTTAAAAAACTGTTATTACGTCTCGATTTTCGAAAATCCACGATTGGCAGGCCCTTCATTGAGTTTTTCTACCTCACTGACATCAATTTCACATCAATCGAATGTGTTTTTGGCTGAGAAAATAGCGTTTAAAAATTCCAAGTGTAAATCATATCGAGGACACGTGACTTTCATTTCACCTGAACCTAACCTAATGTAATCAAAAATCCGAGATATTGTGTTAATTTTGTCAATTATTTGATATTCAATCAGCTTGAAGAGAATCGTTTCTTTGTTCAAGTTCGAAAAGTACGATTTCATTAAGATATTCCCATCCATAGAATCTGTGTGTGTTAAACGACCTTCAAGAAATGTGAAAACCGTAATTTGATCGCAAGGCCTAATGGCAAAATCAAGTATCATAATGAATAGGTAATTCATGAGGTCGTTCGTGAACCGAACGTCAAAAGTACACCGTTTTTTTTTTTCTGGTAAACTTGGTCTATAAAATGATCCAAGGTTTTCCAATTACATAGAAAAAGTGAACCGATCACTTGATTACATGAATTTGATTTTGGTGTGATAATTTTTTTTTCCGCACTACTTTTCGCACGGAGTTCATTATTATGATTGAAGATTATTTCGCACGTGGATGCAGCATACTTTTGCACCTGGAGTATCTCTCTCTCTCTCTCTCTCTAGTGTCTAGTGGGATATGTGCACTCCACACACACACAGACACAGACACAAATTTTCTGTGGCAAGAGTCCTTAACGCTCCAGTGACCACGTGTCTAACAGGTAGAGGTATCTTGGGAGACAGCATTAATTAGGAATAAAAACACATTCCGTAATCAAGTAATAATAGCCTCGCGGTACTCTGCGGTGACGACGATGGTATTATATATCATCACTCGTGTTTCACATATGTTATGTACCATATTATATTATACATTCTTGCTTCTATGAAGAAAAAAAGAAGATTGTTCATAATTTTACCGCATTCTTCTCACTTCAGTGAATTACTATGCACGCATTATACGCGGTTTATCTTTAATATTGAAAATGATCAGTTGAACACATTCTTGTATATTATTACTCATTTTTAACCTGAGGATAATTCGACATGGATCGACGGGCCGACAGGTGCGTGCAGAAAGTACACACGTACCAGTTTCTAAATGTTCACTCTCTATGTTATATAGAATATAGGAAGAAAGTGAATCTTGTCGATGTCCTTCCTATCAGACGCCATTCTGTGCCGAAGAAGGGAATTAATTTTTTTTTGTTCACCAAAATTTACGGAATTTAATAAACAAGCTAATTTAGGCTGTAACAAATTCGTGGTCAGGGAACCAAAAAATTTACGGGTACCGTTTCGCGTCGGAATCTGAATGGTTTTATGATTTTTTGACACCAAAATGGAATCCTGTGACTCAAAGAACCTTCAGGTACCAATTTCAATCGAAATCGGAATATTTTTAGAGTTTTTCACCAGCATGATGGAGTTTCCATTTTTAATTTAGCCCATCGGACGTCAGATTCGTAATCAGTGGCCCAAAAAATCTGATGATATCGATTTTCATCCAAATCCGTTTATCCGTTATCATCGACATTTATATTTATTGTGTTTTTTAGAATCTCGTTTTTCAAATCGAATCCGAAATCTGGTCAGTTTTAAATTTGGAAGAGCGGCGAAAAATTGTGAAGTTTCAAATTTGCAGCAATTACCAATTGACCAAATCAGATTTTTAGGTCAAGCAACATCGATTTGTGCAGAAAACTGCGCCGTGCAAATCATGAAAAACCCCTCATATTTGTTTTTAACAATTAGGCTTTATCACATTGACGTTAAATGATTGAAATTAGGTCTAAAAATGACTTTTTGTTCTTGCAAATCAATAGATTCAAATATTCTGGATTCATTTGCAAGAAAAAAAAAGAAACCCCTAACCTAGCTTTGTTCAGAATACTGGACTTTATCAAATTTCAATTCAATCATTTTCATCAGAGCAAAAAGTTCGAATTTTTTTCCAAATTTTTTACCTCTGAAAATTTTCCAAATTTATTTCATAAATTCTATTTTTCTCGTTTTTTTTTTATCTGTGCAAATTTTTCAAATCTCACAAATTGGATTCCCTCGTGAATAAAAATGCCCGTAAAAAAAAAAAAAAAAAACTGACTCATTTGGGGTAAAAAAAATATTTTTTTGAGCCAAGTTGGAGATGATTAATTCACCAATCGAGTCATGATAATTGATGCAAGTTGAAAATGCATTGAATTACTCTAATAATTAGAAGAATAAAGAAACATCTTTATTTTTCATAATGATTCCGTTTTTGCTTCTTTTTGTTTATGGAGGACAAAAATTCTCATTAATTATGGATTCAATATTTTTGGTACTCAAATATCGTCCAATGTGGGCCCGTTTTTCAGATAGAAACGAAAGTAACAAATTTAACAGTCTTGTAAAAGGCACGGTTCTAATTTTATGATTCAACTTTCCAGCACTGATGAATTAATCAATGAATCCCAAAACTTTACAGCCTCTCCATATTCCCCCGCGTGTTTCGGCAATAAAATTTCTTGACGATGTGGGACTCGAGGTAAACAAAAAAAAAACGAAAAAAAAAAAACGAAATGAATGAAAAATGAAAAAGCATCGGGTCTCACAGAGAGCTTCGTTATTTAGTTTATTTATTATCTCGACAGTCCCTCCCGAACCTTTGGGGATACGGGTTTGCGGGTGTTTCCGAATTCTAAAAGTCGATAAAAACTTTTTCGGAGGGTGGTTAGAATTTTTGTTATCCCGGAGAAAAATTTCTTCTTTTCAATTTCAATACTGAACTTAATTACGGCCCTAAAATCCATCCCCAATTCTCCACGGGTGGCGAAGAGATTCTCTTCAGTTCGTCAAACGATCACGTTAATCACGGCTAATTAACGTTCACGAAAAAACTTCACCACTGTCCCTGGCAGTATTTGACGAAAAATATAAACCAAATCCGCTTTTGTCCCTTCAACGATGGATATTAACCGCAGCTGTCTCCCCATTGCAATCCTAATTAATCATACCAATCAACTTCCGTTGGGCGGTTATATTTTCATTTTATATTCATTCGTGAAACTTGAGCTGGCTCTGATCCCTTCCTCTCTCTGTAGTGCATCGGGAAAAATCTCAATCCGACTCCACTCCACCTTTCTACATTCCACTTTTGACCGATGTTAGATGTACCTACTCATGAAATATTTCTATGTACCTGAGACAGAGAGTCGAATTCATGTTACATTTGATCTACCTGTCTGGTGAGCAGACGATTCTACCTATAAGGTGAACCATCAAGTAGGTGGGTAAGGATGTATTGGCCGTACAATCTCAACCAAAAACAAGCGGGTTTTGGCTGACTATGAGCCAGCGTTCGAACTTCCCGTTATTTATTTTGTTCTCAGCTGTTTTGAAATTGGTAAATCTGACCTCAGATTCTCGATCAGCGGTTCAAAAAACCTTCGAGTACAAATTTCCGGAAGATTTCGAATGTTTTTAGTATTTTTGCAAGCAAATCGGACTCGCCATTTTGAATTTCGCTAATCTGACTTCAGATTCGTGATTAGTGACCCAAAAAACCTACGAGTACCAAGTTTCATCCAAATCCAAATGTTTTTAGTTTTTTTGCAGCATATCGAATACGCCAAATGAAAATTTTGCAAAACTGACTTCAGATTCGTGATCAGCGATCAAAAAAACCATATGGTACCAAATTTCATTGAAATCCGTTGATTCGTTCTCAAGATATCGTCATTTTTGTTGCGTTTTTTAGAATTTTGTTATTTGAATAGTTTAAAAAGTACTAATCCGATCAAATCCAAAATCTAATCAGTTCTAAGTTGAGAAAAGCCCCGTCGATTAAACCCAAGTTGATCGAAATCCGACCACGCGTTCTCGAGATATCGCGCGGACAAAAATGTGGTCACGCACATACACACACACACACACACCCAGACGTCAAACTGAAAATAGTGGGAGGTGATTCTTTGGACCTCGAAACGTGAAGATTTAGTGAAAACTCAACTTTTCATTTTCGGGGTGATCACAATAACTTCCATTTTTCTCTGAAAACAGAGAAACGGGAAGTTAAAAAAACAGTATCAAGAAAATCGACGTTATTCCCGATTTTCAATTTCCATTAAATCTGCATCACCGACGAAATATAAACCAGTCAATAGTTTCTGACACCCGCCAATAGATCGCGTTTCGTGTCGTATAGAAAGCGAAAGGCGAATATATGACCTGGCTCCGTATTCATCAAGGTGGAAATAAAAAGGAAGGCAAGCCAACCAGGCAGGCAGACAGCTAGACGCGGATGAAAACGAGAAGAGGATGGTCAGGCGCATTATAGGTAGAACGAAAGAGGGCGAGGTGAGGCGTGAGCCGTCAGGTCGACGACACAAAATCACGTTACCAGACAAAACGGCGAAGCCCGTATAATTCTGAGGATCTATTTAAGCTTTTCACTCGATTATGAGAGATTTCATTGAAAAAGAATCACTAATCACGCGCCAAAAAAATCAAATTGTCCAAAAGAAACGTTTAATTATTTCTTAACTTCCCGTTTCTCTGTTTCCAGAGAAAAAAGGAAGTTATTGTCATCACCCCGAAAATTAAAATTTGAGTTTTCACTAAATCTTCACGTTTCGAGGTCCAAAGAATCACCTCCGACCATTTGTGCGTGACCACATTTTTGTCCGCGCGATATCTCGAGAATGCGTGGTCGGATTTTGATCAGATAGGGCTCAATCGACGGGGCTTTTCTCAACTTAGAACTGATTAGATTTTGGCTTCGATCGGATTAGTACTTTTTGAACTATTCAAATAACAAAATTCTAAAAAACGCAACAAAAATGACGATATCTTGAGAACGAATCAACGGATTTCAATGAAATTTGGTACCATATGGTTTTTTTGATCGCTGATCACGAATCTGAAGTCAGTTTTGCAAAATTTTCATTTGGCGTATTCGATATGCTGCAAAAAACTAAAAACATTTGGATTTGGATGAAACTTGGTACTCGTAGGTTTTTTGGGTCACTGATCACGAATCTCAAGTCAGATTAGCGAAATTCAAAATGGCGAGTCCGATTTGGTGGGAAAAATACTAAAAACATTCGAAATCTTACGGAAATTCGTACTCGAAGGTGTTTTGAACCGCTGATCAAGAATCTGCGGTCAGATTTACAAATTTCAAAATAGCTGAGAACAAAATAAATAACGGGAAGTTCGAAGGCTGCAGGCTCATAGTCAGCCCAAACCCGCTTGTTTTCTATCCACTTTGCGGGATGAAAAATTTTGAAAAATGTTTCTAATTATATAATATACTAATTATATAAAAATTGGATCATTAGGGTTCAGGTAGCAGTTAGAATAATTATTGAAATTCGAAGAGGAATTGAAATTTTTGGATGATGATCAACACGATATGGATCAAAAATTATTTTTAATCCACCAACAATGTGAGCTTTCCGATTTGAATTTTTATTGACATGGTAGCGGTGCACGTACATATTTCCAAGTTTTTATGGTTCCCGGTCTGCCCGGCTGCTGCCCCGGCTAGCCCATAGCAACTATGTTTCATGGGGGCATCAATATTCACGGAATGACGTCGTGAGGTGTCCCCCCTATCGCGTCAGTGTTGGGTAGTTTACTTTATATATTTCGCAACACCCCCGTGGTTATGGGATCTTTATCGCCTCTATTCAAGCCAAGTCTTGCGAGATGCCTGTGAAAATAGAGATTCAGGATCTTCATCCCTTTTTCTTTCTTTCTTTCTCTTTTTTTTCGCCTCGTCACAATTTATTCTATTTCACACACGTGGTACCAAATCTAATCAAAATGCAATACATGCGATGTCACGTGATCTCAATGGGAATCGCAGTCTCTTTTTTTTTATTTCATCAACGATCAAACTGGTCGAATTCTATCCTTGACATTTTATTCATCACTTTCTGGAAGCTCAAAAGCATTTTTTATTTTCCAATGAACAGACGTGACGTGGTTTTGGCGGGGAAACTGTTTTAATGGTTTTAAGGGGAAATGAAAGTCACGTGACCTCGATATGATTTACACTTGGCATTTTCAAACGCTATTTTCTCAGCCAAAACACATTCGATTGATGTGAAATTGATATCAGTGACGTAGAAAAACTGAACGAAGGGCCTGCCAATCGTGGATTTTCGAAAATCGAGACGTAATAACAGTTTTTCAACAATATTGTTCTGTAAACCAAGGAAGTGCTGCCTCTCTCCACGAGGGGCAGCACCTCCTCGGGTTACAGAACAATACTGGTACACAAAATTCTGATTATGTCTTTCGATATTCGAAAATCCACGATTGGCAGGGCCTTCGTTCACTTTTTCTACGTCACTGATATCAATTTCGCATCGATCTAATGTGTTTTGGCTGAGAAAATAGCGTTTGAAAATTCCAAGTGTAAATCATATCGAGGTCACGTGACTTTCATTTCACCTTAATACCTCAAACCTCCAGATTTCAGGATTGAAAAAACATGCAAATTTCAAAACCTCGAAATTCTGGTCCTAAATCGTGAGTTTGGTTCCTTCGGGCTCTCAAAATTCGGAAAATTCCTTATTTCGCAGATTTCCAAATTGCAAAGTATAAGTGGAACTGCTGACTTTGAAGAAGAAAAGTTTCCACAGATCTTGAAATTAGAGTTGAACATGAAAGTTGGGCGGTAATCAATCGGGTAAAAAGAGCTTCAACGTCCATTCAAGCTGGTCTGGTAAATTTTTTTTTATCCCAACAATACATACGTCTTTCCATGCCTTTCTTTGAATTCTTTCATTCCTTTAGGACTCACTTTCAGCATTGTTTCAGAGTTATTTGCTTCAGAAACTTTCAATCAATCGAATTTCTCGGGGTTCGCAGTTCTTTCGCATAATTGTTTGACCTTCCTCAAGTTCGAACAAGTTTTTTTTCCTCACAAAACACACGCATACTTTTTCCAAGAAAAAATCTGGCTGGAATATGATATAGGCTTGTATAATTCGATCCCCAAAATCACTCGCGAAACTTTCAGAAATAAAAACCTGGCGATTTTTTACTGAGTATAATAATGCGAAACAGCTAAGAAGAAAGTAGAGATAGACTATTTTGTCGGATAATTTTTTCCCCCCCGTCGTAGTCCAGGGGGATTTTACGTCAGCAATTAACGGTTAACGCCTTGTATGTAGTTAGCGATTTTTATTAGCTATTATTATATCAGACGCCTTACGCTGCCCTTAACAAGACATTTTACTGCATACGATGTCCGCCGATAACTTGCCCGTGGTTTTTATTACGCGTTTAACAAGTTATGGGTGATATAGTGTCTCATATCGACACACGATCTGAAAAATTTCAAGATTGCAACTAGAAATTTCGAAGAAAATTCTGGTTTCACTGGAAGAATAAATCAACAATAAATTACACGGTTTGGAATTAGCAGAAGCTTTTCTTTTTGATGAATGCAAATAATTTGCAAAATTTATTCCAATACTTTCAGAATGCCTAAGTTGAAATAAATTTTCCAATACCTCGATAATCGATGAATTTTTAAGTTTTTAAAAATTCTGTCTATTCATGTCCTCATTTTTTATTCTCGATCCATAAAAAATCATCGAAATATACAGAAAGAATATTTCACGGTTTTTCTGAATTTAGAAATTTAGATTGAAAATGAAGTCAAAATGAAGGACCCAGTGAAACAAGTTTTATTCAAATCAAACAAATATTCGAGATTCTTAGATCCTGCGATCTTGAATTTTAACAATATTTACACAAAATTCGGAATTACATTCCCAAAATATCATAGCTCAATTAATTTTCGTGCAAATTGGATGAGTTTCGGTAATTCATCGGCGTTGCAGTCCAAAATTTTTTGAAACCGTTCTATTCCGTTAGAATTAGTCATTTTTCTGTTTTTTTTTTCTTAATCCCAAAATCGTCATTTTTTAAATCTCAAAATCGTTTCATTCAGTCAAAATTAGACATCTTTCTCTGTTTTTTTTTTAAATCCCAAAATTGCCCAAATTCGACATTTTTTAAATCCCAAAATCGTTCCATTTCGTTAGAATTAGACATTTTTCTATGTTTTTTTTTTTTAATCTGAAAATCGTCATTTTGTAAATCCCAAAATAGTTTTATTCAGTCAAAATTAGATATCCTCCGTTTTGTTATTTTAATCCCAAAATCGTCATTTTAAAAATCCCAAAATCGTTTTATTCAGTCAAAATTAGACATCTTTCTCTGTTTTTTTTTTTAAATGCCAAAATCGCCCAAATTCGATTTTTTAAAATCCCAAAATCGTTCCATTTCGTTAAAATTGGACATTTTTGTTTTTTTTTTTAATCCCAAAATCGTCATTTTTTAAATCTCAAAATCGTTTTATTCAGTCAAAATTAGATATCCTCCGTTTTTTTTTTTAATCCCAAAATCGCCCAAATTCGACATTTTTTAAATCCCAAAATCGTTCCATTTCGTTAGAATTAGACATTTTTCTATGGTTTTTTTTTTTTTTAATCTGAAAATCGTCGTTTTGTGAATCCCAAAATCGTTTTATTCAGTCAATATTAGACATCTTTCTCTGTTTTTTTTTTTAAATCCCAAAATCGCCCAAATTCGATTTTTTTAAATCCCAAAATCGTTAAAATCCCATTTCGTTAAAATTAGACATTTTTTTTTTTTTTTTTTTTAATCCCAAAATCGTCATTTTTTAAATCTCAAAATCGTTTTATTCAGTCAAAATTAGATATCCTCCGTTTTGTTTTTTTAATCCCAAAATCGTCATTTTAAAAATCCCAAATTCGTTTTATTCAGTCAAAATTAGACATCTTTCTCTGTTTTTTTTTAAATCCCAAAATTGCCCAAATTCGACATTTTTTAAATCCCAAAATCGTTCCATTTCGTTAGAATTAGACATTTTTCTATGGTTTTTTTTTTTTTTAATCTGAAAATCGTCATTTTGTAAATCCCAAAATCGTTTTATTCAGTCAATATTAGACATCTTTCTCTGCTTTTTTTTAAATCCCAAAATCGCCCAAATTCGATTTTTTAAAATCCCAAAATCGTTCCATTTCGTTAAAATTAGACATTTTTCTGTTTTTTTTTTAATCCCAAAATCGTCATTTTTTAAATCTCAAAATCGTTTTATTCAGTCAAAATGAGATATCCTCCGTTTTTTTTTTTAATCCCAAAATCGCCCAAATTCGACATTTTTTAAATCCCAAAATCGTTCCATTTAGTTAGAATTAGACATTTTTCTATGGTTTTTTTTTTTAATCTCAAAATCGTCATTTTAAAAATCCCAAATTCGTTTTATTCAGTCAAAATTAGACATCTTTCTCTGTTTTTTTTTTTAAATCCCAAAATCGCCCAAATTCGATTTTTTAAAATCCCAAAATCGTTCCATTTCGTTAAAATTGGACATTTTTCTGTTTTTTTTTTTAATCCCAAAATCGTCATTTTTTAAATCTCAAAATCGTTTTATTCAGTCAAAATGAGATATCCTCCGTTTTTTTTTTTAATCCCAAAATCGCCCAAATTCGACATTTTTTAAATCCCAAAATCGTTCCATTTAGTTAGAATTAGACATTTTTCTATGGTTTTTTTTTTTTTAATCTCAAAATCGTCATTTTAAAAATCCCAAATTCGTTTTATTCAGTCAAAATTAGACATCTTTCTTTTTTTTTTTAAATCCCAAAATTGCCCAAATTCGACATTTTTTAAATCCCAAAATCGTTCCATTTCGTTAGAATTAGACATTTTTCTATGGTTTTTTTTTTTTTTAATCTGAAAATCGTCATTTTGTAAATCCCAAAATCGTTTTATTCAGTCAATATTAGACATCTTTCTCTGCTTTTTTTTAAATCCCAAAATCGCCCAAATTCGATTTTTTAAAATCCCAAAATCGTTCCATTTCGTTAAAATTAGACATTTTTCTGTTTTTTTTTTTTAATCCCAAAATCGTCATTTTTAAATCTCAAAATCGTTTTATTCAGTCAAATGAGATATCCTCCGTTTTTTTTTAATCCCAAAATCGCCCAAATTCGACATTTTTTAAATCCCAAAATCGTTTCATTTCGTTAGAATTAGACATTTTTCTATGTATTTTTTTTTTTTAATCCCAAAATCGTCATTTTTTAAATCTCAAAATCGTTTTATTCAGTCAAAATGAGATATCCTCCGTTTTTTTTTTTAATCCCAAAATCGCCCAAATTCGACATTTTTTAAATCCCAAAATCGTTTCATTTCGTTAGAATTAGACATTTTTCTATGTATTTTTTTTTTTTAATCCCAAAATCGTCATTTTAAAAATCTCAAAATCGTTTTATTCAGTCAAAATTAGACATCTTTCTCTGTTTTTTTTTTAAATCCCAAAATCGTTCCATTTCGTTAAAATTAGACATTTTTCTATTTTTTTTTTTTTTTTAATCCCAAAATCGTCATTTTTTAAATCTCAAAATCGTTTTATTCAGTCAAAATGAGATATCCTCCGTTTTGTTTTTTTAATCCCAAAATCGTCATTTTAAAAATCCCAAAATCGTTTTATTCAGTCAAAATTAGACATCTTTCTCTGTTTTTTTTTTAAATCCCAAAATTGCCCAAATTCGATTTTTTAAAATCCCAAAATCGTTCCATTTCGTTAAAATTAGACATTTTTCTGTTTTTTTTTTTTTTTCTTAATCCGAAAATCGTCGTTTTGTAAATCCCAAAATCGTTTTATTCAGTCAAAATTAGCCATCTTTCTCCGTTGTCTTTTTATTTTTTGATCAAAAAATCGCCTGTCGCGGTGCAGAGTCTAAATTAGACGTCATACGAAGCATAAAGTAATTTATTATTGGTTAAGTTGGTTCGCGAGTAGCGTCATAACTTGGTTAAATGAGATATTACGGTTATGGTGTTACGATTGACTAAATCGTCCTTCAGCCCTGCGTCCTCAGCTCCACCCCAAGTTCCACCCTCGTAGCGCAGGGTTATCACGGACGCCCGAGGGCAACTGGCTTAGATTGGTTTACATTATATTGCTAAGGGACAAACTGTGTCACGCAGTCACTCCCACGTCATCAGAATATCGAACGGAAAATTTATGCGAAGTTGTATTAATTGCAAATTCGGAAATTAAGACAAACGAAAATCCCCCTTTGCCCGGGTCCTAATCACACACGTCATCGTTGCAATTTTGAAGAAAAAGGAGACTCAGCATCGACGGGTCCTTTACAGATCCGTGAAAATCACGATGCCACAGAGCACAGGCACAGAATCGCTGAATTTTCGTCATAATTAATTCACTGGGGGATCAAAGCTCGCAGCCCCAACGCCAGGCCCTCAATTTCACATTCGCGAGACCCTGAAGTCGGCACATATAGTCCCATGTGATTTTCAATTCTCGGATTTTCGGAGAGGTAATTAGAAGTCTGTCAGAGAAAATCAGCCTTCAATTAAAACTAGAGCTTAAATTTTCTGGTTTCCGTTATTTTTTTGAAAAACAGATTCAGAACGTTGTCTCATTTTGAAAAGTGATTAAAAAATGAATTTTTAAAGCCTCTTTCAAGGAACTTTTCGAAATCTATTTTGAAATTGAAGCTCATGCAAGCCTTGAAGTATTCCGAGCGAATCTGATCCGCAGTGAGAAAGAAGAAGGTCTGTCCTCTTCGGCCTTCAATAATCTAATACGAAGAACGTCATGACCGTATAATTGAATTGAAATATGGCGTCTAGGTACTACGTACGATGAGAATTTGTGGCATTTTCCCAAAGCCAGACATTATTAATTGGCAGTAACCTTGCTGCTCCTGGTTTTCTCTGGAGGTGATTTCACTCGAACGAATAAATCGGGTCTATTGGATAACCCGCTTTCGAGCTGGAATATCCGACAGATGGAAAAAACCACCAAAGTCCTAATAATTCAAGTTACACCTCCGTCTCGACTATCATAATCCACGGTCTGATTCCATCGGATATCAATTACGAAGACACCGAGCTCAGAGCTGAACGTTAATTATTCAAAGACATATTGCAACGAAGATGGTAATCTACCCACGCATCAGATCTCTGTGGGACTCCAGACGATGCAACTAAAACCGATATTACACCTATTAGATATTCTCAAGGCAGAAACGCGTTATACAACAATTATCCGAGGCGAACACGGACCGATACGTTTAATGGCTTAACGATAGCGTATAACGATCGTCTGGGGAGAAATTAGTTTCAGATTTTCTCTGTCTTGTATCGATGATGCATGCAGGGTGCCTGAAACAAGCCGATATTTCGGTTACCACGTATTACTGCAAGTCACTTGATTAGTCTACTTCTTTAAAATCAACTTCCAAGTCAAAGATATAATTACTCTTTCATCTTATATTTTTTAGACACTCCAAGGCTGTTTTTGACGATCATTTTGAGAGCTTGACGAATGTCCTGAGTGACACATTGACGGTGTTACAACTGGTTGAAGATTTTTCACTTTTCCATGTGTTTCAGTCAATATCTCGATTACCGTTGCTCATAGGTGAAAATGGCCTAAGACCAATTTTAAAGCCCACAAAATTTTCCACTAAAAAGATGATTATACTTTTCCGAGTAGAACCAACCGTTCGAAAGATATACAAGCTTAAAGCAGTCCTTGGCTTTCTTAACTTTAATTAAAATCAGTAGTTGGACACCTTGTGAATCTATATATTTCAGTCAATATCTCACTTCCCGTTGCTCCTAGGTAAAAATGGCCCGGAACCAAATTTGAAGCCCATAAAATTTTCCACAGAAAGAGTTATTATAGTTTTTCGCGTAGAACCAACCGTTCGAAAGATATACAAGCTTGAATCAGTCCTTGGCTTTCTTAACTTTAATTAAAATCAGTATTTGGACACCTTGTGAATCTATATATTTCAGTCAATATCTCACTTCCCGTTGCTCCTAGGCAAAAATGGCACGGAACCAAATTTGAAGCCCATAAAATTTTCCACAGAAAGAGTTATTATAGTTTTTCGCGTAGAACCAACCGTTCGAAAGATATACAAGCTTGAATCAGTCCTTGGCTTTCTTAACTTTAATTAAAATCAGTATTTGGACACCTTGTGAATCTATATATTTCAGTCAATATCTCACTTCCCGTTGCTCCTAGGCAAAAATGGCACGGAACCAAATTTGAAGCCCATAAAATTTTCCACAGAAAGAGTTATTATAGTTTTTCGCGTAGAACCAACCGTTCGAAAGATATACAAGCTTGAATCAGTCCTTGGATTTTTGAAATTTAATTCCAATCAGTATTTTGACACCTTGTGAATCTATATATTTCAGTCAATATCTCACTTAGCGTGGCTCATAGGTAAAAATTGCCCGGAACCAAATTTGAAGCCCATAAAATTTCCCACAGAAGGAGTCATTACAGTTTTTCGCGTAGAACCAACCGTCATGAAGTTATGGCGGCTTGAAAATCAGTCTCAATATTTTTCGTGGATTCAAATATAATTCATTTAGGACATTCATCAAGTTCTCAAAATTATGCCCCTAGGCTGTGTGAGGGCTAGAAATAACGGAATCCATTTTTCCGTCGTTGATGTCACTTTGAAATTGTTTTTCAAATTTCGGATACGTTGAAAGAGACGTTGTTATTCCTCTAGTCGTAACAACACCGTGGGAGATGTGCTAGTGTCAAAATTTGAATGGTCCATAAAGGGATGATGTGACGTCGTGGATGGTGCGGTTCATCGTATAACTTTCACTATCGTACATTAGCCGGGCACCACTATACATCGTGGTTAAGATATCTCGGTATAATTTTGGACGTAGATTAAAGATAATTACCTCGGTTTAGTGGTCCAGTCGTTATATTTTTACTACCTTACCGGGTCGTTATAATTTTGCCCATAGAGTACTGACGGTATAGAGGCTCCAGATATTGCCAAAGACATTCGGCATGGAGAGTGCGGTACGTGTTATACGTGTCGTTATTACCCGCATGCGGCCATTCCGTCTCATCTCATTTAACCATGACGGAGATTAATGATTCAGAAAGATAATTTTTCATTTCCCACGGTCGGATAAATCGACGTTTTTAAAGCTCGGAAATTCGTTACTTTATGTAGCATGATCGACTCTTCCCGTTTTGACCATGAAAAGTTGAGTTTTCGCTGAATCTCCGCGTTTTGAGATTATGAACAATTTTTTATTCGACGATATCTCGAGACCGAGGGCATCGATCTCGATGATTTTGGTCTCAATCTGCGTGGCTTTTCGAAACTCAAAACTGGTCAAATTTTGGATTTGATTGGTCCAGTAGTTTTGGAATTATTGAAAGAACAAAATTCTCATGTGCCTCTTCATGGTCCACGAATGGATACATCGACGTTATTGAAGGTCGTACTCGAAAAATTGGTACTCGAAGGTCTTTCACAATTGAATTTGTAAAATTTTGGATCCAGTATCGTGGTCCAAAGTCACAAGCTCATCAGATTCTCCTAAAACTTGTAACTTGAGCTTTTTTCGAGCCACTAATCAAGAAGTTCCAGCATTCAAATCTGATAATAACATTTTTACGACTTCATGGTCCACGAAGGTCAGGCTAAAACGACTTTTTTTTTCTATCCTGCAACAATTTTCGGTATAATCCCGGTAGTATTTCACCCCTAAACGGCGGCTCGTAACAATGATAATAGTGGAAGCTGGAATGGTAATAATAACAAGAATAGTAGTAATACTAAAACAATAACAATACTCGTTACTCAAGAGCTTACAGCCGTTGGAAGACAATCACAGCACACACCAGACAGACACCCTGGAAGCTGGAGTGAGAACGAGATACGAAAACGACACAGAAATAAGGGAGAGTTTAGGGCCTTTACGAGGCTCTCTGTTCGCGTGGCTCTGGGGGATGGAAATTTGGGGTTGTTTTCTTTGCGGTTCGAGCACAGGTGGGGATCCGCATCAAACGATGGGTTAAGACTCCGCAGATTTGAGCCTGAATTAATTACAAGCTGGTTTTTTCTCCTCTAGTCCCTTTATCATTTTTAATGAATCTCGTTTCGGTATAGTTAAGCCCCGGAGGATAATAATAACTGACGAAAATCCCACGCTTTCATTTAGTTTCTCCGATTTCCACCCGCGTGGGTAGCGTCTCGGATTCAATTACACCGATGTCAGAAGTTGCTTGATTATTGTTTCGAAAATATTAAACAGACTATGAAGTTGTGATTATAGAATCCACCAATTGAAATACAGTCCGCAGACACCAGCTGTATCATCTGCATCCCCGGTTATAAAGGATGATGCAAAGCTCGGTTCGAGCTTTCGAAAGTATGAAATTTGCATAAAATTATAGAACAAATAAAACCGGATTTTCATAACCGGGATGGAGCTATAAAAAATAATGTACATACCCCGAAGTACCATTTTTATGAACATTTCAAATCTAGACATTTTTTAGAATAACTCGCTTCTGGTTGCTTCTAGCTGAAAAATCTTGAGAAGCAGTTTTGAAGCTTGCAAAATTCTCTTCAAAAAATATCTGATCACTTTTTCGCGTCGAACCAACCGTTTGAAAGATATGCTAGCTCAAAAGTCCGACCATCTTATGGTTGCTGCTTGGTCAAGAAGGATCAAAATCGATTCTCAATATCATAAAATTATCTGCAAAAAGTCTGTAGTAGCAGTAGCTAATTTCGTCACCCCGAACAGTCAGTGTCTCGGACTATCGAGTTTGAAGTTCGACTCGTCGTTTTGTTAAAATTGTTCGAGTGATTGTTTGCATGTTAATTTTGTAATTAGAACCTTGTATAACTCGAACCTCGCGGCAGTAACATCTGTAAGACGGTAAACTTATACTAAAATAATAGAACGAGGGTCGCGTGGGGCGGTTCTCATGCCCCGAAACGTTACACGTATCCAACACCATCCAGGGTGGAGGCGGTCTTGTATTGGAAGGAAGTTATACATATAATAACAGGACGAGGGTAGGGTTCCTGCTCCTAGCTGCTAGAATTAATTTCCCGGACCCCGAGGACCCCGAGGTCTTGAGTATTCGAATTTTCAAAAATCCCGGCGTCTCTCGCCGATATCGATATCGACCAGTTTGAACAAACGGCGCGAAACGAAAAATTGATAACGATACCAGGCCGGACAGGAGACGACCTTTGATTCGAGCGAGCGCGACAAATGCCGAGTAAATATTAGAGCGTCGAGGCAGCTGGCGGAATGGGATTCGCGGGCGGGCGCCACCCCGTCTCCCCCGTTTTTCACTTCAACCCCAAGCCACCGTGTTCTGGGTGGTCGTCGGGGGTGGCCCGGGAGAGACATTGAACTCTGTCGAGGCGGCTGGGCATCGATTCGTCTGTTCCATAAATGAGCTCTCCTCTCCACCACCACCACCACCAGCACTGCCTCAGCAAAACCACCCCACGTGACCTTCCTCGATCACGTAATCGTACGTCTGAATCCGGATTCCGATTTCGATTGCTCATTTCGCATAAGAGATGGACGCTAGTCGCTAATCTTGGGGGATAAAAGGCACCGTTTTGGGGCCATTTTTGAACAGATTGATAACTTTTGATGGTCATTATTCAATCAGTTGTTGGATAAGTGATATAAAAGCACTCGAAGAAGGTCTTGGACGCAGTTTTTTGATACCTTATTCGATACA
Organism: Euura lappo; assembly: GCA_018257835.1. NCBI lineage: Eukaryota > Metazoa > Arthropoda > Insecta > Hymenoptera > Tenthredinidae > Euura > Euura lappo. The sequence continues at coordinate 388,662 of JAEUYN010000759.1, read as the reverse complement.
CATCAATTTTTACAAAGGTTGAAGTGTGTCTACCATTTCTGTCCAGTTTTGAATAGTAGATCACTCACTTTTGGTGCTCATAATTCGATAAGTTATCAGATTAGCAATACAAAATTCGACAGCCGCTATTAATATTGTCTTATGTTTTCGTTTCCATTTGGAAGAGACCTATCTGAAAATGGCTCGGGGTAAAAGACTTAAGTCCTGTGTATAAGCATAGGAGATAAGTCTTTTACCCCGAGCCATTTTCAGATAGGTCTTTTCCAAATGGAAACGAAAACATAAGACAATATTAATAGCGGCCGTCGATAATTATCACTTGTAAAAGGTTCTGAATACAATTTATTAATAACTTATTGGTTACAAATCAATTTTCACAAAGGGTGAAGTGTGTCTACCATTTCTGCCCAGTTTTGAATAGTAGATCACTCACTTTTGGTGCTCATAACTGAATCAGTTTTGTGATTAGTAGTATAAATGTCACTCGAAAAAGGTCTAAGATACAGTTCTTTCAATATCTTATTGGCTCAAAGTTAATTTATACAAAATTGATGGCAAAAGAAAAAACAATGAATCTACTCCACCCCAGGAATTCAGAATCTAGACAAGTTTTGATCAGAATTAAGGACTTCTATTGTATACTATGTACAACGTCAGAATCGCAAGGGTCGATCTGTCGGAGATATCGAGATTTTTTTATCCGAGCTGTTAGTCAAATTAGAATCCGTCAGACTGTTCGAGATCAAAAGGAGACGATGGCTTGTATCTTCGGTTGGAATCTTCTAGAGTGCAGCCACACTCTAGCAGTGATTGAGGACGCCAAAAATCTGGTTAACCATTTTTTTTTAAGCCACTGATGTATCTAGATGACAAGAAATATCGTTACTCAAATTTGTGATCAGTGACTCAAAAGACCCTGAAATACCGTGTTTCATGAGAATCTGACGATTTTTGGATTCTCGATCCCTCATTTTTAGATTTTTTTCGAATCTGACCTCAGATTCGTGATCGGCGATCTAAAAACCCTTCGGTTACCATTTTTCATAAAAATCGGTCAATCCGTTGTCGAGATAAGACGATTTTCATTTTACTTTTGGGAATTTTGTATTGTGAATAATTCGAAAACTACCGAATCAAGCTAATCCAAAATTGAGTCAGTTTTAAGTTTGGGACAGCCCCGTAGATTGAAACCAAAATCATCGAAATCCCTCTCCTCGTTCTCGAGATATCGTCGAATAAAAAATTGCACCTAACCTAAAAACGTAAAACGTGGAAATCTAGCAAAATTAAACTCAACTTTCAATCTTCGGGGTGATTATGTAGTAAATTCACTTCATCTGTGACAAAAATCGAACGAAAAGTTGGAAATATTAAACACCGACAGTATATTGTCAGTTCAAACAAATAGTGACAAATGGTGAAACAGTGAATTCTGACGTCACGACCTGTCAGAAAGACCCTTTGAACCAATTTTATCAAAGAATTGAGCAATTAGAAACATAATTCTAATGCCGCAGACCAGTTTAGATAGAAATAATAGTAATTATGCACCAAGGGAAGGAAGGAGGCGTTTTTTTTTCAATGCGCGAGACAAAACGCCTGCTTCCTCCGTTTATTTCACTGTTACTATGGTTACGAGAGTTTTTTCTCCCGCTGGCAAGTTTTTATCCCCGGTCAAAAAAACTGTGACTTCCATCCCGTTAAGGTGAAACGAAAGTCACGTGACCTCGATATGAGGCTGATTATTTACACTTGGAATTTTCAAACGCTATTTTCTCAGCCAAAACACATTCGATTGATGTGAAATTGATATCAGTGACGTAGAAAAACTTAATGAAGGGCCTGCCAATCGTGGATTTTCGAATATCGAAAGACATAATCAGAATTTTGTGTAACAATATTGTTCTGCAACCCAAGGAGGTGCTGCCCCTCGTGGAGAGAGGCAGCACTTCCTTGGTTTACAGAACAATATTGTTCAAAAACTGTTATTACGTCTGGATTTTCGAAAATCCACGATTGGCAGGCCCTTCATTCAGTTTTTCTACGTCACTGATATCAATCTCACATCAATCGAATGTGTTTTGGCTGAGAAAATAGCGTTTGAAAATTCCAAGTGTAAATCATATCGAGGTCACGTGACTTTCATTTCACCTCAAGGAGGGCAAGAAACACGAGTTTTTAAAGCATGTGTGGTAGAAAAAAAATTCTTTTACCCTGCAAGACCAATCCTGTATGGATGACTTTTTGCAGATGGGCCTCAGGGCCAACTGATCACCTCAAAGAGCGTATAGCCTGGCGATTTCCCATCCCCCAGAGACACGACTCGTACAGCTACGTGGGTGGATGAGGAATAGTACGTACCCATCTGCACCCAGGGCGGTAAGGGTTGTGGCTTTTATCGTGAATCGTGATCACGGATATACACTTCTTTGATTTTCACTGTCTGGTCGCTGATGGGAATATAATGTGACTCGAGATCGTGTAGAATGGCGGAAAAGAGAAGAGGAGAAGAGGAGAAGATACCCTGTAATAAAACGCTACGTCTGACGACGGAGGACGAAAAAAGGCGTAACAAGTGGCAGCGCGACTGTTTTCTTGCTTTTTTCTTCTCTCTTATCTTCCTCTTATAGGTATATCGCTACAGGGTTACTTTTATACACTCCATAGCTTGTTTATTCACGCTAACAAAAAAGATTTGCATAAACGCTCGAGGCTCGCGTTCGGGTCCCTGAGACACTGCGCTCGTCTCGCAGAGTAAATAACAATATCCAAGACTGTATTCTCATTCTCAGACGTTCTATTAAATCGTTGGAACTCAGCATTTTTGCGGAGAAAAAAATCGATGCGTTGCCATTTTTCACCCTTTGAATTCCCACAAAATATTATATTTTATACCGACTTCTGGCTCGTAGGGTCCGCGGGTAATTTTCGATTGAATAAAATATAAATTTTTCTCTACCTCTTCTATGTGGAAAAAAAAGTAACCCTCGTCCACCGAGGGATAAGATATTGCGGTCATGTCCCTCCATCTGTGTCACATATCTCTTACGAGACTCAGGATGCGCGGGGATATAAAGGAACGCTTCAAGGATCACCACTTAGGGTCACCGATGGCGTTACCGCTACATCGCCTCTGACAGGGATCACCTAAAATCGACGGACCAAAAACTTTTTCTTCTCTTTCGCAGATACCGCGATGATATCGATGCAGCATTCTTTATCGCATCTATGCAGAAGATTCAGGCGTCTCAGATCGTCTAATTTCGAGACAAAAGAAGATATCTAAAAACTGAAAAAGTAGTTTCTTCGAAACGGTAAGCTCGTCACGCACACCAAATTTCAGCTCAAAATATTGAAAACTGTAGGAGTTATCCAGCTTCAAAGTGTCAATTTTGAGCTTATATGGTGTCCACTCTAAGTTTGCGAAATTTGGTGTCCACTCTAAGTTTGCGCAAAATCATTAAGAAAAGAAAGAAAAATTCGAGACAAAAGAAGATATCTAAGAACTGAAAAAGTAGTTTCTTCGAAACGGTAAGCTCGTCACGCACACCAAATTTCAGCTCAAAATATTGAAAACTGTAGGAGTTATCCAGCTTCAAAGTGTCAATTTTGAGCTTATATGGTGTCCACTCTAAGTTTGCGAAATTTGGTGTCCGCTCTAAGTTTGCGAAAACTCATTAAGAAAAAAATCGACAACCGTTTGGAAGGAATAATCATTAGCTTTGATCGATCGATCGACCCCCTTCTCCCCCCTTTGAAGGCAGTTTATCAGGAAGTTTTGACACGTCGATATAGAAGGGCTGCAATGTCTATATAAACGTGTATAAAATATTGTTTGAGAAAATTTTCGCTTTCGTTTATAGCAGAAACGTGTTGAAACGTAATACTTTCGAGCGTCAGCCAATAACAGAGCTTGCAGCAAGCTTTAAAACTCACTTTCACTACCCAGTCGTAAAGCGCGAGTAGCTCCTGCAGTAGGGAACCGAGTGTATCTGTTATTTCACAAAAATTTCTAGCTGATCAATCACATCGCTGTTTCTTTCCACACTAGAATTCATTTCAACGATTATTTGAGGTCTCAGAGCTGAGACAAAGCTAGAAGTAAAAGAAGAAGAAGAAGAAGAAGAAAAAGAAAAAAAGGGTACAAATGTTCGTTCATTCGTAATTGAATGGGTATTAAAAGTTAGAAAATTACGTTGAAAAGTTATGTAGGAGTTTGTGAACAACGGCTGACTCGGAGCTCGGATCTCCTTGAAGGATAAAAAAAAATAATAAAAATAAAATTCAAACTTGAGATTCTAGTTTTTGTTTTAATTTTTTTTTTCATTTGTCTAGTTTTTATTGAAACTTTCGGTAACGCGGTATAACCCTGGTTCAGCAAATTTCTTCTACCCTCAGACAAAGTTACAAACCTGGTATATAAATTCAAGGGCACGAACGGATTAAGCGATAAGATGATATCGCCGCGACGACCTGCTTCCCAGAAAACACCGCTGTATGTCTGGTTGCGCGCCTTATATTCATTGATTCGCTTCAATCTTATCGTTTTAAGGTGAACGGCAGAGTTTCTGACCTTCTAATGACGTCAGTCAAGGTCATTTCCTCATAAGTTGGGGAAAATAACTTGAAACCGGAAGTCGAGAGTTTTATTGCTACCCCAAACTTCATTTTACTTCACAGGACTTCGCTAGACTTCATTGAACTTTGGTGGGTTTTCTTCAGTACTTCGTTGTACTACACTAAACTCAGTTGGAGTGAATAGAACTTCATTATACTTCACAGGATTTCAATGGACTTAATTGGACTTTGTGCTTCATTCAACTTAATTCAACTTCCTTGGGCTTTGTTCGGCTTTATTTCACTCCATTGTACTTTATTGGACTTTGTGCTTCATTAAACTTAATTCAACTTCCTTGGGCTTTGTTCGGCTTTATTTCACTTCATTGTACTTTATTGGACTTTATGCTTCATTCAACTTGATCAAACTTCATTGGCCTTTGTTCGACTTCATTTCACTTCGTTATACTTTATTGGACTTCGTGCTTCATTAAACTTAATTCAACTTTCTTGGGCTTTGTTCGGCTTTATTTCACTTCATTGTACTTTATTGGGCTTCTTTCTAACTTACCTTGGAATTCATTGTAAATGATGTAACTTTATAACAATTATTTTACTTCAGCTGGACGTGAATTTGTAGAATGAAGTAGAAAACGACAAATAGGTTCAAAAAGTGGGCCGTTTACCTAATATTGGTGAATTTCTATCGTATTTTTTTTAGCGTATAGAATATGTATTTTCTGGGTATATTCCTTGGTGGAGAAGTTAACGATACGAAAACACACTTCATCCCCTAAAACTCATGTTATGTTATAGTGAAAACGTATTTGTGAAAGTTTGCAATCGGAGTTTCATCCCTGCGGGGAGTCGCCCCCCCCCCCCCGCCTTCTGTGATAAGAAAAACATAATATCGAAGGAAAGAATAAGCTTCCAACCATATTTTCGCCCTCCCCCCGACCCCCCAGCTCGTTTTATATTTCCCTAACCCTAACCCTAGCCCTAACCCTAACCCCCTGCGACACTCTGTATACCAACGGAGAATGTGTTATTTGAAAATCTCTAGCTCTAAACTTAACGTACCAGAACCAATCTGACCCCCCGTTGAGATTTCTGCGATATTTTTTATTCCCGCCTTCGGGCTTCCGCTTCCGCTAAATCTTTAACCGGATATTTTGGTAAACGGTTATCGACGAATCTGTATATATATATATATAATATAGGGGTTGGAAATATCTAATCGACTAACCCAAAACTGACGATATCACCACAAAACGCTCATTCATTCTGACTCATTGAGGGGTTGATTACCAACTCTCAACGTTTCTGAATTTCTTTAAATATTCGAAGCTCCAACAGTGTCCAATGAAGTGTGATAAAGCACAGTGAAGTATAACTAACTTCAAAATTATACTCAAATGAGTAAATTATAATACAATAGAACGAAGTTTTATGCAGTCGCATGAAATAAGTTGAAGTCAAATGAGCTTAAATGAAGTAAAGTGAAGCCAAACGAAGGTGAATGAAGTTCAATTAGGTTACATAAATCAAAACGAAGTCCAATAAACTTGTTATAAAATAAAGTACAACGAAGCTTTATGCAGTCTCGTGAAATAAGTTGAAGTCAAACGAAGTCAAATGAACTTAAATGAAGTAAAGTGAAGCCAAACGAAGGTGAAAGAAGTTTAATCAGGTTACATAAATCAAAATGAAGTCCAATGAACTTGTTATAAAATAAAGTACAACGAAGCTTTATGCAGTCTCGTGAAATAAGTTGAAGTCAAACGAAGTCAAATGAGCTTAAATGAAGTAAAGTGAAGCCAAACGAAGGTGAAAGAAGTTCAATTAGGTTACATAAATTAAAATTAAGTCCAATAAACTTGTTATAAAATAAAGTACAACGAAGATTTATGTAGTCTCGTGAAATAAGTTGAAGTCAAACGAAGTCAAATGAGCTTAAATGAAGTAAAGTGAAGCCAAACGAAGGTGAAAGAAGTTCAATTAGGTTACATAAATAAAAATGAAGTCCAATAAACTTGTTATAAAATAAAGTACAACGAAGATTTATGCAGTCTCGTGAAATAAGTTGAAGTCAAACGAAGTCAAATGAGCTTAAATGAAGTAAAGTGAAGTCAAACGAAGGTAAAAGAAGTTCAATTAGGTTACATAAATCAAAATGAAGTCCAATAATCTTGTTATGAAATAAAGTACGAAGAAGATTTATGCAGGGTCTCGTGAAATAAGTTGAAGTCAAACGAAGTCAAATGAGCTTAAATGAAGTAAAGTGAAGCCAAACGAAGGTGAAAGAAGTTCAATTAGGTTACATAAATCAAAATGAAGTCCAATAAACTTGTTATAAAATAAAGTACAATGAAGATTTATGCAGTTTCGTGAAATAAGTTGAAGTCAAACGAAGTCAAATGAGCTTAAATGAAGTAAAGTGAAGCCAAACGAAGGTGAAAGGAGTTCAATTAGGTTACATAAATTAAAATTAAGTCCAATAAACTTGTTATAAAATAAAGTACAACGAAGATTTATGTAGTCTCGTGAAATAAGTTGAAGTCAAACGAAGTCAAATGAGCTTAAATGAAGTAAAATGAGGGTCGAATAAGTTTAATTAAGTTACATAAATCACAATGAAGTCCAATAAAGTCCTCTTGGGTACAATGAAGTACAGTGAAGTTTAACAAAGCTTGTGAAGTCTCACGAAGTTCCATAAAGTTCAAAAAAAAAATTCAGTGAAGCCCGATAAAGTCTTGCGGAATCCGATGACTTCCGATGAAGCTTACAGAAACTTTAATGTCTTATTCTGACGACCTCTGGAATTTTTTTAAGTGTTTCGAAAGTCTGTGAAATTTGTGGGATCTAGTGTTTCGTGTTTATTCTTTCCTGGGGATTTTAACCCCTCGCATTGATTTTCTAACGACTAGAATCACAAAATGGCGATTTTTAGTCTGACCACCACATGGCGTTTTCTTCTTCTTTTTCTTCATCTTCTTATTTTTCTTTTTGTTCTTGCAGCGTTCGTAAACCTTAGAAATATACGGGGAGCTTTTATACGATCGCTAGAAAACCCTGGTCGGGGTGGGGCAAAACGACTCGGTAATAAAAAGTCTAACATTAATGAGGTAGTAAAAGTAAATCCAACGCTATCGTCTGCCCCAATGCTTCGGGGCTGTCGACTCGGTATTCCTAGGGGCTGAAAACCTTCTCTTTGTACGTAGAGTCGACTCTTTCATCACGTGTGTGATGGACGTTACACCTTGACCTCTGTGACTTTACGTCCTTCGCTGTCATCCACGGTCTCGATTTTTATCTTTCTTTTTTTCACCAACAATTTTTCTCTAAAATTTCTTTTTTCTCCACCGTCACATGGGGGGCGCTTCGCACTCTATGTCGTTCGGTTCATTGTGTACGTCACCGTCAAAGCGCAGGTATGCTTCTATGCTAGAGAGCAAAGAGAGAAGATAACTAAAAAAAAAAAAAAAACACCGACATCCACGGTGACATATGAAACTCTTCGAGATCGAGACTCAAACGTCTACCTCATCCCCTGTATATCCCTCTGCCTCAACCATTCAACAGCCACTCGATCTCTTGTGCAGACTTCTCGAAACCCTGTGAAGATTTTTTTTTTTTTTTTACCCACAGGGTACGAGGTTTTAGTCTCAAAAGTGAATTTATATTCTCTGAGGAAAAGTTTTCGTAGAAATGCCAGGGTTTCATCGGTACCTAATCATCATTTTCGTTGAGATTACAGGATTTCAAAAATGATTTTTCATTTTTTCACAAAGTTTCACAAATTATCTTTCTAGTATCACAAGATTTACTCACAATCTCGAAGATTTCAGGGGTTCCTAAAGATTCCACAGTATTTCAGAAGCGATTAACCTGTCAAGTCATTGTTTCAAAGTAATAAAAAAATTTGTTCACTTTCAATTCGATTAACAGATCATATTCGCTAATGGTCCCGGTTTGATTTACGCCACGATAATCAGTTTACAAACTTAGTTACGATAAATCAAGTAAATGTGACCATAAAATTATTACCCAAAGGGAAGGGGGGGGGGGAGGGTAGTTTTCCACACAGCCTAGTAACCCTTTTCTAGTTTATCAGAGCGCGAATTAGTATCGGTGAAATAAAACAGTAATTAATTATAGTTAAAGGATGGATTATAATGGCGTTGAGTCTTATGATTTATAAGACTTAGGGTGGATTTCCGCGTAGACTATATTCTCTCCCCTTATAGAAAACTACCAGATTCGACTTCGACCCCCCGTGAAGCTCCTGAATCCGTGAATTAAATTCAATCTTCTTTGTCTCCAAGTTAGTGAAAGAAAAAAAAAAATTGACACGAATTTCTGATCGATGGTCAAACTTCTAGGTGGTCGAGTTGATTGCGGGATGAGCTGAGCACTCGTTTACCCCGGGGCAAACTGCAGGCGATGAAACTCCGTCGTATAGCCAGTGCATAAATGCATCCTGCTGCGGTGTCGAAGAAAAGTGTTAGATACCGTGGTCGTATCTGGAAAGTGGCCAGTCTGCTTTACCTCAAGGTTTCAGTTGGCCAGTTTCCAGAAAAAAGCACAGTATATACGTGTAATAAAGCCAAGAGCGTCGACTCGGGGCTGGTTATTGACGAGGGAATTGCGTGTTGCAAAACGGGTGGAGATAGATCCCAACCTCCGTTAGGGAATTAGCCATTATTTTATCAAACGATGCGATCTTAAATTATTATTACATGTACTTTGAGCTTTTATATTTGTAGGTTCTTTTTCTTTCCTTTTCCTTTATTTGTCATTCAAGATCCTGGAGAGATGATAAAATTAGCAAATAATTTCTTAATGTTATAATACAAAACTTTTTATGTAGTATAATATTACGTCTGGTTATCAGATCAAGACAACGAACAAAATTCATCTAGATAGACATTAACTCTTCCATATCATGTTACTCCCGGGGGGAGAGGATTCTCCCTGTACCCAGATGCTGGGAGTATACGGAATATCCTTTGTTCAAAGATGGTCGTGGCCAATATTCGCTCAATTTCAGACACCCTACGACATCACAAGCACTGCGCCAATTAAAAACCAATCATCACATGCGCGATTTTGTTTTTGTTATCAATGAAAAGATTTTCCAAGATCGTTTTCTCAATCGACGTGGTTGTTTTTTGGATTTTGGGTTTCATCAGTGAACTAGTTTCTCACTTTCATTCTGGGATCAACATTTCGACATCTTCTTATGTGATAGTATTAGTGACATCTGAAAAAATGATCACCAAAATACTATAATTCATCATGGAAATTATCCACATGGGCTTCTTCGGTCTCTGATCCAACATGGTTACGGTCCAAAATCGAAATAATTGTTGGTTCGACCCTTGTTTATTCTTCATTTCTTTTCTTCATTTCGTTCCCTTCGACCATCCACTTCATGAGAGTGACAATAATGATTATTGGACGGTGTCCATCATTTTATACACATCGACATTGATTCAACAAGAGAAACCACCATTTTACAAAGATGACCGTTGATTCTAGAACAGTAGCCATTATTTTATGAACGTTACCATTCATTGTAGAGAAACGATCATCATTTTATACACGGGACAATTGATTCTAAAAGTGTGTCTGAAATATTCTACAACAGTGACCATCAGTCTACAGACCTGAACATTGATTCGAAAAAATAGTGACCATTATTTTGTGAACGTTATCATTAATTCTAATGGAGAGTCCGTAATTTCATAGACATGACCATTAATTCTAGATCAGTGACCATTATCACATGAACGTTACCATTGACTAACAGCTCTAGAAAAAATACCATCATTTTACACACGGGACAATCGTGGGCAACGTTACATCGATTTTAAAAGAGAAACTATCATTTTATACATGATGACCGTTGATTTGCGGACTGTGGCCGTTATTATATGATCGTTGCCATTGATTTTAAAACAGTGACCATTATTATGTGACCCGTACCATTGATTCTAGATGAGTGTCTTACATTTTACAAACTTGACCATCGATTCCATGACCATCATTCTATAATTAGAGTGACCATTAGTTCTTCAATAGTAAAGAACGGTGCCAGTCAGACCAGAGTGATATTTCATTCCCTTAAATTTCTAGAATCATGTTCACTGCTGGATATAGAAAATTGTGAAATGTCTGCAAGGTTTGTGTATCTGAAACGCACAACGGTGATGAAGTTCTTATTTTCTCTCGTCTAGCATCGGGTCGTTCGCAGAACCCATATGATCCGGTGCACCGAGCAATTCCACATGTTTTCCGTCCCGTCACGTTCATGATTAGAATACGTTGTACCCAGACCTCGGGGCGAGGTGGTAATCCTCACAGCCAGAGCTTAATGAACACCAGGGTTATAACCTTTGAGCCTGTCACGTCGGTCCAAAGTCGCGTACTCCTCGACCTCGTCGTCGTCGTTCTCATTTTAATGGCTCCGAAAATTTTAGACATTTTTAATCTCCACTGCTTCGCCCCTCGAAGAATGGAAATATTCCCAAAATGTACCCAAACCGACCCCAAGATCATTTCGTCGGGTCTGTCGTCGTAGCCATCGGTAAAATCTTGATGATCGTGAGTTTTCCTCTTGCGGCTACATGGCAGCGGTTCAAATTCCTCCGGAGGTGAAATGTTTCTGGAATTACGACTAAACCCAGGGTTTTCTCTTCTGATCCTAGCGCGAAAGAGAAGAAACGACATCTCGTTTTAGCATCTCATTCAACAGAGAAGCCAGGGCCACGCTGTCAAAGTCGCGAGATCCTCTAAAAAGGATCCCCTTAATTTGACATCTTTTCCTATTCCACGACCTAACTGAAAAACGTGAGAACAAGAAGAAAAAAAAAAGAAGATGAGAAGGGAAGAAAAAAAGAGGCGACGGTTACGAAAACCCCTCAGACTATTTCATTACTTGTTATTTTTTTCCGATCGTGCCCGCATTTGAATCCTCGCACTTACCATGTAAATGTCAAGAGGGTCGCGCGCGACTGGCGTTTAGAATGCAAAGAATAATTTTTTTTCTCTCTCTGTCTGGAAATTAAACCTTTTTTTTTCAAAAATCGATCAATTTTTTTTTTGTTTCTCCTTCTTCTAAAACACCTGACAGAAATTGTAGAATAAAAAAAGAAAAAGAAAAAACTTATCAGAATGTAATTCTAAGTTTTTATAAGAGGGGGTGGCGTGAGGGGTGAACGGCGTCCTCTTATCGATGCTGTAAATAAGTGTGTCACGAAACACGATTCCATTTTCGACACCCTTCAATAGGTGAGTGTGTTTCGTTTTTTTTTTTCTTCTTCTTCTTCTTACTTCCAGATCGTATCGAGAGGGGAAAGGGTCCACAGAAAGTCATTTCCGAAGGTAGGAAATTCATGAAACAAGATTGACAGAGACTGAAATTCAGTTCTACGGCTGTAACCTGAACCATAAAACTTCCACAAATAGTAAAAAAAAAAAAAAAAAAAAAACGAAACAAGAAAAGAATCATGAATCAAATTTTGATCAAATCGTAAAAAAAAAAAAAAATTGTATCGAATGTGAAAATTTATAATAAAAATTTATCATATTGAATCGATATTTTCTAATAGATATTCTTCATGAACAATAAAAAAACGTAGAACCATAGAATTTCCACAAATGGGAAACAAAAAAAAGAATCACTAAATTTGGATCAAGTTTCCCAAAAAATTATATCGAAAGTGAAAATTTATAATCGTACTAGTATAGCTTTTCGTCATGATCAATGGAAAAAAATCATTTTCTCCCCTCCTTCCCCCCGTTTTAAAAATGAATCTCAGTATACATGATTCGATGCAAAAATGATGAGGAAAATTTCTGAGGCCAGACCGCGACAGGGATTAATACAAGTGGGTCCCGTTCCTTTTTTTTTTTCATCCCCTTTCCACAGTTCGTGATCCTCTTCCAGTCCCTTGTTCGCGGCTAACGACGTCAAATCGGGGACGACACATAAATGACACCGTTTTTCTTTCACGTTGTAACCATATAGTATCGCCATCGGATCGTTTGGATTTTCGGAATATAATACATTTTTTTTTTGCAAAGACTGTGAAAATGACAGCCCTTTCATTGAAGGCTACAGAATTGATAAAATCAGGGACACAAAAAGACCGATAATTGTATTGAAATTGAAATTTGAAATTTAATGACATTTGGGGAATTTGAAATTCATTGAAACTTTTTAAACTGGAAATTTTTTAACTTGAAATTTATTGAAACTTTTCAAATTTGAAGTTTACTGAAATTTTTGTAATTCTAAATTCGTTGAAACTTTTCAAATTGGCAATTTATTGAGACTTTTCAATATTGAAAGTCGTTTGAAATTTTTTGAAATTTATTGAAATTGAATTAGTGTAGTAAAATGGCATTTTCACACGTTTCCATACGTTCCTAATTTCACGCCCACCTCTACTTTGCATGGAATCAGAATTCGGAATTCGTTGATTTTTCTAGCTTGGTTAAATAAAATATGATCGTAATGCATGAGCTTCGACGACTATAGTATTTGTCAGATTTTTTCATCGTCAAAGTCAATCTTCTAGATAAAATATACGTATGTTGCAAAATCGTGCGATGTACTCGACCTTTAGCCACGTCTGCACACCTGCTTGACTAGCAAAAACACGTAATAACCATCCACTTTATCGTGGCGCCCCTATTTCATTCGTGGAAAACTCGATTTTCGTCTTTCTTTTTTTTTTTCAATTTTATTTTCTCTCTTGTGAAGTGGAAGATTTTTACCCTGTGCGCCTTTCTCGGTAACTTTCTATCTTTTAGATGCCCTGAGTTGTGGCTAAAAAGACATGACGATGGCGCCTCTACTTTTTTGGCTCTTAACCGTGACTTGTTTTTTTTCCAAATAAATCGCTTGAGAAAAATAAAGAACGGCAGGGGGCTGGCATTTGCTCCCAAATCACATCTTTCGATTCATCCTCAGCGTTTTTTGTATCTGTGTGACATAAAAAAAAAAAAAAAAATGGTATCAAACATATCCAGCGGAATTTGAGAGATTATTTCTTTCCACACACGATTCTTTCCTTTCCTTCAATTTCTGCGAAACAGGTGTGTGTCGCAATAAAAGATCCCGGTTTATTGTTCGAGGTGCTTCATGGTTATTGGATGATCGGAAATGGCTTTTTTCTTCTTCTTCTCTTTATCAATGAGAGTAAAATAAAAAAAAAAAGATAATAATAAAAAAACTGGTCTCCCATTTTCCCTTTCATCTCTTGTCTACGATAATCCTGCAAAGTCTTCGTGCCAACGTGCCATTCTGCTGTCTCGTGGGTTTTCTGTTCAGTATTTCCCCCGAGGAAATTGCTTTTCGATTTCTCAATAATCAAAGGATCACCGAGTTATTGCGCCCACGTTATTCTCTCCTATCCTATTTATAACGATCTAGAGAAACCCCCAGACGTCTTTGTCTCTCTGGATTAAAAAAAATTCATTTTCCAAATCGCGATTTATAACACGAAAACTTCAAGCTCTAGTTTCTTCGTCTCCCATAGCCGATCCAATTGCTACTAATGTCTAGACGTTAATTGACTCTGAACTTGACAGGCTGTTGATATTTGCTAAAGACGCGCGGGGCTTTCGCAACGTCGTCATAGAAAACTTTTTTCTTCTGTCTTTTATAACGAACAAAAAAATAAGGGCTAGGAGCTTTTTTCAACCACTCAAGAAGACATAAATTTTCCTGCCACTTTATTCTCAACCTTCATTCCTCTCATATCCGTTCCGTCTGGGCAAATATAACTGAATTATTGTAAAGCAAACAAGGGAGAACGAATAGCTCGACGCATGAGACGCGCATTAGCTGCTTCTGCCGTACCATCGCGAATTTATTCAACCTCCAGTCGGTACCAGCGCGATTAGAGTCTCTGTCAGCAATTATTCGGTCAGCGTTCGGAAACTGACCCGAGCAGCGCCGGAGGGAGCCGAACGCCGCAGTTTTCCGCACTCCACGATGATAATTCAAGCGATGATGCGATTTGAAGAATTTGGAAAATACTTCTGGGGTTGGAATCGTGCGGGAGTTGAGTGGATTGATTTCTCTATCTGATATTCTGACCAACGCATTAAATCCTCAAGTTGGACGTGAAACTAAACTGGTACCACATTCCCGCGAGTACGAAGCGTCCCGGCTCAGCTAACGCCTGGAGCCTTAACCCCAAACCACGAGGGCGCTAATTGCGCCAGCTCCTAATTACCCTCGTCGCTCTGGCAACGAAATCTGGTATTACCTTCGCCTCCCTCGAGTGTGTTGAGGATTTTTGTACCGCAAACCACTTTTTTTGTATCTTTCTTTTTTTTTGTGGAAATTGTGGATTTCGGACGATGAGGGAGGGGCCGAACTTTCGGATGAATCACTTTTGGGATTGTTCTAGTTTTCTCGTGAACTATCCTCTATCCGTTCCGGTTTACGCACCGCCGCTGTTATAAATCAGGTCATATGGCGGTGAGGAGAAAATGTGCTGAAACTAAACTGAGGATTTCCCTTTCTCATAAGTCAGAGAAGCGGGACTCTATCGCACCCCTCTAGGCTCTAAATAATCCGTTTCAAACTACTACAGGTTTTTCGTATTCAAAGAATAGTGTTCGAGAGTGCGGGGATGCGTGGAAAAAGATCCCCTGCAGGCCGGGAAGAAACCGAGAGGTGAAAACAAACTGCTTCATACTACACACGCAAAAAAAAAAACGACCATCTAAATCTTCGAGGACGAAATCAAAGCTTTTTTTCATCATAGAAGTAGAAGGAGCTCCTTTTGGGCTTCAGAATTCTATTCTTCGTTTTTCCCTGGATGCTAGAATCTACAAATGTCGAGATATCGAAAAACTTAAAAATCATCTTTTTCGGAACGGTGAACTGAACATACACACCAAATTTCATTGACAAATATTGAAAACTGGTGGAGCTATGTGACTCTGAAATTTCGATTTTGAGGTTTGACCTGATCGATTCTCGATAATAACTTCTACGATTTTTGATATTCTGAGCTGAAATTTAATTTGTATACTCAGTGTACAAAAACACATCCAGAAAAAAATCAGCGACCCTTTGTGATTAAGACTTCTAGCATGATTATTCAGCATCGATCAAGCTTAACTTTAAAATCGAAATTTCAGAACTGAATAACTCCTACGATTTTCAATATTCTGAGCTGAAATTTAATTTGTATACTCAGTGTACAAAAACACCGTTAGAAAAAAATCAGCGACCCTTTGTGATCAAGACTTCTAGCATAATTATTCAGCATCGATGAAGCCTCACCTCAAAATCGCAATTTCAGAACTGAATACCTCCTACGATTTTTGATATTCTGAGCTGAAATTCAATTTGTATACTCAGTGTACAAAAACACATCCAGAAAAAAATCAGCGACCCTTTGTGATCAAGACTTCTAGCATAATTATTCAGCATCGATCAAGCTTAACTTTAAAATCGAAATTTCGGAACTGAATAACTCCTACGATTTTCAATATTCTGAGCTGAAATTTGATTTGTATACTCAGTGTACAAAAACACCGTTAGAAAAAAATCAGCGACCCTTTGTGATCGATACTTCTTGCATAATTATTCACATTGGTGCAGTAATATCGCTATTTTGACAGAATGTGTCACCATATACTGTTACCATATACTGTTCAAATGTGGAAATTTTATCTCCAAAATTACGATCTGGAACTCAGAACAAAATCGATGAGCTTCCAGTAAAACGAGAAAATATATCCATCAAGCCGTCTCGAGTAGTACGTATAAAGTTTGCGTGACTCAATTCCCGCCAAATTATAGTCCGTCTATACCGTATCTTTTTTATTCCCCGAAAAGATGACGTCAGGTTTCCCTCGAGGTTGGTTATGATTCATTGCGAGCTTTGGTACGAGGCTGTTAAAACGGATAGAGCGAAGCTTTCTCGGGGCGAGCTTAACCGGTCTATAGAAAGACGGAAGTGGCCACAGCATCCACGATCTGGACTTTAGACGGAGGCGAAATTCTCCACCGTCAAGTTGTAGATCATCTAGACCCGGGAAACAATGTGTATTAGTCGGTCCACGAGGCCAAAACCGAGGTATGAGATAGTTTCGTTGGATTTATGAGTACCAGTTCTGGTTTATTACCACCCCTACCAAGTTGGATTTAATTACTCAGCAGTTAAGAAGCGCGTGGAGCCTGGAGGCTGCAGGAGCGGAGCGGGGGAATACCGTACAAATGACAACCATCAGCGTGGCACTATTGCGGGGTGTTAGCACTCCGCACCGCGAAAAAGCCCCACCTTCGCTCGATCTTCACCCTCGGTGAATTTTGGAATTAAGACGAACCGCGAGGATCTTCAAGGAACTCGTTTAATTTACATAAAACTTGGCCGATTCTTCATTCATTCGAGGGGATCGGAGCAATGACGACGGGAAATTATCGTTGGGTCATTTTAGATATTTTAGAATGATTTTGCATTATCTTTCCAAACGTCATAAAAACTGCGCAGGATGGCAAAAGTTTGAGTGACAAAAAAGAAATTGTTCAATTTGTCCCAATATGTGAGCGCAGAACTCAAATTTGTCTAAAAGTCGTTGTATGGACCTCAATAGTCCCACTTTTTGACGTCTAAATCTTGTTTTAACTCCTGAAGACGACTTTTTGTCTCTTATAGACGTCTATAAGAACACACCCAGTTTTGCCAATTTTAGATTCATAGAATTCATAGATAAAATGATTATTGCAAGAAAAGGGGTCGACACTCAGATTCTCAACTACGTATTCGGATCAATTGGACAGTTTTATTTTTTCTTTCCTTGTCCATCACATTTTTGCTATTTTGCGAGCTGGCAATACGCTCATCGTGATATAAAAAAGTTTGACAGTTGTTTGAATTTCAAATACAGACGATAACGACTTCGAGTTTGGCCGCGCGGTACCTTCATAGTCTGTAATACAGTGATATGACGCATGGTCGATAAAAGTTCGTCCCGTTTCCAACCAGGGGTTGTAGTTCACTAGAAATTTCAGTGTAAAAGTCACTTTATACGGTTTCAAATGATCCCAAAACATTTGATACGTATAATTCGCAAA
The DNA here is from genome assembly GCA_018257835.1 of Euura lappo. NCBI lineage: Eukaryota > Metazoa > Arthropoda > Insecta > Hymenoptera > Tenthredinidae > Euura > Euura lappo. Next base: position 370,997 of record JAEUYN010000759.1, on the reverse strand, counting down.
GTTTTTTCGTTCAAGTCATATAAGTCAATACAATTCTAATCACATAATCATCATAGTATTAATTAAGTGATGAGAAAAAATCATGATACTCCAATTTTCGTGTTAAATTGAATAAATCATTTTTTCTCCATTTTGGTAAATTCCAATTCGAATATCTTTTATCAGAATTGAGAATCTTATTTTAGTCAGTAAGCGAAATCCGATGTAAGGATCTCTTGACAAGGTGAAAAAAAATTTGTCAGGCACGTGACTCTGGCGGAATAAAATGCAATGGTAAAAATTCCAACCCCGACTTATATGCTGTTGAAATTTTCATATTTTTTACACTCTTGCAACCCTGAGATATTCAAATTATATTCTGCACGAGGCATATTTTTACCGGACACTATTCAATGCGAATCTGAAACCTCCATCTCCATCTCCATCTCCGTTCTTCGTCCTCCGCCTTCATCCCTTAGCGAAAAACCTCCCGAGGGCAAATCTGCGAACGGTATGCAATGAATAGATCCGATGGCCTGTAAGAATTCCCTATAAATGCGACAAACAGCTTCGACTGACGGACGAACGAACGAAAGAACAGACTGGGTATACGTATTGGCTAGAGTTTGGGGTAAAGGAAAGGAAAGGGGACGTTTTTTATTCCATTGAATGTAAAAAAAGGAAAAATAATAAAAACCTCTTCTGCAGGAATAGCCAATTAGGTATTATTCTTAAACTTGATATTGTGCTACGCGGACCACAAAAATATCAATTCTTTGTCAAGTAGGTAGATAACAAGGAATCGAACCGAAGCAGAAGAAATTTAACGACGGACAAATAATTCATAATATACATATATAGAGGCACGGGTCTCAGACGTTGGGGATATTAGATCCGCCCAACCCTCGATATCCAGACTATCGGCTGCTTATGGAAGCCAGTTTTTATTAAATTGAGAAATGTTCAATATTTGTATTTTTCTTTCATTATATTTCAGGCTTCATGGAGATCTGTCAAGTTTTTGGATTCATTGGTACAATTTTTCAAGATCTGAGCTCAGATTCGTTATCAGCAGATCGAAAAACCATCAGGTACCAATTTTCATGAAATTCTGTTCATCCGTTCTCGAGATATAATCATTTTCATCTAGAGATTCGGCAGAGTCTCGCGCCATTTTTTAATTTTCAGAATTTTGTATTCTAAATATTTCCTAAAATACTGGACCGATTAAATCTCAAACTGAGTCAGTTCTAATTTTCCAAAATCCACGTCGATTGAGACCAAATTGGTAAAAATCCGGTCCCTGGATCTCGAGATATCGTCGTAATAAAAATTGATGACAGACATAACCTCAAATCGTTGAGATTTAGGAAAACTTCAAGCTTTCATTTTGGGGTTGATTGAAGCGAAATTCTTCATTTTCGATTCGTCATCAGCAGTACAAAAAACCTACAGGTATCAATTTTCATGAAATTCTGTTCATCCGTTCTCGAGATACAATCATTTTTATCTAGAGATTCGAGATTAGGTAGAGTCTCGCGCCATTTTTTAATTTTCAGAATTTTGTTTCCTAAATAATCCTGAAATACTGGACCGATCGAATGCCAAACTGAGTCAGTTCTAATTTTCCAAGATCCACGTCGATTGAGACCAAATTGGTAAAAATCCTGTCCCTGGATCTCGAGATATCGTCGTAATAAAAATTGATGACAGCTAGACATAACCTCAAATCGTTGAGATTTAGTAAAACGTTAAGCTTTCATTTTGGGGTTGATTGAAGCGAAAATCTTTATTTCTAGAAACAGAAGAACAAACTAAAGAAAAAAAATTCTCGTATGTGATCCTAAAGTTGATTCTGAAGACTCTGGGGCCTCTGGTTATAGTCGGCTACTCTAACCTTCCAAGACTAATAAAAAGCGAATCTATCGCGCCATTAGCCCTCCCATGGGACGGGGAATCCTGAATCTTCCCTTTCCCCTTCCCCTCCCAGTTTCTAGCTTCTGGCTCCTGGCTTTTGGCCCACGCTCATCCTTCTGCCCTTTATCCTGAAAGTTGCGTTATATTTCTGTATGTAGGAAGCAGTGGGGGTAGTATACATCGATACAGAACATAGACTTGGCCAATAGGGCGAGAAATATTACCAAACCTCGTGATCCCTGATATTTATTACCATCACTATCACTTTCACATATTTTTATACTCTTGGAAAAGGTTTTTCTATGGAGGATAACTAAAAATCGCTTGATATCGCTGAAAAAAATCACTAGAAATGTGTCATTTGGAATGATAGAAGAAAAATTATAATTCCGAAGGGGTAATCCGAAATTGATGATCGCCGTTGTCAGACATAATAATGAGTAAACTTATGAGGGTTAGTAGTTAGAAACTGACCCGAGGTACCCGGTGTCCGCAGTCGGACGTGACCCAAGCCGAAGAAACTACTTACAATTAGTTGGGTCAGACTGATCAGGTTCAACGATTAGAACTTCGCGTACAATTCCCACGGGACAATTTCGAACAGCGAGATTCCTTCGAACTTGGATCTTCCAGATGCCTAACAATTTATTTTTCAGTATCATTGAATTAAGTTTTGAATTAAAATTAATTATTGAAAATTTGAGTAGCTATTAACTTTATGAATATATTTTGGAAGCGATTTTTCATGGATATTCGACGCCTTCCAGGTGAATTTAACTTCTTGGCTAATCAATATTTTTCCAAAATTCGAATTGGGGCTTCAAAAGTAATCAATAACGGCATCTTTGAAGGCTGGCCGAGGGGTGAACCACTCCGTAAAATGGCGTACACCAGACTTCACGGGACTTCATGGGACTTCAAGGACTTCACGGGACTTCAGGGACTTCACGGGACTTCAGGGACTTCACGGGACTTCATGGGACTTCACGGGACTTCAAGCACTTCACGGGACTTCAAGGACTACACGGGACTTCAAGGACTACACGGGACTTCGTGGGACTTCAAGGGACTTCACGAGACTTCACGGGGGGACTTCAGGGACTTCACGGGACTTCAGGGACTTCAAGCACTTCACGGGACTTCAAGGACTACACGGGACTTCAAGGACTACACGGGACTTCGTGGAACTTCAAGGGACTTCACTAGACTTCACGGGGGGACTTCAGGGACTTCACCGGACTTCAAGGGACTTCACGAGACTTCATGGGACTTCACGGGACTTCATGGGACTTCAAGGACTTCACGGGACTTCTGGGTCTTCACACACTGTTGTACACCGGACTTCAAGAGTGGTTCACCCCTCGAGGCTGGGTCATAGTCAGCTCGAATCCACTTCATTTTTTTGTTTGTTTTTTTCTGCCTGCGTTGAATCACCACAAGAAGTTCAGGCCGGAAGTGTAAAGGGGGAACCCATCTCGCGGAAACCGCGGTGTGAAATATCGCGTATGCTGGTGAAGCCAAATTCGTTTGGCACAAAGAGGAGCAAAGTTCCATTTTCCCATTGGCACAGATTCATGCCCCCTGATTTTGAGCCTGGGTTCGTTAGCGATTCCTGTATGTAACACACGTGTGTACGCTTAGTCGGTATTTCGTAATCTATAGAATGGGTATATAATCGTAGGTGTGTAATTAGGCGTTGGCAGAAAGCAGAAGTAAAACGTTGTGTGGGGTAGGGTTACAAACTGCGCGGTTGGGGTTTCCAAATTGGTTCTTCGCATGCGAGATTCTAGGTTTGGCAGGCTTCATTTACCAGGAATGATGAAACAATACCGTGTATATCATCATTATCGTCGGAGCGATTATCAAATCAACCGCGGTTCACTTGTCACGAGATTATTCGAACTCTTGAATTCGTTCGCAAATTCACACATCTGTGGAAACCCATTTTTTAACGAACACAAAATTAACAAAAGATGATTATAAACATCGAAGGTATGTGGTTTTTAGAAATTAAACGAGTAACAGCGAGAAGGAAGAAGAAAAAACGTGAAATATTTTCATTAAAACACGTAACGTATGCCCGTAATTAAATTTGGAGCTCTCAACTTTTTTTTTCTTCATGGGCAGCTGAAAATATATATGAAATACATATTTAAAAAAGAGAGATCTTTTTAACGAGGGGATTCTCTCGTTTGTTCTCATACATCCAGACTATGTGCAGACATTGTTGATCCGTGGATGAGAAAAAAAAAGCTCGGAAATTCATTCTATCGGATGAAATTACGAGCTTGGATGTATTCGATGTTCGATTTCAGTACTGAAATTTAATCACCGGTCAATTTATACGTTACGTATTTTTGATTATATGTATTATTGAAGAAAATTTCTTTTTTTCCGGGTTCCATTTACAATTTTCTTTTTTCTACATATTTTTTAACATTATTCACTCATCCGATCTTCGATTTTCCATATTTCAATGTTTCAACATCCAATCTTCGATCTTTCGTTTCATTTCTTCTTCTTCACTTTCAATTTTCATTTTCTGATTTTCGACTTTCCTTACATTCTCCATGCTTCATTTTTCATCTACAATTTTCCATTATTTAGTTTTCGGTTTTCAGTTGAAACTTTCCATTTCCTATTCTCCATTTTTTATCTTGACTTTGAATTTTTTTAACCTTCTGTTTCACTCGATCTTCAATCTTCAATATTTAGTTTTTTTGAACCCTTGATTTTTAATTTCTAATTTCAATATTCAATCTCCAATATTTCATTTTTTATGTTCCATCTGTCATTTTTCGTTCTCTTTTGCCAGTAATTTTTCATTTTTCACTTCTTCTTCTGCGCTGTTGATTTTCGATTTTCGATTTTCGATTTTTCAACTCCAAATTTGCCATTTCTAACCTTTAATTTTCTCCAAAAGCTTCAATCTTCAATCACTAATTTTTCATGTTCGATTTTCCAGTATTAAATAGAAGATTTTCATTATTAAATCCCAAAAACCTATTTAAAAACACCATTGCAGGTGTCAGAATAGCTTTAAAATTCGTTCACGTAGTACCTGCGTATAATATATTCGCAACAAATTACTTAGAGCGTGACTTTGCTCCTACTCAAACGAAAGCAGAGGGTTGGAGGGTGCGCGACTTCACGTGTTCAAACCGGATAACAATATCTGTCAGTTAATTATACCTCACTCGAAGAAGGGATGATATTTTATTCTCCACCCTCTAATTACACTCCGAAAATTTACACGTATTTTCTCAAATTAGTGAAACTGTCACATAAATCAGTACAATTATTAAAAAAAACAAAAAAAAACGACCAACAAGATCGTGACATGAATATATAAACGATAATGAATGACGAAAAATTTTCAAAGAGACAATATAAAAAAAAAAGGTTGCTTCTCTCTTCAGCACGGATGAAATCTCCCCAATAAACGGTTTTTTAATATCTCACCACGCGTATCTGGCAGTTCCAGCCCCTGTACCTACTAGAGAGGATTCCCTCTTCAACTCCGGCATCCCCATCCCTATCTCAAACTCGAAACCATCGCAGTTACCACCCTCGAGCCTCGCCATTATTAAAAACAGTGTTGAGCTTTGTAATTATTGCTTTTCTCGCTCACCTCCCCCCCGGCCGATGATCTGCGGATGACTCCGAGTTCCGCGGTACGGAATGAAAAAAAAAAACGGACACGAATTTCGGATTCCATTGCGGCTTCAAATTTTTTTTCACTGGTATTTTTTTTTTTTGGTTCGAGGATTTTTATCAGTTCCCTTTTATTTCCTATAACCTGGGATAATCATAAAAAATAGTCTAGACGCATTCGGTATAGTTAGCATACGGGAGGCTCGTACCAAGGGAGCATGATCGATACCTGGCGCTGAGGGTCGCCCTCGTTCGGGAGGCAGGAGGAATATAGGGACGAATGGTTACGTACCACGTATGTAGTTGTACAGCATTGAAACGAGTGGCCAGAATCCACATGAAAACGAAAAACAAAACAACAAAAACAAAAAAAAAACAAAAAAGGATCAACAGCAATGCGCTAATATCATGTGATGTCTGCTCCCAGTTAGTTCGAGTGCAATTTATTACACTTGTCTTAAGATTTCAGGCACACGGTTGGTCCTATTATGTCTTTCGACATCTCATTTTCTTCGGAGAGCAATCATTCATCGTGTGAATGAGGGAAATTGAAGAACAAAATTTTTGGATCAGGTTAGCAGCAAAAGAGTGACTAGATGGTCGCTAAATTTCGATAACTGACCATACCTCGTCACAGGATTTTTTTTCCTCAGTTTCCCTCATTCACATGATGAAGCACTGCTCTCTGAAGAAAATGGAACGTCGAAAGACATAATCGAATCAACCGTGTGTCTGAAACCTTGCGACAAGTGATTTGTAAAAAAGTCAATTTTTAACTTCCCGTTTTTCTGTTTTCAGAGGAAAAAGGAAGTTATTGTGATCAACCCGAAAATGAAAAGTTGAGTTTTCACTAAATCTTCACGTTTCGAGGTCCAAAGAATCACCTCCGACTATTTTCAGTTTGACGTCTGGGTGTGTGTGTGTGTATGTGCGTGACCACATTTTTGTCCGCGCGATATCTCGAGAACGCGTGGTCGGATTTCGATCAACTTGGGCTCAATCGACGGGGCTTTTCTTAACTTAGGACTGATTAGATTTTGGTTTCGATCGGATTAGTACTTTTTTAACTATTCAAATAACAAAATTATAAAAAACGCAACAAAAATGACGATAACTTGAGAACAAATCAACGGATTCCAATGAAATTTGGTACCATATGCTTTTTTTGATCGCTGATAACGAAACTGAAGTCAGTTTTGCAAAATTTTCATTTGGCGTATTCGATATGTTGCAAAAAAACTAAAAACATTTGGATTTGGATGAAACTTGGTACTCGTAGGTTTTTTGGGTCACTGATCACGAATCTGAAGTCAGATTAGCGAAATTCAAAATGGCGAGTCCGATTTGCTGGGAAAAATACTAAAAACATTCGAAATCTTACGGAAATTTGTACTCGAAGGTTTTTTGAACCGCTGATCGAGAATCTGAGGTCAGATTTACAAATTTCAAAATAACTGAGATCAAAATAAATAACGGGAAGTTCGAAGGCTGGCTCATAGTCAACCCAAACCCGCTTGTTCTATGTGTAATGATCTTTGGATAAGATATTAATGATTTCTGGAGTATTTGTTGAATTGATTTCCACAGACGATTTTCGATGCTTTGTTTAGCAGCCGGTTTTATCCAAGCGCCATGTCATTGCGTAAGAAAGGGAGATGCCATGGAACACATCAACCGCCTCTAATTATTTACTCGACTGGTCTCTCCTCGTCGCGCCGGGTCGCCTGCATGCCGCTAATAAATTCTACTTGTAGGAAACACCGGTACTAGGTATATAGGCGCGAGCACAGACACAACCCCCATTCTGGAGTCTGGAAACATTTCATTCACGGTTGACAGCTTTCCGCTAGCGTTGTACTTTGTATTTCAAGGTACGCAGCATGACTGCAGTCGCGAGGAACATGAAACGTCAATTGCAACGTGTTTCTCTTTGAGTGCAGCGTTTTCCTAGTTCCAAACATTCCCGTTGCAGAGATCCTTATCGATTTCATTTCAGCTGAAATTTCATACCATCGCAGATTATAATCAAGCTTGCGAGTCGAGTTACTAGAACGTTAGTCTGCGACTTTAGGAGAGCTTTTATTTCTCTTGAATTATTGTCTGTTCGTTTTTTTTTCTTCTTTCTCTCTTTTTCGTTCTCCGTGATCAAACGGCGGGAGATGCCCTCTGATCTTTAATTTCAAAATTCCGGAGATAAGTAGGTAGATACTTTTGTGTCTATCGTTTGAAATTCTCGGAATTAAACCTGATACATCATTACTCAGTTCAGCTGAGAGAGAAGAGTACGCACAAGCTTGAAAGTCCTTATAGTATATGAAAGACATGTTAAGAATCGTGGTCACACGTGAATCAGGTGTTTAAAAGTAATGAATACACATGGACATGTTCAAAAGTATCAATTACACGCGGTAAACATGTTCAGAAGTCACGGTCTCGCTTGGACATGCTTCTTAAATAACGCGAACATGGGAAACATGTTTTCAAACAATTGCCAGAAGTGGGAACATGGTTCAGAATCACGGTCACGGGTGAAAACATGTTTAAATATAATTATGGCGAGCAGGAACATGTTCAATAATCGTAATCACGAGAAGGGACAGGATTTCGAATCAATGTCACGAGTAGAAACAAGTTTAGGAATTTTCATACATTATGATATTATCAAGGGGTTATATCTGAGTAGAATGCGTGAAATATGGGCGAATTTTAGGAATTTTTTTCTCAAAAAGTATTTGATCGATTTGAATAAACTTTGCTTTATTTGAAAGAACATCTATTGAGGTTTGGTCACAAATTTTTTGTATGTATATATATCCACTGGGAGCGCTGGTATCATGGCCGGCGTAAAAAGTGTCCCTCGCTCGCACGGTTTTCGGTGTCCAAAATTACAGGCAGGCGGTTGATCTGAAACAAAAATTTCCAAATGATTCTCAAAATATAATGTATGAAGCTGTTCGCAACGTAGGATTTTCCCCCAAAAAAATTGTTTCGCGAAATTACGGCCATTTGAATTTTTTGACTTTTTTTGAAAAAAAAGTCAAAAAATGGAAACATGAATCGAAATAATGGCCACAAGTTGGAAAATGTTTTAGAATTCATAGCAACAAGTGAAAACATGTGTCAGAATTGAGGTAACAAGCAGAGAAATGTCCAAAAAATCATGATAAGAAGCGAAAACATGTTTGAGAATCATGATCACAATGAGAAAGAGGATTTGAAATCAACGTCATGATTAGAAATAGGTTTCAGAACCTTCATCATCGTCATATTGTTAAGTGGAAATATGAATCGAAGTAATGGTCAGAAGGGAAAACATGTTTAAGAACCAAGATCTCGAGGTGAAACATGTTGGGGAATGTAAATCACAAGTAGAAATATGAATAAAAATCATGCTAAGGAGTATAAACATGTCCGATGATCAAGAGCTGAAGTAGAAACATGTTTAATAATCAAGTTGCCCAGTACAAACATGTTTAATAGTCAATTTCTCGAGTACAAACATGTTTAATAATCAAGTTGCCCGGTATAAACATGTTTAATAGTCAATTTCTCAAGTACAAACATGTTTATAATGAAGTTGTCGAGTACAAACATGTTTATAATAAAGTTGCCCAGTACAAACATGTTTAATAGTCAATTTCTCAAGTATAAACATGTTTATTAATCAAGTTGCCCAGTACAAACATGTGTTAATGGTCAATTTGTCGAGTAGAAATATGTTTAATAATCAATTTGCCCAGTACAAACATGTTCAATGGTCAATTTCTCGAGTAGAAACGTGTTTAATAATCAATTTGCCCAGTACAAACACGCTTAATAGTCAATTTCTCGAGTAGAAACATGTTCAATAATCAAGTCGCCCAGTACAACATGTTTAATAGTCAATTCCTCGAGTAGAAACATATTTAATAATCAAGTTGCCCAGTACGAACATGTGTAATAGTCACGGTCTCAAGTGTGGGAACATGTTTGGAAGTCATGTTCACAAGTGATTGATGAATGTGGGTATGTCTGTAATAGTCATTGTCACACGTTGAAGCTATTTTTGGAAAGTGGATTCACATCGAACGTTGAGAATCGTTACAGCCGAATGAATTTCGGGCGTCTCATGGTATTCCGTAAGTTCGCACCCTCGACGGATTCTTAATCCTCTCTAGACTCAAACTCGCACGAGGATGGTTGAATCGGGAAGATGTTGGGGGTGGAAATAGGGAGGGAAGGACTCGCTATGTTCCGCTAACAAGAAACTGATGTCACGGTAAGTCTTGTGCCAGGGGGGAGGGTGGATCAAGCCACGGTGCAGAAAGCAGTTGGATATATATATATTCGAGGCGGTGGGACAGAAGGAGGCGAAATCTAAGTAAGTGGGTAACGCCACTTTCCCCCCGGGTCGAGCGCGAACCATCCGCGTGGGAAACTCCTTGTCAGCAGGGAATGCCACGCGTCGCTTAACTTTTCCTACCTCCTTTACTGTCATGCACAACCACTTTCCTACCCTACCTCGATCTCCAAGGATACTCGTATGATACGAGGACTCGTACGATCGCGGAATTATATTTCCTCATAAAATTATACACACACACACATTTTTAAAGGATACCATACCATGAAAATTCCACGTTTCGAAGCATTGAGAAAGCTTTTTATACATATACATTCTCAGAACCCTTAAATTAACCCTCAACTTTTTCTCAGTTCCATATCCACTCGGTATATGTATGTGGCGAGTCAGAGGGTGGTTTTTATTCCGATATTTTAAAGCTCTCTTCTGTATTCAAAGCTTCGATTTATATCGCTTTTCAAATTCCCGTTTTGTTGTTTTCAGACAGGAAAAAAAGTTTGTTGGAATCACTGTGATAATGAAAAACTGAGGTTGCACTAGATTTACACGTTTTGAGGTTATGTATGAAATCAAGTTTAACAATATCTCGAGAATGAGGGACCAGATTTCGATCAATTTGGTCTCAATCGACGCGGATTTTCAAACCTCAAAACCGATTCAATTTTGGATTCGATCAGTTCAGTAGTTTTTGAATTATTTAGAGAAGAAAAGTCTCAAAATTAAAAACTTGGCGCGAGACTCTGCCCAGTCTCTTGATAAAAATGACGTCATCTCGAGAACGAGGGACCGGATTTTGATCGATTTGATCTCAATCGACGCGGATTTTCAAACCTCAAAACCGATTCAATTTTGGATTCGATCAGTTCAGTAGTTTTTGAATTATTTAGAGAAGAAAAGTCTCAAAATTAAAAACTTGGCGCGAGACTCTGCCCAGTCTCTTGATAAAAATGACGTCATCTCGAGAACGAGGGACCGGATTTTGATCGATTTGATCTCAATCGACGCGGATTTTCAAACCTCAAAACCGATTCAATTTTGGATTCGATCAGTTCAGTAGTTTTTGAATTATTTAGAGAAGAAAAGTCTAAAAATTGAAAACTTGGCGCGAGACTCTGCCCAGTCTCTTGATAAAAATGACGTCATCTCGAGAACGAGGGACCGGATTTTGATCAATTTGGTCTCAATCGACGTGGATTTTCAAACCTCAAAACCGATTCAATTTTGGATTCGATCAGTCCAGTAGTTTTCGAAATATTTAAAGAACGAAATTCCGAAAATGAAGAAGTTGGCGCGAGACTCTACCGAGTCTCTTGATAAAAATGACGATATCTCGAAAACGGATCAACGGATCTTGACGAAAATTGGTACCTGAAGGTTTTTAGGTTTGCTGATCACGAATCTGAGGTCAGATTTCCAGAATTCATGACGACGGACCCGTAAAAAAAAATCGCAAACTCGTCTGATTCTAAAGAAAAATGGCACTTGAGGGTCTTTCGAGTCACTGATCACAAAATCGACGTTAATCTTCCCAAAATACGAATCCTGTAATAGCAGAAAGTTCTAGGTCAGCCTGAGACCCCTTTTTTCAAACAGTGGCTCGAACTTTTGCTCGTAGTTTGCTTCGATCGATTCTCGTCGCTTTTCGAGTACGCGAGATGAAAAGAGTTATGATTAGTTGAACCCAGGGCTTTCCACAGTTTCAATAAAACGGTTTTATGCGGTAGGGATTCCCGGGGGTCGGACTTAGAAAGCCATAATTCAAAGAGGGTTTGAACCGAATATCATTGGCCGAGTAAGCGAAGGGGTGACGCGACGCGGTCGTCAATGTCTTCCTTCCTGTCGGCTTATCGATGTACGAGAGCAATGTATGGGTCCGTGGCACATAACACAATGGCATCGTTTCATACTTTATAGTCTCTATGGTAGTCGGTCCTCGAAATCTCTCGCGTGGAGCCTTTTACTTTAACGACTTTAGCTAACACCGGGTCTCTCTGTATATGCAAGCTGAATAATTTTCAATTTCCCTCGCCGCTGAAAGGGCACAGGCAAATAAATACGCGCGTAATTTGATAATCCTTTAAAAGGACGCCGGTAGGACAGCACATGGGACGCAGGGATGATATTGAAATTTCATTCAATCTCTACCGGGGTCTCAAGACGCCATCAAATTTTACCCCCCTCGCGTATTTAAACGCGATGAATTCATTGCCTCTGTGTATTAAACATTATATTATATAGGTTATATCATATTGTTGAATCCAAGAACGTCAAACAATGAGACAAAAGGCATACCTACCCTACCGGGTCGCGGTGGTGGTTTGTGATCGTAAAAACGTCACTGGCAAAACCGTAGAGAATCGTCGTCGCGGGAAAACAATCTCAGGCTCCTTTTTACGATGTCGTAAATTCATTTAGAAAAGTTTAGACGCGGGGCAAAGGGGGGGGGAGGGGGGGGGCTCGATATTTCATAACCCATAACTTGACGTCATATTGTTGTCACACGCGGTTGTAAAACTGGGACAAAGGACATTTTTGTTGGTTTTTTTTTTTTTTTGACAGAAAACCGACCCGACCCCTCGGACATGGACTGTCAATGCTCGCTTTCGTCCTGACATCGTGTCATGGATTACATGGACTCGAAATGTATTTTGAAAACAGGAGATCGAAGCTCAGGATTTTTTCTGCAATCGAAATTGTATTTTTGAGTGAAAATATCGTCTGAAGTATTCAGAATGTTCGATGACACCAATAAGAACAGAAAACGCGATAAAAATGAGTGACAGTGAAATACAAAAACTATCATTTCAAAATTCGGAATGAAGAGATTTTCTTTCATACTTCAATTGAATTCTATAATTCATAGTGATTACATTATCGTCAATTATGTGTGAAAACGAAAAGAACAAGCGGGTTTGGGCTGACCATGAGCCAGCCTTCGAACTTCCCGTTATTTATTCTTTTCTCAGCTATTTTGAAATTTGTAAATCTGACCTCAGATTCTTGATCAGCGGTTCAAAAAACCTTCGAGTACAAATTTCCGTAAGATTTCGAATGTTTTTAGTATTTTTCCCAGCAAATCGGACTCGCCATTTTGAATTTCGCTAATCTGACTTCAGATTCGCGATCAGTGACCCAAAAAACCTACGAGTACCAAGTTTCATCCAAATCCAAATGTTTTTAGTTTTTTTGCAGCATATCGAATACGCCAAATGAAAATTTTGCAAAACTGACTTCAGATTCGTGATCAGCGATCAAAAAAACCATATGGTACCAAATTTCATTGAAATCCGTTGATTCGTTCTCAAGATATCGTCATTTTTGTTGCATTTTTTAGAATTTTGTTATTTGAATAGTTCAAAAAGTACTAATCCGATCGAAGCCAAAATCTAATCAGTTCTAAGTTAAGAAAAGCCCCGTCGATTGAGCTCAAGTTGATCGAAATCCGACCACGCGTTCTCGAGATATCGCGCGGACAAAAATGTGGTCACACACACACACCCAGACGTCAAACTGAAAATAGTCGGAGGTGATTCTTTGGACCTCGAAACGTGAAGATTTAGTGAAAACTCAACTTTTCATTTTCGTGTTGATCACAATAACTTCCGTTTTTTCTCTGAAAACAGAGAAACGGGAAGTTAAAAGAAGTGGGAAAATTTAGTGGTTTGGAGACAGCCTCGAAATTGTGATTTTTTTTGTTCTTTTTTGCCGCCATTGCAGAGACCGTGAATCTGGGCTATTATAAATCCTGACATTTACGAGCTTCGCGTTTACATGAACGATTTTCATTGCTTTTCGTTGATGCGTTTAAAGTTCTACGTACAAAAGATACAGCTGTAGCACAATATCTATCTATCTAGCTTGAATGAATATTTAAAAAACGTGATGATCTTACTGCAGATGTGATAACGTTACCAGACCATGACGCGATTCAGAGAACCTCTTGAACTTTTTTTTGCGAATAGGAGAAAGCCAAAAGAAAATACGATCTTATGAATGACGTTTTTGAACTTTTAGCAAAACGTGAACATTTTTTTTTACTTTGATAATATTAGTAACTTTTTTTTATTACGATTTTCATACCTCGTATTGTGTGTACCTTTATTTCTACCTGTATGATTCCATGTATTTTATAGCAGATTGTAAACGGGATATTTTTCAAAGGGCATGAAAACCTGGCCATATATACCGGAGGGAAATTCTACGGTTGAAAAAACGGCTTCAAACGTTAAACCATTAAAGAGAAGTAGACTCGCGGATGCAGACGAGATACTGTACCGTACGAGGGGTGGGGGATGTATTTATTTTGATTAAAACTTTTTTTTTTCACCCTGTGATACACAAATTCATTCATTTTTTTACTATTCTTTCATATTCTCAATTCATACGTTATTCAAACAAATAAAAATCTGGTAAATAAAATTTCGATAATGATATCGAAGCGGAGGAATAAAAATCAACAAATTATTTTTACACTGAAAAGTGACGTAGAGAAAAATTGATGGTTGGCTCGGTGCAGCAGAAGCCACTTGAATATTACATCGCTCATTCTTGAATAGAAGTGATAAATTATACGACACTTTGTGCAAAGACAGTAAAGGCAGCTGAAACTGAAGCAGTTTTTATTTATGAATAAAAAAAAAATCAAACAAAAAGTTTAGAACAAAGAAACGAAAAGAAAGTTATTATCAGAAGTTGGAAGTTGATAAGCTTTCTCTGTACTTTGGTTCAGACTTTTTCATAGGAAACTTTATAGAGTATCAGGAATTTACATATTTATACCTTCCTAGATTTTCTCTAAAAAGTTTATCCATAAGAGAAGAGAAGAGAGCGGAACACAAGTGTCTCGACAGTTTAGTATAAACCGAATTTCTTAATCCAGAGGAGAAAAAGAAGTTGAATAATCCCCTTCCCTCTCGTTTCACTGAATAAGAAGAAAAAAAAACGTTGTCTCTTCTTTGAGCTCCTCGAATGGATAATGAAACACAGTGGGAAAAGAAAAAAGAATAAGGGAAAGAAGCGGAATCGAAAATTGTCTGAATCGTTTAACGTCCTTCTCACAATTTTGTTCGAAGTTCGGGACACGTGATATTGGAAAAGTAGTGACCCTCCAGGTCAATACGCTTTGCCTAGTAGTCCTCGTCTTTTTTTTTGTTTTTTTTTTTGCTCCTTTTTGTTTTTTCCAAACCCTCTTTCCATCCCTTAGTCTCCGACGTTCTTTTAACCTCTGTGTCTCTCATCTCTTTGAACCTGGTACCTTTTCTGTTTATGCAACCCACGACGCATGCCAATTCAATTCCAGTCTGGGACCTGAGGGTAATATGTGTTTAGGGCAGCCACGGAAACAAATTTTAGGGTAAAACTTGGTGAAACTTTTTTTTTCTATTTCAAAAGACACGACGGAAAATCACACGTCATTATTTCCTCCAGGGATAAGGAAATTATGGGCACATCGAGAATTCGATACGTCTTTGATATTATTTTTGGGCAACTCGAATTACAAAATTGGACAATTTCCTTCTGAACCACATGAAGAACGCCGTGGGGATCGTTTCTAGTTGTCAGAAAGAGCAGAAGTAGAATTTGGCGCGAGGCGGGTTCAAAATCCCGAACGATTTTGCGCCGAAAGATCATAATTCCGAATTTAAAAGTACCGAATGGCATAATTCCGAATTGAAAAGTAACCGAAAGGCCTTAATTCCGAATTTTAAAGTACCGAATGGCATAATTCCGAATTGAAAAGTAACCGAAAGGCCATAATTCCGAATTTTAAAGTACCGAATGGCATAATTCCGAATTGAAAAGTAACCGAAAGGCCATAATTCCGAATTTTAAAGTACCGAATGGCATGATTCCGAATAAAAAGTACCGAAATAAGAGTTTTGCATGAAAAAAACCGTGCAAAACATCATTTCGGAACTTTTAAATTCGGAATTATGACCTTTCAGTTACTTTTAAATTCGGAATTATGCTTTTCGGTTACTTTTCAATTCGGAATTGTGGTCTTTCGGTTACTTTTAAATTCGGAATTATGCTTTTCGGTTACTTTTCAATTCGGAGTTATGGTCTTTCGGTACTTTTGAATTCGGAATTATGGCCTTTCGGCACAAAGTCGTTCGGAATTTTGAGCCCGCCCCTATTTTTCCAGAAGAAAGAATAGCACTCCGAATATTCCTAATATTGGCTCAAACCGGGGTGCAAATCAACTCGATGAAATAACGTATCGATAGCTCGTGGAATATTGAGAAATAACCGAGGAAGTAACTGAGAAAATGAATGGAATAATTTAGAACAACTGAGAAAATAAATGAACTCATAAGAAATAACCAAGGAATAACTGAAATAATGAGAAATAATTCCGAAAATAAATGAAGTAATGTGAAATAACTGAGAAAATGAATGAAGTAATGAGAAGTAATTGAAATAATGAGAAACTGAATTGAATAAAATAGATATTTATGTGGCATGCGCCGAAAGTAACTGTTTATTCGGCAATTCGGCTCGCCAGGTAAAACCAACGGCTCGTACGAAAAACATAACCTTGCCGAACAGTTACTTTCTGCGCGCGCCCCATACAATATTTTTTACGGAAAAGGCATTAATAGTCACTTTGACGCCAGTTGAGTTCCGCACGAACTGCGTATAGAGATGGGGTAACCTGCGGTATAAAGACTTTATTCCGCAACTTTGACATGCGCACTTCGAACTGCGCATCAAAGTTGCGGAATAAAGACTTTATACCGCAACTTTGAACGGAGCGGTATAAAGTGCCATTTGCCGGAACGAAAACAGGCGTCAAAAAGTGACTTTTTAATGCCTGTGCCGTAAAAAGAAATGAATTGAAGTAGGTAAATAAAATAATTTGAATTATTTCACTAAAATAAAGGAAAGTGTCTTTCGGCTCGAATCCATAAAAAAAAAATGACACTTATCATTTCCAAAAATCACAGTCTGGTCTTTGATTCTGTTTATTTAATTTTTTTGCAGAGGATTGGAGGGGGGCAGTAAATTTTCGTGAATTCATTAACTGATCGATTCAATTCGTGCTTTTCCTTAAGCTCGTCCTTGGTAATTTATGAAGAAAAATTGTGAAAAATTTTGCGGCAGCAAGATTGAGATTTCTTTGTGTTTGGCAATAACCATTTGGTTCCATCGAACCGCGATGATGGTGACGGAGCTCTCGGTTATTCGGTGCCGAAGGGAGACCTGAAGAACCAATGAATTAACTTTATTTACATTTCCGTCAGATGTTACATTCGACTGGGAGTCAACAAAGTGGAGAGAGCTCATTACGGTATTAAAAAGAGGAGATCAATCCGAAATCAAACATCTCGAACCCTCTTCTCTTCTCTCCTCCTCTATTCCAGGCTCTCCCCAACATATTCAAATCTCCTTCTACCATTCGCGAATCTCGAATCCTCCACCTGCTTTCATCCTCTCTCTTATTTCCTCACGCCAAAATGCACCCTCAGCCCCCCCCGTTGCCCTTTTGCAAGCTCGCCTCTTCACGCGGTCTACCCTGTCTCTCTCTTTTTTTCCTGTATTACTACTTTTAGATTCTTGGCACGCTCCCGTTAGCCGACTTCTGTCTTGTTTACGCCTTTATTTGGCCGGCTGGAGGGAAATTTGAATTCGTTGGGCACGCCGAATGCGGATGGACTCGGAAAAATCCCTTACCATAAGACGAAGGATCCAAAGAAACCGAGTGTTTACTCTGGAAAAACAACGGGGAATGAAAAATCTACGGTGAGGAGGTTTTAAATTTCGTCCTTTAACCGGGTAAATGAAATTTATAACGACCCTCCCTGATTTCGAGGTCTAAAAAAGCTCAAAGTTTCAAAATTTATTTTCGCCTTTCTTGTGACATGAATCGTCGAAGAAAAGTGTGCACTTTGGATATTAAAAAAGCTCTGGCTCTAAAAGTTCGGCTTATGACCGTCAGCCCAATGAAATTTCTAACGACCAACGTTCTAAGAAAGCATGAAATATAATTTTCCTCCATTTTTTTTAATATATCACTCAAATTTTTCGAGCACCGTTGGAATCAGCATACATCCAACGTCCGCTTGTCCCCCCAGGGATCTATACGAGGACGTTTTACTGTCTCAGCCTTTTACGATACATTATATGGCAGATTAAGCCCTCCGTCATATTTCATATTTATATTTTACACAGCTTTTCGCCCACTCGTCTCAGCCTTCCCACAAAAGAAAAAGGATAAGAAAAAAGAAAAATATA
The DNA here is from genome assembly GCA_018257835.1 of Euura lappo. NCBI lineage: Eukaryota > Metazoa > Arthropoda > Insecta > Hymenoptera > Tenthredinidae > Euura > Euura lappo. The sequence continues at coordinate 352,870 of JAEUYN010000759.1, read as the reverse complement.
TTCGTACCGCTTTATGCCGGACTTTTATTGTTTTCTTATGTGTCCGTTGGATTTAGGATCTGTTAACAGGGACGTTCCTCGTCTTGAGGACTGTTAAAAATCATAAAAAGGAGAAAAAAAAGAACGGAAAGAGAACAGAAGCTGAACCCTTGAAAAGCTTTTGTTTCCATACTGCAGTTGTGAATGTGATCACGAGACTTAGCGAGTGAGTCCGGTTTCCGGGTTCTTAACGCGTTTCCCTCCCTGGAAGAGAATTGATTTCATTTTACGACTGCTCATTCTGTCTCCTTCTGGAACCGTGGCAGAAAGAATCGCCCTACAACCCCTGACATCAGCGACGAAGTTGGCCAAGGGGATCTTCTTCCTGGGGCGGGGGGGAAGCTGATCCATCCAGAATCGTAAACCTCGGTTGCTCACGATTGTGTGTGAGCGTCGCTAAATGTGGTGTTAACGGTCATAACTTCGAGCGAAACGATCAGGGCAAGAAATCTAGTCGAATATAATAACTGGCAGAAAGTAATATTTTATTATTCGCTATTACTTTTGAATGAGGTGTAGAAGACGATTTCAATGTGCTGGGAATAATAGTTTAGGGAGTTCATGCGAATGACGATCAATTCGATCAAGTCACTTTTTATTCCTGTTTCAATAATTGGAAAGTTCGAAGTAGTTATTTTTGTTCAGCAAGTTTCAATCCTAGAGAAAATACTGTTCTTAAATCGAGACGAATTAAGAACTTGATAAAAAAAATGGTATCTGTTAATCGAAAATCATTCGAACAAGAATAATTTGAGAGTCGAGTCAAGGATGATTTGAGACTCGAATGAATAATAATTTAGACTTGAATGCAGAATAATTTTAGACTTGAATCAAGAATAATTTGAGACTCGAATGGAAAATAATTCAAGACATGAATGGAGAAAAATTCGGAATTGAATGGAGAATAATTTAGACTTGGATCAAGAATAATTTGAGACTTGAATGAAGAATAATTTGAACTCGAATCAAGAATAATTTGAGACGTGAATGGAAAATATTTTAAGACTTGAATGAGGAATAATTTAGACTCGAATCAAGAATAATTTTAGACTTGAATGGAAAATAAATTAAGACTTGAATAAGGAATGATTTAGACTCGAATCAAGAATAATTTGAGACTTAAATGGAAAATAATTTGAGACTTGAATGAAGAATAATTTGAACTCGAATCAAGAATAATTTGAGACGTGAATGGAAAATATTTTAAGACTTGAATGAAGAATAGTTTAGACTTGAATCAAGAATAATTTGAGACTTGAATGAAGAATAATTTGAACTCGAATCAAGAATAATTTTAGACTTGAATGGAAAATAAATTAAGACTTGAATGAGGAATAATTTAGACTTGAATCAAGAATAATTTGAGACGTGAATGGAAAATAATTTAAGACTTGAATGAGGAATGATTTAGACTCGAATCAAGAATAATTTGAGACTTAAATGGAAAATAATTTGAGACTTGAATGAAGAATAGTTTAGACTTGAATCAAGAATAATTTGAGACTTGAATGAAGAATAATTTGAACTCGAATCAAGAATAATTTGAGACGTGAATGGAAAATATTTTAAGACTTGAATGAGGAATAATTTAGACTCGAATCAAGAATAATTTTAGACTTGAATGGAAAATAAATTAAGACTTGAATAAGGAATGATTTAGACTCGAATCAAGAATAATTTGAGACTTAAATGGAAAATAATTTGAGACTTGAATGAAGAATAATTTGAACTCGAATCAAGAATAATTTGAGACGTGAATGGAAAATATTTTAAGACTTGAATGAAGAATAGTTTAGACTTGAATCAAGAATAATTTGAGACTTGAATGAAGAATAATTTGAACTCGAATCAAGAATAATTTTAGACTTGAATGGAAAATAAATTAAGACTTGAATGAGGAATAATTTAGACTTGAATCAAGAATAATTTGAGACGTGAATGGAAAATAATTTAAGACTTGAATGAGGAATGATTTAGACTCGAATCAAGAATAATTTGAGACTTAAATGGAAAATAATTTGAGACTTGAATGAAGAATAGTTTAGACTTGAATCAAGAATAATTTGAGACTTGAATGAAGAATAATTTGAACTCGAATCAAGAATAATTTGAGACGTGAATGGAAAATATTTTAAGACTTGAATGAGGAATAATTTAGACTTGAATCAAGAATAATTTGAGATTTAAATGGAAAATAATTTGAGACTTGAATCAAGAATAGTTTGGTCTCGAATCAGAAACAATTTGAGACTTTATTCAAAAATAATTTATTGACTCGACTCAAGAATAATTTATGGACTTGATTCAAACAGAATTTATGCACTTGAATCGAGAATAATTTGGGACTTGAATCAGAGAATAAATTAGGACTCGATTCAAGGATATTTTAGGACTTGAATTGAGATTATATGATTCAACTCTTGATCCAAGTCGTTAATTATTCTGGATTCGATACTGATAAAGAATGTATGTGATAATCTTATTCCAAGACTGATATTTTTGATTCAATAATGAGTTCAGACATTCTCATACATAAATATTTTAATCCTTGATTCAGACATCAAATTATTCTATATTCTAGGTTCAATAGTTTATTTTCTGTTTGTATTGCATAAATCTTATATCAGCTACCAAGAAAAACGTGGAGGATTTGAAATTCGATGATCTATAGTCGAGCGAGTCTACACTCGGCATTATTTCTCTTTGCTCTTCGGCTCAGAAGATGACTTACAACCGGATTATCGACGGTATGGAAGTAAAATAAAGGTATAAAGGATCCTCGTATACTTTGTCGAGCAATGAATTTATCACAATAATTTTTTTCCCTCCATTCTCGTCTTTTATTTCGCGTTTCGCACTTTCCTAAAAAAAGAGTCTGCAGGACGACTACTTCGTTGATTACAATTAGATGACAAAATTCATTCGAATTCCAATCCTAATGAAGAGACTGAAGGGAAAAGAGACGGTAGAGATCAGACTTACACAAATCTTCTGTGTGCCCCAAAGCCCCGAGTGTAATTAATGATTAAGTTTTACACTTCTGACGCAGGACAAAAACTTCTTTCCCATTAATAAAGATAAAGGATAAAGGATAAAGGATTAAAAACGCGTTGAGAGACGGTGAAAGTAAAGTGAAGAACGAGAAAATCTTGTACAGGATTGAATTTTCATTTTGTCTCAAGTGGAAATTCGCGAATCCTTTTCTCGTACTTTAATAAATTACCAGAGAGACTCGAGAGAAGACGAATGATAGCGGAGAAGAAGAAGAAAAAAATTCCTTGTTTAATTTAATAAAAATAATATCTATATAAATTAAAGAAAAACTCGCTTAAATTGAATCTGTTATTTTCTCCTCGGTAGACCCTGCGCCCCTCTTCTCGGATAATTAAGAATTTTGCTTAATTGATGTGTTTTTAATTGCTCTCTGTTTAATCATGAATATGCAATGCTCAAGGCACTTGTTAAATAGGTATTAGTTTCCGTTCAAACTTCTGTCTAGATATACAGAAATATCCGATACGATTTTTTTTTTTTTCACTCATAAAACAAACAATAAATATGCGTTCTGCTCTGAATTGAATATTCATTACACTCTGTCTGGCGCCTTATACACCCCATTTAGTTACATGATATTTTTATCGTTATACCACTGATTGAAATTCTACCTCAGTGTCTGAGTTTCCTACGATAAAAAAAATTCCCCCACCCAAAAAAGTGGAGTGATTTTTTTTTTTAATCGAAGAACAAAATTCTTCTGGTTGCGTTGGAACCGAGGGGGAAATAACTCGTTGAATTCACCCGTCAATAGTCCATGAATTAATTAGTAATTGATCATTTGAATTAATGAGAATTAGCTGATTCAATTTGACAGAAAAGAAATCAAAAAGAAATGAATCGAGATGAAACATTCAGATATATGTGGGGCTGTCCACGTCAATTCACCTAGGCTCGTGACCGCAACTTTTTTGATTTGCTCCATAATTTTTTCTATTGTTGTACTTGCTCTGAAACATTTTTCAGAATTTTTCCAGATTTTTGAAAAAATCCCTTTTTGAGTTATGATTTTTTTTCGACCGAAAAAAAGGACCATTTTTAAAAATCTGAAAAAATTCACAAAAATCGTATGATTAACGTAAAACAGTTTTCCGATCGCGAAAATGTGGGCCGAATTTTTCTTATATTTTTTTTACCTGTTCCAAACTTTTTTTTGTCAAGGGGACCAGTAGGGGAGACCGGGGCAAAGTGGATACCCTAAAACTAATTCGGACATAAAACATAAAATATCGACTAAAGCTTTATCATGTCGTATATATTTTGTAGTTTGTACCTTTAGGTAAGCGATTATGACGGTCAAACCCGATATTATTGCGATGTGCTTGCGTCATAATCGATATAAACCTAACCTGCAAACTGATCACTTTACCCCGATGCTGGGGTAAAGTGATCACGCTTATGGGGCCAAGTGGAAAAATTCGTATTATGACGGATTCCTTATTCGTATTAGGATGAAAATAACGTCAAAACATTGCAAAATCTGTACGTATTGCCCTGAGTCTGATAAAAGCACGTGACTGTGAAAATTGTGATACCTACTCGAATCGAAAATGTTCGAAACACGACACCGCTGTCGCGATTCAAATGTCACCCGAAGTGAGGTTAGGTTGACGCTCGGCGGCTAACAGCGCTCGTGGCGTACATGGCCACTTTTCCCCGTTCATATTACCCCGCAGGTAACCCGACAACAATTTAATTGAAAACTTGATGCAAACTATGTTTAACAAAAAAAGAATTGATAGTACCATTAAGTAGACGTTTCAAGGAATCGAGAAAAAAATAAACCTAGTCAAAACATGCCATGGACGGCACGATAATCCGAAATCTGAGTTGACGGAAATTATCTATCTACACGGCGTGAAACTAAATTGATTGATTTTTCCCGAAATATTGAATATTTCATAGGGTTCAACTATTTCATTTTGTAAAGTACGTCAGCACAAACCCTCGGTGTAAATACTGCCTTCTTAGAATCGCTCAACAAGAAATTATTCGAGATGGTCACTTTACCCCGCTGTCCACTTTGCCCCGGTCTCCCCTACAGCGTGATTCAACAAATCCTCTATACTCCAAAAATTATTTATATCCTATCCAAAGTTCATTGAACATCGAGAAATTGACTTTCTCAAAAATCACCTGTCGTAAGGTTTCAGGCACACGGTTTATCCGATTATGTCTCTCGACATCTCAGTTTCTTTGGAGAGCAATCTTTCGTCGTGTGAATGAGGGAAATTGGAGAACAAAATTTTTGGACGAACTTATCACCAAAAGAGTGACTAGATTGTCGCTAAGTTTCGATAACTGACCATAACTCATCACAGGATTTTTTTTCTCAATTTCCCTCATTCATACGATGAAGAATTGCTATCCGAAGAAAATGCAACGTCGATAGATGTAATTCGATTAACCGTGTGTCTGAAACTTCACGACAAGTGATTTTCCAAAAAGTCCATTTTTCGACGTGTAATGAACTTTTGATAAAATAATAATGATTTTTGGAGTATGCAGAATATGTCGAATCACGCTGTACTGGTCCCCTTGACAGAAAAAAAGTTTGGATCAGGTAAAAAAAATATAAGAAAAATTCGGCCCACATTTTTGCGATCGGGCAACTGTTTTACGTTAATCGTACGATTTTTGTGAATTTTTTCAGACTTTTGAAAATGGTCCTTTTTTTCCGTCGAAAAAAAATCATAACTCAGAAAAGGATTTTTTTTTAAATCGGAAAAAATTCTGAAAAATGTTTTAGAGCAAGTGCAACAATAGAAAAAATTATGGAGCAAATCAAAAAAGTTGCGGTCACGAGCCTAGGTGAATTGACGTGGACAGCCCCATCATGTATACTTGAATTCAGGTTAATCGTCGAGAATTGATGGCAAAACTATTTTTGATTATACTAAAGGAATTAAGTTGATTGAGTTGAATGAAGTTGAATTAGGATGAATTAGGTTGAATCAGGTTGAAATTGAATCGAATTCAAATTTAATGAAGTTGAGGTTGAAATTGAATCGAATTCAAATTTAATGAAGTTGAAATTAAATCAAACTGAACTTGAATGAGGTTGAAATTAAATTGAAGTCAAATGAAGTTGAAAATTGAACTGAATTGTAGTTGAATGAAGTTGAATAAGGCTGAATCAGGTTGGAATTAAATCAAATTGAAATTTAATGAAGTTGAAATTAAATCAAACTGAACTTGAATGAGGTTGAAATTAAATTGAAGTCAAATTAAGTTGAAAATTGAACTGAATTGTAGTTGAATGAAGTTGAATAAAGCTGAATCAGGTTGGAATTAAATCAAATTGAAATTTAATGAAGTTGAAATTAAATCAAACTGAACTCGAATGAGGTTGAAATTGAATTGAAGTCAAATAAAGTTGAAAATTGAACTGAATTGTAGTTGAAGGAAGTTGAATAAGGCTGAATCAGGTTGGAATTAAATGAAATTGAAATTTAATGAAGTTGAAATTAAGTCAAACTGAACTTAAATGAGGTTGAAATTGAATTGAAGTCGAATGAAGTTGAAAATTTGATTGAATTGTAGTTGAAGGAAGTTGAATAAGGCTGAATCCGGTTGGAATTAAATCAAATTGAAATTTAATGAAGTTGAAATTAAGTCAAACTGAACTTGAATGAGGTTGAAATTTAATTGAAGTTGAATTGAGTGAATAATTCTGAATAATTCTCTGCCTCAGAATTAATGTGTCACTCATATCTTGAATAATTTTCTCTCCGGTTGGAACACACTACTAGCCCACAGGGCCATTGCACAGTTTGTAGAACGCGGAAATACGCGTTAAAAAAAAAAGGAAAAAAGAAATATTCCACACAGCATTCATTATCACCCCGAGGTATTCCACGCGGGGTCGACGGTATGGAGTGTGCTAAAATTTGGGGAGCGAAAGATGACATCCTATGCCGTAGGCGTCCACCGCTTTTACTAATGCGCATTCTTTAAAGGGGATGCAAAAGCCCTGGAGAATGGAATATACCCAACCTCATTCCGCATCACCCTGAATCCACACTCCCCCCTTCCCCTGGCCCACTTGTATACGTGGAGTTTATATACATGCACATAGTTGTTTTTTGTTTTTCTCATTATTGAAAAGTTTTTCAAAATTTTTTCAGCATCACTTCATATTCAATTTCACTAATGTATTGTCTCATGTAGATTTAGGTACAGTTCTGAAAAGTCACAAAGTCAGGAATTAGGGACTGAAATCCACTTGGAAAATCTTCTATATTCTTATATATGAAATTGTAGTTGAAATCAGGTCTCTATATTATCAAATCGCAACGCAAATTGATCGAAAATTTATCAAAGTCACTTCAAGCCGGTCTTAAAGGATTCAAATCGATGTGAAATCGAATCAGAAATCAATTAAACTACTAAAAATTATTATTATTGTTGATTATTATTAACAAAAAAAAAGTAATTAGCAGATATAATAGCTACATGGAAAATTATGAGAATGAACATTTTTTATGAGCCTCAAATCAATGCGAATTTTTGTCATAAAATAATATGTGAATTTTTCACTAGAGGAACGAAATAAAGAATGAATATATCCTCTACTAATTGGATGAGCCTATTTAAGCTCTTTACGAGCTTTCAAATTTGACAGGATATAAAAACAAATTCAACGAGACTGACGGTCGACTCCCGTTTATTGAAAAATGCTCATTTTCGTCACGTGTGGCGCCCAATGTCTGCGAAAATGTCAGTACCTAAATTTCAATCTTTGAAGTTTCTCCAGTCGATATAAGATTCTTGCCATTTCAGTTTCCACGATTTTGGTTAGCAAACTCGATACTTCCCTACAGAATGTCTGTAATATCCTTTTCAAAGCGAGATATGACGACATACTGAATCGTGGTTCCAACTTCTGCCACCAGATTCGACATATTTCGATATCGTCTGTAATTCTTTGCGCAAAAATATTCTGGGGGTGATTAATTACCGAGAAGAGACAGAAACAGAGACAGAGAAGGTTCTTCTTCCTGCGAAATAGTTATCAATCATCCTCCTGCGTCCTGCATCGTCGGGAAATGAACATGTTTGATTGAATGCGTGTCGGAAGTGGTATGATAAAGCTTGAGGATCACGGCGAAGCTATACTTTTGTAAAAAATGATTTGAGATTAATTGTTACAAAAAATAGAGTAAGAGTAAAAGTCACAATTAAATTAATTGTTTATGCCACGTGTTTATCTAGAAGAATATCAGACCAGTTTTTATCGTTTCTATCCTTTTTAACAAAATCTTTGTTACTATAAAAAAAAACAATGAGAATTGAATATTGATGATTGATGATGAGAAACACAATCGACAATTGCTTGAATGAATAAAATAAATCAGGATGCGGGTACTAATTATCTGGCCCGAGTATCGCCCCGTTTAAATCCTTTCGGCTTTTCTTTCCTCGAATTTAAGGGCTGCAGCGAGGCGAAGCCAGAACTAACTAACTGGATGAGCTTATTTAAGCTCTTTACGCGAATCCTTAGCGGCCCCTTTGCTTTTCCAATTTCCATTGAAAGGGTTAAGGATCAGTCTCGTTTACTGGCGTAGGAATTAAGTAAGTCATCTTTGATTCAGGATGCGTTCCGAAGCTTCGCTGTAAGGAAGACGTCAAAAGCTGTAAATATTTGTGACGGAGAATATTTCTGAATGCTTTTGCGCTTCTTATACGACGCTCGGGGATATTTATACGCTTTTCTATCCGTTCGTACATAACCTATAACCTGGAACTTAGAATCTAGCTATGCTCCATTCCATTCGTGCAAAGATTGTCTAATGAATTCGCGGTAGACAATGGAGTTCTCATTCCCATTGTCCGCCAAGCCATGCCAGGACTATTTCATTACATCCCTTGCAGCTCTGACTGCAAGCTTTTTGAGATACGCCAACGCTCCTGATTAATTCAAGCCGTGCTTTCTCAGACGGAAAAGGTATACGCGCTCTAAGAATTCGGGTGGAAACTCACAGAGTACACGAGTTCCTTAACTCGTCGTATTTCGTGACCCTCGATTTTCTAAATATCTTCCACATTTTTCAATATTTTGTTAAGTATTTCAATTTTTCTGTGAATTTTTTCAATGAGCTTGACGTAAATTTTTCCGGAGACTCAAAATACCGTTCAGAAAAGTATCTTAACTTATCCATTAAAGTCCTTTCTCCGTTTCGGAATATGCTTGAATTTTTATACTGTCAATTTTTCCCAACTGAATTGTGGAATGAATTATTAAAGAATTTTACCCTAGGGTATAAAAACCGAACCACTACGGTTTCTCGAAGCTTTCAGACTGTGCCCTAGGGGCTCACCTCCTCTTCCTTATTGTTCGATTTAATTCTTCAAAGATCTTCAACCTCTCAACGCTGGAGGTTCGACTACAAAATATAACCTATAATCCGAGAAACTTACGCTAATTTATTTCATCAGATTTCTAACAAACAGTAAAATTTACTCAGAACAATAAGAATGTATCTGAATTGAATAGAATTTCAATAACGTAGATACATTTTGCAAACGTTGCGTGATCGTCGCGCCATCTGTGCGAGTGACGTCATAAGCGTGGCGCGTAATTCAAACGCCTTTTCAGAAAAATTACATTTATTCAAAAACGAGTAACAAACAATCAGGCGTAACGAGTTACATCATCAATTCTAATCACTAAACGACCAAATGACTGAATGAAGACCAAAAAACGTTGAACATTCCAATTTTATTTGCTCCAAAAATTTGTGTCTCGTTTTTAATGAAACGAATGCGAGTTTTTTTTTAGCATTTTTGATATTATTTTGGCTCCGAAGTCGAATTCAATAGTCGTTAGCTTCTCACGGACAGAAATATGACAGTTGAAAAAAATTGGAAGAGATTTGTAAGAGGGGATTTATCAGTACGTTAAACCTCTGCAATAAGGTCTGAGATAGATTTATCTTCGGTTATATCCCACCGCTTCTTTTTTTTTTTTTTGTCTAGAAGAACCGAATTGATAGTTCCATCTTGAAATTTACTATTGCGCTCATTTATTATTAGGAAAAACATGATCCGCTACCGGAGTTTCGAAGTTAATATGATCCAAGGAAATCGATTGAACAAATGTATTTGCGTCGGTTATTAATTGACTTTTTAAGAACGACGCTGAAACCGCAGCCGGCTTTGTTAAGTCCGCGTCCTGCGGTTATCGCATAACCGGGAAAATATTCAGCCCGTCTGAATATGACATTTATAATAAAGTTCGGCGCAGGGGTGGTTGTTTATTATTCATGGACTGAGACCCATGGTCCTACTATACGCGAGAGTTGAATTAAAAAACTTTCACTTTAATTAATATGACTGCTCAGACTGCATCACAATTTTGTTACCTTTACACCTCATTCCTACACTCGACCAACTTCCCACATGACGGATGGGAATATGCTAAAATTGTTTCTTGATGTTAGAATCACACTTCTGGGATCCATTTTCTCCTTATGTTAATTTACTTTCTATAATTAATTGAGGAATAATCATCTCAAGCGATCGTCGATTTTTTCCTGAATGTGTTTTTGGATTCTAAACCTACACACAAAATTTCAGCTAAAAATATTAAAGATTGTAGGAGTTATCGAGAATCGATCAAGGCCTAACCTCAAAATGTGAATTTCAAAGTTTAATAACTTGAACAATTTACAATATTTTTGGATGAAATTCGTTGAGTATGCTCGTTTCACTGTCCCAAAAAAGCTACTTTTTCAGTTTTTTCATATCCCACCTGATATCGAATCTGGACGATCAAAAAGATTCGAATACTACCCTACTGAAAATTTCCAGGTGGGAAATCCATGTGGAAATCCTATGTATATCTACATGGTTTCCCATCGGAATTTCGAACTGGGAATCTATGTGATTCCATGGGTTCCTATGCACAACTACATGGTTTCCCATCGGAATTTCGAACTGGGAATCTATGAGATTCCATAGGTTTCCATGTATATTGAATGTGGATTCCTATGTGTACTGAAAATATCCAGGTGGAAAACCATTCAGAATATCACATGGATTTCCCTAGTGGTTCAGTCCGGATTCCTATGTAGATACCTATAGATTCCTATAGGGCGTTATTTGTGCATTTACAGAAAAAAAGTCACTCCCAGTCGGGGATTTGAACCCAAGACCCTCATTTCCGTAGACTATTACCTTACCACTGAGCTATCGAGCTACTTGAATATCCCTGGATATTCCACAAACATATTGAATCGTTAATGACGGACACTTGAAATAAAATAAAACATACCTATGTGGATAGTTCATGGATTGTTATGGCAATCCTGTAGAAATTCTATGTGTCATCCAGTGGATTTCCTATTATGGTTTCCATGAATTTCCATGGAAAATCAATGCAAGATATACTATGCTATTCGTATGTAAAACCATGTATTCCCATGGAATATCCACAAGAATCTACTCCAAATTTACCTGGACATCCATAGATTCTTCGACATGGATTCCAAGAAGGGAAATCTATGGGTGGACATGGGATTAGTATATTATTTCCACCAGGATTTCTATAGTACGACCACAATTCATCCAGTGGATTTCCTATGAAGGTTTCGATGAATTTCCATGGAAAATCAATGAAAGGTATACTATGCTATTCCTATGTAAAACCATGTATTTCCATGGAACATCCACAAGAATCTACTCCAAATTTATCTGGATATCCATAGAATCTATCACATGGATTTCAAGAAGGGAAATCTATGGGTGGACATGAGATTAATATATAATTTCCATCAGAATTTCTATAGCACGGCCATAAGTCATCCATATGGATTCCCCATGATTCTGTACGTTCTATGGTTTCTATACATAGGTTTCCATCGTTTCCATGGAAATCCATTGACATTTCTATGGATTTCCACCTGGAAATTTTCAGTAGGGTATTTTCCCGCCATAAATTAATAATCTCGTAATAAATTATGATAATGTGGAATTGAGAGCTACGAGAAATACCACTTAATTTATCCAGCCCCCTGAGTAAGGTATCATCATAAAAACTAATTCCCTCTCCTTGGTTTTCTCGTTATTACGATAATTTCCGTCTTCGCGAATCTCTATTTCGAGCTTTTTCTTTCATCCCACTTTTTCTCCACAAAACTGTGGATTATGTAATATTTAAATCCGTGATTATACGAACTGACCGTTAATTTATAAATTTAAATACGAATTTCGAACAATCGTGAACAAGAAATAAAAATCGCTTTCAACAGTCTCGTATTTTCTGTTTGCTCAATTCGAAATTCGACCAGACGCGCGTTTCTTTCAACAAACAAATTTTCTGTAGCACAAAGAAAAAAAGAAGCTTGAAAAAAATTCAATTACTCGAGAACGCAGACTGCAAAAATCGACATTAAAAGCTGAAAATTGAACAACGAGAAGCAAAAGGTAGAAAATTTCGTACTGTGAGTCTGGAAAAGCCTGTTATTCGTCGTATGCCTTATACGTGTAGTGAGAATAGAGACGAAACGAAATAAAAATGTACACATAGAAAAAAAAGAAAAAAGTACGGTTTGAGTTCTTGAAATTGAATAATTTATCCCTGAGTGAAACGATGCGCACTCGCACCCAGTGCCTAGGTAGTCGTAACAACAAAGACTTGATCGTGAATTGAACCTCTTTCCACCCAGCATCACCACCACACAACGACCGAATCTACGTTCTAGGGCCTCTATTTCACGGCGGCTGGTTCTCAGCCTTGTACTTTACCTACACAACGACGATGACAATAAAACGGGAATGTAGTTTGCTCGGGTTGCTGGAAAACCCTCCGAACCACCCCTCGGCTCTCTCAAGACCGATAATTCGATGTGCCAGCTCACAGCGTTCGCGAGCTTCTCCTCTATGATGCACAAAAAGAAAAAGAAGAAAATAAATTAACGAGATTTTAGACAAGAAAACATCCGGAATTGATTGGACACGATTTTTGTGTGAAAATTGACTTGTCGTGAGGTTTCAGACACGCGGATGACCCGCGATCATGTCTCTCGACGTCTCATTTTCTCTGCAGAGCAATCCTCCATCGTGTGAACGAGGGAAATTGAAAAACAAAATTTTGGACCAAGTTTTCAGCAGAAGAACTCGTGACAGGATTTTTTTTCCTCAGTTTCCCCCATTCGCATGATGAAGAATTGCTTTCCGAAGAAAATGAGACGTCGAGAGACGTAATCGAATCAACCTTACGACAAGTGATTTTTGAAAAAGCCAATTTCCCCTCAAGTTCATGAGAATGAATTTTCCTGGAAAATCTGAGTCATTTACTCATGTTTCTGTATTAATTTTCACCGTTTTCGGCGCCACTTGACGGAATCCCACCACGTGTTGCGTGACATAATTTGAGCAGACTACTGGATGCAGGTATAACCCAAGTGGGCGAAAGCTCTTGAACCCTACGTTCAAAAAGCTCATTATTTTCTGCTAAATGTATGCAACTGACTCGAGTTTCGTAGCCGGTGTAACGAGTGAAACAATTCAAAGTCCTCGAGACCGTTTTCCACTCCATTTCTCTGCAAAATACCGCAGCCAGGGGTAGAAAAAAAACTGAATCCATATCCAACCTCGATAAAATTCAATTTCGTTATGGAAAATTAAAAATTTCGCTTTCTAAAAAAAAGTCGATTCAGAGTTCAACGAACACTGCAGAGCTCTTCTTCGGGGAGAATTTATTATCGGTATAAGAGACTGTTTTAATTGCTTTATGATGAATATTACAACGAATGGTTGTAAATTCTGAGATGAAATTGAGAAAATAATAAAGACCAGAGAGAGAAAAAAAAAAGAAAAAAGAAAGTAAATTAACCCAGGGAGAGACTCCGGCCTTACGAAACAATTAAAAAGTCTATCCGAAGTGTGTATAAAATAAAAATTGGGCTTTTTATATTATCCTCTCTTATCTTCTCCTCCACGGAGCAGTTTGTCATTTTCTTCAACGTAGCAGACGTTCGTTTCTACGGGAATATGAGTTACTTTACTGTGTAGAAAAACTTAATAAAAATAACGGTATTATGAGTCGCGTATACAGGGGATGGTGGGATACGGGACCACTGGCGGGGTGGCAATTACCTCTTCGCTCCAAGCCGTGTAAATAACGCCACCCACGACAAGATGCTGCTCCAGGTTTCTCAGGGTGAACTGGCCCCGTGTACACATTTTCTCTCATTTTTTTTCCTTTTTTTTTCTTGTCTTTATATTCACAGTATTTTTTTCCCTTCTTTTTCTTCGCCATTTCCTCAACGCTAAACCCTTATGGCAGAGTATCTCTTGCTAACGTCTACAAAATATACCATAGCGTTAAATACTGCAACCCCCCCGGAGTCCCTGACGGTATTAAGAATATCGTAAAATGAACAAAGGAAAGGTGATTCATTTCTGGAGAAAAAAATTACCCCTCTGGAAGCTAGAGATAATGTGGTTAACGATTTTTTACGAAACTCAGTGAAACCTCGGCTATTCGACCGGATATTGAACAGGGTACCTCGGCTATTCGACCGGCATTGGAATCTGCTCGTATCTCGAAACGGGGTTCGACTGTAGTTTAATTTATTCCGCGGGGGACAAATAATCGTGTAATTATAGAAGCTGTGTAATCGCAGTCCGAACATCGAGGAAAAAAAAGTGGTAGGTACGAGATAAAAAACGGGCGAGCAATAAAAGATAGCGTTCAGTCTGGAGGGGGCATATTGGGTCTAATTATCAGGAAGTTAGCCGAGGGTCCTGCAGGATCATTTAGATAATAATCTAGAAGTATATATTACGGAGCTTGAATCACCCCATAGTTGTAGAAAAAGTTTCAGCCCACGAGTCCAGACAAGAGAAGAAGAAGTAGAAGAAGGCTTGTTTTCTGAAGAAGCTTTCAGTATTTCAGAATTAACCTTTCATTCCGCCCATCTCATTTTTCTTTTTCTCCTTCACCTAACCAATGGGCAAATATTTACATCGTGTAGGAAACACGAACGTAATTCTTAAATTTATGGGGGGATGACCGCTCGGTGGAACGAGAGGACCTCAACCACCGAACAAACCTCGTGGAAGGCGGATCAATGCTTTTCTTTCGATGTTTTGTCCCCTATACTTTCTCTAGCTAGCCAGCCAACAACTTATTGCTCGAGACTTTTCCATGGCTTGTTCATGAAAGAAGTGCGAGGGAAGAAACACTAACCCTCAAAGGCTTCGCGATCGTACAATGAAAAGAAAGAGCCTCACGTTTTGAACGGTAAAAATAGTGGAGTCTGAAGGCGAAGCACACGAATTACACAGAAGAACTGAAACTTGCAGTGACATTCGATGCCGCTAGGACCAACAGCTGAAAAAAAGCCCCAGGGTGGAAAATAGAGTACTTTCTACACGCGTATGCGGAAACTCTTCTTTTCCTCAATCTCTTAAGATAGTAGGGTATTATATTTCATTCACACGAAACACTGGAAGGAAAATCGATTTCGTGAACGGTCCAGTTAGTGTAACGATTAGTTACACTAATTTTGGAACGTTTCTCTCGAAAAAAGGAAACATTTCTAAATTAGGAATTATCGAGATAGCTTAAGGGAAAACAATTTTTTTCGATAGTCGAAGCCCAATATGTTTGTCAATAAATTAAAAAGAACGTCGATCTTCCATTACGTGCATGATGAGACCTGAGCAGAAAATTCTACTCGGAAATCCAGTCTAGGGGCTGATGGCCCAATCCTACCTGGGAATCTAGGCTGGGGCCTGACAAGGGAATCAGGGAATTCTACTTGGAAATCCAGACTGGGGCCTGATGGGGATATATTCCACTTGGGAATCCAGACTGGAACCCTGATCAGGAAATTCTACTCGGAAATCCAGTCTAGGGCCTGATGGCCAAATTCTACCTGGGAATCTAGACTGGAGCCTGACAATGGAATCAGGGAATTCGACTTGAGAATCCAGACTGGGGCCTGATGGGGAAATTCTACTTGGGAATCCAAACTGGATTTTCCCTGATCAGGAAATTCTACTCGAAAATTCAGTCTAGGGCCTGATGGCCCAATTCTTCCTGGGAATCTAGACTGGAGCCTGACAATGGAATCAGGGAATTCGACTTGGGAATCCAGACTGGGGCCTGATGAGGAAATTCTACTTGGGAATGGAGTCTGGAACCCTGATCAGGAAATTCTACTCGGAAATCCAGTCTAGGGCCTGATGGCCAAATTCTACCTGGGAATCTAGACTGGAGCCTGACAATGGAATCAGGGAATTCGACTTGGGAATCCAGACTGGGGCCTGATGGGGAAATTCTACTTGGGAATCCAAACTGGATTTTCCCTGATCAGGAAATTCTACTCGAAAATTCAGTCTAGGGCCTGATGGCCCAATTCTACCTGGGAATCTAGACTGGAGCCTGACAATGGAATCAGGGAATTCGACTTGGGAATCCAGACTGGGGCCTGATGAGGAAATTCTACTTGGGAATGGAGTCTGGAACCCTGATCAGGAAATTCTACTCGGAAATCCAGTCTAGGGCCTGATGGCCAAATTCTACCTGGGAATCTAGACTGGAGCCTGACAATGGAATCAGGGAATTCGACTTGGGAATCCAGACTGGGGCCTGATGGGGAAATTCTACTTGGGAATCCAAACTGGATTTTCCCTGATCAGGAAATTCTACTCGAAAATTCAGTCTAGGGCCTGATGGCCCAATTCTACCTGGGAATCTAGACTGGAGCCTGACAATGGAATCAGGGAATTCGACTTGGGAATCCAGACTGGGGCCTGATGAGGAAATTCTACTTGGGAATGGAGTCTGGAACCCTGATCAGGAAATTCTACTCGGAAATCCAGTCTAGGGCTTGATGGCCAAATTCTACCTGGGAATCTAGACTGGAGCCTGACAATGGAATCAGGGAATTCGACTTGGGAATCCAGACTGGGGCCTGATGGGGAAATTCTACTTGGGAATCCAAACTGGATTTTCCCTGATCAGGAAATTCTACTCGAAAATTCAGTCTAGGGCCTGATGGCCAAATTCTACCTGGGAATCTAGACTGGAGCCTGACAAGGAAATCAGGGAATTCTACTTGGAAATCCAGACTGGGGCCTGATAGGGAAATTCTACTTGGAAATCCAGACTGGATTTTCCCTGATCAGGGAATTCTACTCGGAAATCCAGTCTAGGGCCTGATGGCCAAATTCTACCTGGGAATCTAGATTGGAGCCTGACAAGGGAATCAGGGAATTCTACTTGGAAATCCAGACTGGGGCCTGATGGGGAAATTCTACTTGGCAATCCAGACTGGAACCCTGATCAGGAAATTCTACTCGGAAATCCAGTCTAGGGCCTGATGGCCAAATTCTACCTGGGAATCTACACTGGGGCCTGACAAAGGAATCAGTGAATTTTACTTGGAAATCCAGACTGGGGCCTGATGGGGAAATTCTACTTAGGAATCCAGACTGGGGCCTGACCAGGCAGGTAACGCATTAACCGATGCAGCCCGATCAGGGAATTCTGTTTGGCAAGCCAGGCCAGGGCCTTGCTGGGCCCTTGTTGGTAGTGACCTACTTGAGAAAGCAATATTTCGCCTAAATTGGGGCCTAGTGAGGCTATGCTTGGGTGTCTTAACTCGATGGTACCATACTTGACCCTCTCTAAGGCCATGATAACGTTAGGCCAGCCCTAAATTGCCCCTCAAATATGTCTCCACGGGCGACTGGGCTATATTCACCTCAACCCAAACAACTCAGGGAATATGAAAGAAACGATCTCAGCCCGACGCGGGTGGACAAAGCGAAACATGTGGCCGTAGTTGAGGCACGTCTCCGCAATTTCGTTCTTAATTAGTTTACCCACCGAGTTTCGGGGGGTTCGGGTTGGAACAACTTAAAGGTACCCATCGATGTGCAGGCGTGCGCCAACAAAGGATCGATTTAAAAAAAAACCAATTGATAATTATCGCGAAAATTAGATTCTACAGAAACACACCCGTCAAAGTTGTGTCAGGGTTTCGACGGTGAGGCGAGGTGTTGCGTGCAACAAACGGTACACTTTGCAATAAACGGAGCACGAATATTCGGGGTCTCCTTTTACCTGCACGAACTGCAATTGACTGAAAAAAATGATCAGAACTCATTTGTTTGAAAGTTTTAGGTAAAATATCTGATTTTTGCGTCCCTAAAAACAGTAGAAAAAAAAATGAGCCAGGGAAATATTTTCGTTGTAAAAGAAAGCAGAAATTAGTGGAAGGGGGTGGAATAAGGGCGACGCGAAAAAGGCGTAATATTACATTCGGTAGCGTTGGGGGCCAGGAACTCTTAAAACTGGCCGTATTTCTCTTTAATGTCACGACGTAAAATTCGTTAAGGGGGTTTCGTAACATCTGCGGTACGAGCTTTAGGTGCAAGTCGGAGGCCAGCGGTAACGCACGAAACTAAAACTTACACACGGTAAACGGTTAAAAATACGATTCTTTGTTCGGCAAGAGACGAAGAGCCCCGTTAGGGGTGACCTCGTGGACCACAGGCCGTTTTAGCAACGAAAAATGTAAAAAACCTTCTCTCGACCTGAGAGCTGGAGCCTTTTTAACTTATCGTATGCTGTGCCAAATGCCTAATTGGAACGTAGAAACGGTGGGAAGGGACTCAGACGCGATGAGAATTACGCCACTTGCTATTTTCGTTACCACGGCTTCATCCGAACGGTATCTTTTGCGTAACGATGCTAGAGATTCCATGAAATTCTTTCTCAATCTCGTATATACCATAAAATGGATTGATATTATTTATTCATTTCGAATGTGCGCTGCGGAGCGTGAGAGCATGAAACGCGAATGCCTCGAATTATTGCGGGCGAATTAAACCGTTTGATGATTATCCACACGGATCTCTGCACCCTTGAAATTTTGGCTGAGCTTTTGCACCAATTGCTCGGGTGAATCCGTCCGAATCAGAATTCGGAATGACTGGCTCTTTTTTTTTTGGGGGGCCTTTAGACAGTCTCGTCTCAGAAAATTTTTCAGATTATTTTTATCAAGCACAGGAATAACTTAAAATATTAGTCAGATTCGTTTGTTTTATAGAAAAATTAAAAAAAATTGAGCATTAGATAATGAATCGCATATTTTTTTAATGACAATTTTGTGACTTTTTTTTTTTTTTCTGAGTGAGAGAAAGATAAACGTTGGATGGCATTAGAATTGCAATTTGTGAAATCGGAAACTGTGCAATATTCCCACCCCTCGCGAAGAGTGGTATTTTTAAATGAAAATGTTTGTTTCCTCTATGCGACTTTTGATAGAGTAGAAAGAATGAAATGCAATTTAGATTCCTTTCTTCAAAGCTAGATTTCAAAACAAAGGAAATCCTGAAAGCTCTCAGAAGCTGACCGAGGGAATAGAAATAATTTATACGTGTGTCTCGGCTCTACTGCGGTCCAAAGGTATGAGAAACTGGAAAGGAGAACGAGCTTTTCTGCTTTTCTACTTTTCTACTTTTCCGTATCCTCGGAGAGGATGAACGAACGAGGCTCCTACTCGACAATATACCAAATGCAGATATCAAACTGACACCATCTAAGGATTGCAATTCCTTTCCTTTCGCACAACACAACGTTATCTTCGCCTGATCGGGTCCTGAGCTTACGTAGACTTTCCAAGATGAGAGATGCGAGAGATGAGAGATGAGAGATGAGAGATGAGAGGGAGGTATTTTAAGGGTTTGGGTAGCGCAGCAACGTCACGCTCCGTCGCGACGCGATATCCTCGAGACGTTTCGGCGCCGCGACGCGAACGCGGCATCCGAGCTGCCCATCCCGGTGCACCACTGACACGGACTTAAGTAACAACTCAACTTAACTTTCTGCTGCATCCTTGCGGAAACTTTTCACTCCTGCGATTCACATTTTCAATGCAGAAATTAATAGAATTTACTCACCCTTTCTTGCCAGTTAAGTGAAGGAATTCTAAGGGTGGGAATAAAGCCGATTTCACCACACCTTAAAATGTCAAAAACGTCGATACTGTCAAAAGTCAATTTCAACACCTCAAAATGGTTTTCATGCGATTTTGAATAAATCATTATCGTCGTCTATGATGCACGAAAAAAATCCATCGGTGGACTACAATTTCAATTTGTTGGGTCTCATTTTCGAACTGTTCAGTAAAGAAGCCTTTCTTCGATAAAAATAAACAGATAACTAAATTGTTACCTTCAAAAACATCGCTGTTCAGAATTTGGTTCAGTAATAAATTGAAAATCTTGAAATACGTCGTTATTGAACCAAATTTTGAATTACGTGGTTATTGAACCAAATTCTGAACCACGATGTTATCGAAAAAAAATACCGGGATATAATGCCAAAGTCTGAACTAAGTCATTATTGAAACAAATTCTGAACTACGTTGTTATCGAACCTAATTCTGAACTTCGATGTTATTGGACCGAATTCTGAAACTACGTCGTTATTGTACAAAATTCTGGACTACGTCGTTATTGGACAAAATGTTGAATCACGATGTTATTCAACCAAATTCTGAACTACGATGTTATCGAACGAAATCTTGAATTACGTCGTCATTGAACCAAATTTTGAATTACGTGGTTATTGAACCAAATTCTGATTTACGATGTTATTGTAGAAAATACCGGGAGATAATGCCAAATTCTGAATTAAGTCATTATTGAAACAAATTCTGAACTACGTTGTTATCGAACCTAATTCTGAACTTCGATGTTATTGGACCGAATTCTGAACTACGGCGTTATTGTACCAAATTCTGGACTACGTCGTTATTGGATAAAATTTTGGATCACGATGTTATTCAACCAAATTCTGAACTACGATGTTATCGAACGAAATCTTGAATTACGTCGTCATTGAACCAAATTTTGAATTACGTGGTTATTGAACCAAATTCTGAACTACGTTGTTATCGAACCTAATTCTGAACTTGGATGTTATTGGACCAAATACTGAACTACGTCATTATTAAACAAAATTTTCGATTACGATGGTATTGAACCAAATTCTGAACTACGTCGTTATTGTACTAAATTCTCGACTACGTCGTAATTGGATAAAATTTTGAATTACGATGTTATTGAACGAAATATTGAATTACGTCGTCATCGAATCAAATTTTGAATTACGATGTTATTGAACAAAATTCTGGATTACGATGTTATTGCAAGAAATTCTGAATTACGATGTTATTGAAAGAAATACCGAGGGATGATGTTTTTAAACCAAATCCTGATCTACGATGTTGTTATTCCCAACCGTCGATTCGAATTTATCTAAATTCCCCTCTTCTTCATCTCCCTTTTCATAACCTTGAAGCTGACTCCAATTTCATTTCAAACATGAAATGCATTGGAGTCGATGAAAAATGTTATTCATTCACATAAGTATCAGATCGGCGAAATGAAAAATAATTAAATTAATCTCTGACATATCATATCGTGTACCAGATAGTACCAGATTCTTGAATAACCGAGTGAAACAGTGTGAACAACTGAAGTCGTTCACCGTAATTGATAAACGAGCTATTCGATACTCTTGTGAGTAACGGGGTGCGGAGAATAAGGGTATAGGTACAGAGCAGGAAAAAAAAATCCGTTTGTTTTGGGAACGGCTCAAAGCCGCTGACGTCTAGACAGAAAAGACACAAACAACGGTATTACCTTATGCACCTGAAATCGATAGTTGGTAGAATATAAAAATAACAAGAGAGAAAATAAAAACCGCCAGCGTAATACCCTACCTCGCTGTGTGTTATATCGATGGCAAACAAAACGTTGCAGTTGACAAGAAGATATTTTCTATAAACAGAAAAGAAGCTTTACACGGAATATTATTTTGATATCGAAGGAAAAATAGGAGGAGAGGAAAAAAAACGAAACAAAAAATTGAGGAAAAAATTCAAATACCATTTTTAGATAACCTAATTTGCTTCGGTCCATCCCCGAACCAAGGCTTTCAGGCATATGATCTATTTGGCAACCGAATTTGATCAGATGTCCACAAATTCGATCAGTCGAGGGGAGATATCTGAGGCCTTTGTCGTTTGCATATCGTCCCGGGGTACCGTGTAGTTCGGTACTTAACAAAGAACCAATCTATTGCTTTAGCAAACCAACCCTAACTGGAGTTTCGTGTTTGGGGTAGTTCGATACTATTCACGGTGCGGTATAACCACCCTCTAATTATGCAACATCAACATTGTTGCACGTTTACTTTTCATTTCCATTTGTCTTATATGTGACAGAAAAATCCATTTCAATCACATCTTGAATTCCATGTAATTTACAAGCAAAATACATATAATAGAAAAATTAATTACCTATAAAGTGCTCGAATTCAGATTTTTCATCATACCTCGACAACTACTGATCCTATCGTTACGAAGGTTATAATAAAAAATGAAGCTTATTAAATTACCTACAACAAAGGTGGAGTAAATTTTTCTCATATCTTGAATAGTTTTTGTGTAATACAGGGCTGAAGGTATCGATATTTGTACAAAACCTTGTGAGAATAATGTACGTATTCACTGGTGTATTAGAGGCAAACTATCGAAGATACGAGAACAATGTATTGGACCTTTTTTGTAGACAATTTAGTAATCTTCATTTTTTATAATAACCTCCGTGACGATAGGATCAACAGTTGTCGAGATATGATGAAAAAACTGAATTCAAGTACCTTTGATACAATTTGACTGGACTGTATGTTATTCTTACATTCTTTGACCGTTCAATTCAACGTGTTACAGGCAATTTTACCATTTTAATGATAATGAACTTGATTCGTTAAAATGACATTAAAACCTTGTCATTTTTTACATGGCGAAAAACAGTAACAGGGAAAAGAGGTTCGCATGAACCGACTGTACGCATTGCGTGTAGTTATACTGCAGTGCCAATTTGTACGTATATGCATACATGGCACATTCAGACCACGTATAAGTTTAACGGCACCACGAATCTGGCTATTCTGGCCTCCAGTGAACATTTGCATTAATTATCCCCGTAGAATATGAATCGGAATTGACGAATTTTGGAAGACTGTTTCATCTACTTTTTATGGAACCGTGTGTAAGCACGCCACTTGACGAGGGTAAACCGCAGACCGAGATTAGACCATTCGTATGGTAACGGTATACTTGATAAGAATTTACCCTTAACTAACTCGTACAATTACATCCATAAACAATGAGAAAAACACCGAGGTTCAAAAGATACTCGTCTCGACAAAAATTGCAACAATTTCCATTCGTGCCGAAATTTTAAACACGCGGTTATAGCGTGAGTCAACCGCATCTATCACCTCCACCCACGTATCTCACTCCTCGTTCAGGTAAAGGGAAAAAGAACGATACTTCGTTTAACAACTGCAGACTGGCCTGAAGGTGCGGCTGCAATCAGGTTTCAAAAAAAAAAAGAAAAAAAAACGGGAATGAAGAATAATATCAAGAAATTGGTTCACTTTCAATATCTATGTATAGGGTCGCTGAATACGATCTTGACGGGAAAAATACCTAATTCAAAATCGCGAATTCAATATGGCCGAATCAAGTGCGAAAAATTTATCCAATTCTTCAAACAATAAAATTTAGCAACTTTCAACCGTCGAAAAGTACTTCATTAGACAACCGTCTCATGTAATACACTGACTTTTTACCCTAATTGATGGCTACTTGAGTTTGAAAGATAGCCAAATTAATTACTTACTGTCCTTTAAATTGTTAATCAAAAATTGTCACTAAACTTCAATTTTATGATGTTTGTCTCAGTTTTAGGAAAAATCAGTGACATTAGAATCAATATTTGCCTACTAGCCTCCAACGAAACCTGATAACTAATTAAGGAGTTTTGGTACAAAAACGGTAAAACTGACATTTTTTTTCAATTTTCGAATATATTGAATTTTGAGTTCATTCTTTCTTCAGCAATTCTCTATTTTTGTTAATTATTCTCTCTTGCACTGACCCTCCGAATTAATTGTCACCAAAACGACCGTTTTGAACACTGAAAAAAAACAATTGAACGACCAACAAAAAATCGTAACAGATCCAATTATGAAAATGAACAGCATCAATTAAAAAATCATCGATGCAGGAACGAAAGTCTCTCTTCGTCAATGACTAGAATTTAACAATCGTGTTTGTCGACCGGATCGATAATTAATTCCGAGCACGAAGCTCGTTAATATTAATGAAATATACCGTGACACTAAAAAGTGTCAAAAAGTATTCGAAACACGTGTCAAACGTCGCATCGGTTGCTGCACACAATCGATACGAATAAATTCTACAACTGCAGCATGTGTAAGCGCTAAAGTGTTGCTTCAAGTCGCTGCAATTGGCTATCATAAATTTCGTAGGTGCTGCAATGTACCGTTCATACTTATTTTTAACAAATTACGTGAGTTGGGACTCGGATTTACTCCTTGCTGCTATTTCTTCTTTCTTTCGTCGATCAGGAACGTCAGGAGATTCTCTCCAGTCTCTTTAGAATCGTGATAAATATTCAAGCAATATTAATTGCGTTAACCGGTAACCGTCGTCGCGCATACAGAGTCGGAATCGCGGTAGACTAGTTAGCGCAAAATAGTTGAATGCTAATCGTTCGGCATTATGAATCAGTCAGGAGCCAGTTTGAGAGTTTGGTAACAAAGTTTTCCCAGCCATTGTTGAGCGGAATAACAAATCCAGTTGGCTGGTTTCAAGCACGTAGCTCTACGTCGAAAGCTCGGCTTCGAGATAAGGTGAAGGAGAACGAGAAGGAGGTCGACTTGGGAAAATCAAGACCGAGACAAAGACGGAGACGTTAATCAGCGAAACCGAATTGATTTTACGCCGGAGAACCGAGTAGAAAGTGCGAAATTTTGAATTCCGACGTCACAGTCACTTTTCAACTAATTTTATAAGAAATTTGATAAAATTGAACAACTCGCAAACATGGTTTCAAGTCTGCACATCGCTTCTTTTTCTACTTGATTTCCATTCTCTTGGGCCACGTTTATCGCAGTGTAAAATTGAATTTGCTAAATGGCCAAAATTTGGAACCACGTCGACGGCTCGACGACCCTGGTTCTCTCATTTATGACTGATTGTGAAGAAGAAGAAGACGGTCAGAGACGCCCACGGGACGCCCACCCCGTCGAGGCCAAGAAACGCTCGAGTCTTTTATAAAAGTAATTGCAACTTCGGTACGGAGGCATGGAGTAGGTAAATGGATCGAGTAAGCGTTGACCCGTCCTAATAGTAATTAATGAATCCAGAATCCAAAGTGTCTCAGATTCTTTTGATTCTTTTTCAGGATCTTCCATAGAACAAAGAAGAAGTCCTCCTGAGGAAATACGTACACTTGAAGAACTGATGAATCTGAGGAAATTTATAAAAGCTACGTCGTCAGGGAAAATAAATTTGGCACAAGTATTATTGATTATTGATGATAATGTGCGTGGATTTGGCCAATGACAACTATTTCATTCACAAATTCATTCGTAATCACAAAATGTTAACTAAAAATGGCAAAAAAGAGACAAATTCTTGTATAATTTGGTGTGAAAAGGTGAAAAATACGAAATTTTAAGGATTCGTCTGTTTCGATTAAAAAATCATGTCTCAATCCTACACAAGGTGTGATATTTGTTTTCCAAAAAGTGCAACAATCTCGAAAGATCAAAAACAAATAACTTATCACCTAGAAGACACCCCTAGACTATGCATAAACGAGGAAGAATGAAATTGACTTGACACCTCAAATTTTGGCAATTGAAAAGCCATCCGTTAATTGGCCTGATCCAAAAAAACAGGTTTTTTAGTGACATTGTTTCGTTTTTCTTGCACAGTAATAGATTTTACGGTTTTCACAAAGAACGTGAAAAATAAAATGAAAATGAGGTTCGAAAAGAAAAGAATAATAAAAATAAAAAGCGAGTGTGAAAGAAACCCGAAACTTTTACCATCCATCGCAGATCACAAAACACTCAACAGCTAGCAGCCCTTCGGGCGACAAAACATCTCACGTCATGACGGCTGCTGCGGTGTGCGGTATAACGTAACTTTTCTACCTTATCGTCGACGACGATGTCTCAATTCGAGAATTTTCTCTCGCCTTTATATAACATCTAACCTGAGTATCAGATTAATGCCTCTGGTACATTGTGACAAGATTCTTTGTACTATTTTCACTTTTCTACGAATACTGCCCACTGTCCAGTGTTCTCCGCTTTTCGTCTAATTGCGAGATGGAGCGACCATCTCCTCCTTTTCCACCGAAAAGAAAGAATCTCATAGTTTCTTACAGCATCAGTCGCGTCCAGAGAGTTTCATTAGACCTCGGAGAAAAATACCATCGTGTAAAACACGAGCTTAATTTTCTATGGCGGCCATTTTAGTGAAAAGCTCTGATTGATAACGAGACAAAAGAGACCGAGTGGTTATGATAAAAACCGGGTATAATTTTCTTTGAAAGGGTCACATTTCACTCTGAAACTGTCGCGTATAGCGAGCTTCAAAGGAACTCTGGAAAGCAAGCTTTTCCAGAGTGCTTTGAGTTATAATCAGAGTCTTATTGACGTGACGATGAAAACTAGCTGTTTGCTTATTATATTCTGAGGGAATGTTTGTCAGCTTGTCACTTGGGATAAATAATTAGCCTCGATAAGCAAAGTCTGAAAGGACCTGAAAACTTCTTTATAGAACTTTGGGGGCTGCTGCTGTTGCTGCTGCTGCCCGAATCACGTTTGTGGTTTACATTTCATTAATTACCAAGCCATACTTCTTATGTATCAGTCAAGTTGGTCTCTAATGGCGAGCCAACAAAAGTTTCGATCCGAAGAACCCCTGAATTAAAAATAAGCAATGCCTCTCTCTTTCATCTCGATTCCTACAGGGGGTGCTTTCAATACGTAATACGAGGACCTCGGCATCCCTGCTAAATTCAACTGCGAACTTTAATGTCGCCTTTTTTTATATTTCAATTTTTCAAGAGTGAATATATATCAAGAATTAATGAAGATTTTGTAGTTCTAAATTGAAGCTTGATTCATCTTCTGTCCAGCAAAAAAAAATTTTCCAAAATCGGCCAAGGCGTTCATGTTTTATCCACGTTTGAAAATGATCCGGATTTTTCAGGCTACTTTGTGCTTTTCGCACTAGGGCAGTAAAACACCGCGCCTGCGCAGATCGTGGATCGTCCACTTTCCGCACTGAACATAGTTTCGTTTCCTGTTTTCGATGTGCGACTCAGTTCAAATTATTTCGTGCTCAAAATATTTCAGTGCAGAATATATCTCAGGAATGAATGAAGATCTTGTAGTTCTAAATTGAAGCTTGATTCATCTTCTTTCCAGCAAAAAAAAAGTTTTCCAAAATCGGCCAAGGCGTTTATGTTTTATCCACGTTTGAAAATGATCCGGATTTTTCAGGCTACTTTGTGCTTTTCGCACTAGGGCAGTAAAATACCGCGCCTGCGCAGATCGTGGATCGTCCACTTTCCGCACCGAACATAGTTTCGTTTCCTGTTTTCGATGTGAGACTCAGTTCAAATTATTTCGCGCTCACTTAACGCTGAAAATAATTACGAGCAGCTTGGAGTTATGCTCTACATAGTAAGCCGAGGCTGAGGATCATTAATATTCCTATATCATCAGCGCTTGCAGGCATAAGAGAATGAAAAAACCAGATGGTCGTTGGGTGTAAGTCGAGCTTTGATCTCGAAACGAAATACCGAGACAGCTGTGGCAATAATGAAGAATTAAAGAAGCGTTATGAATACTCTTTAAATAGTTTTTAGCGAGGCATTCAGAGACTCTTTTCAATCTTTTTTTTTGTGTTGGGAGAGAAGAAGAAAAAAAAAGAAGGTATCCATGGAACCAAAATCCGAGTTCGAGGATAGCTACAAGATCCTCATAACCTTGTCGATTAGGGCCTCCCTGTGGGTCGAAATTAATCAATTTAATCCAGTACTTCCTTCTGGCTGTAGGGCACACGGGGTACCACCTCCAATATCAACGGCTCTCTATTCACGTTCTTTTTTATTCCCGGATTGAATAAAAATTCATTAGAGGTTAACGCGGAGTTACCGTTGGGGTGAGCCGCGGGTTTTAGAGGTTTTAAATAAATTAAAAGTTGAACGGTTTTTTTTTTCTCGTCTTTTTTTGCTTTTTCAACACTGAAAAAAGGCGCGCGGGATGTAGGCTCCCTTACAGAAAACCCATTGAACTTTGTGTACAAGTTTTACAAAGAAGTGAAAATTCCATCCAATTCATCCAAGCTTCCTGCTCGTCTGGGTTAATTAATTATTCGATAATTACTGGAAAGCGAGAACAACCCTCTGACCCGTCTCTCGGGATTACTGTCCACCGCAAATTTATACACTTTTATTGTCGAGGGCGGAAAAAAGAAATTTGTATTTCACAACTCGCGGAAACTGAGCTTGCATGGCGTCTGTTTCTCCAAATTTCGATTTTTTTCGTTTGTTCCCGGTGTTTTTAATTCTGTTTTTCCACAATCTACAGTTTTTATCTGCTCATTGCTTTATGCTTCTTTTGTTTCTGTGTCTGACTCATCATTTCTTTCATATTATTCCTTATCTATATTTCTACTGTATGTGCATGATTTTTCAGTCCTTCCTTCGACTGTCGCCAAATCGCCAATAATTTGTGACGAGAGTTAGAGAATCGGCGATACTTTTCACGATCGATTAAGTTATCGTCGTTGAAATTGAAACTCGAATAATTCCTCACGTTCTCTAACCAGATCTCGAAAGCTCTCCCACGACCGCGAGCGTGCAACATTCTTGCACTATAGACTTTGGCAATGTTCCAAAATTCACTACCGGAAAACGGTTACGGTTATACACGAGTCTGACAAAGAGAGAAAATTACGTTTATGGTAATGAGGAATATCGCTTTGGTATTGCTCACCAACAGGGACATAAAACCCGTCCCGCTATCCGAGCACCCTTATTGGGTGAAGCGCTTAGCAATGGGGTAATGGGATGTGTCCGGTCTCTGGTATGGCATGGGCAGTCCGCCAAAACCCTTGGGCCCGGCCTCGGGCCCTCGACGAGGGCAGACGAACGGGGTGTGTTCACAGATATTTTATCACGGTTTTTAGGTTCATAGTCCGGTTAAACTTTCAACTTTTTATTTTATCGATAACGACCCTCGAAGCCCCTGGCGAAATCGCTGGTCCTTTTTCTTCTTTTAGTCTGGAAAATTGACCACACAATTTTTTTTCAACTCGAATTGGAGGACAATTTTTTTAATAATTAGGGGGAAGATATTTTTTTGGCGAATCGTTCAGGTTTTCGAAGGACAGACGTGATTATAGGGAAAGTTCGGGTTTAGTTTTCTGGCCGTATCTGAGTGGCGTAGGTATCGTCAGCCAACTCGAACAGCCATTAAAACAGAACTCAGCCATTAAGTCCAGGAGTTTCCCTGCGCTTCTCCTACCCTCTGGAAGGTTTAAATACGCTATAAAACGATCACATAACAACCCCGAGGTCCGAGCCCCTATCTTACAAGGGAGTGTCCACTGCGGTTAATTGTCTGATTTAACTCCGCCAAGGACACACCCGACGATGTGTCTTCGAGCTTCGGAGGTGTTGCCACGATTCTAATTTCCGATTAAAGTTACTAGAAAAAATAATCATCGGTCGGAAATGGTTGTCGATTTTTTTCTGAATGCGTTTTTGTACTCTGAAATTACGCTCCAAATTTCAGATCAAAATATTGAAAATTGTAGAAGTTATTGATTTTTATAGGCGTCGCTGTGCCGCCAAGTACAATAAAAAAATTATTATTATAATTTTTAAATGCAAAATTCTGGCAATTATGAATATGTTTCGGTGAAATTCGAAGCGCACACGTCAGGTGTTTCATATCTCGCCTTTTGACGGAATTCGACTTTTCTTAACCTCAAAATCGAGACTTTAAAGTCTCGTAACTTCCACAATATTCAATATTTCGAGTTCAAATTTTGTGTGCGAGCTCAGTTTAGTGTGCCGAAAAAGGAACTTTTTCAATTTTTTGATATCTCGCTTTTTGTCCAATCTAGACAATCGGTGAGTTTCAAATATTTTTTTTTCCCGCCTCAAGCGTTATGGCATGTTTTTAGAAACTCAAAACAAAAGAAGATCGCCAGACAGCTTCTTGTTGTTAGTCTGGAATTTGAGGTTGCTTTGAGTTCCAAAAATACGTGACGAATGAATTCCGTTTCGCTTCGGAAAACTTTATGTCCTCTAGCATTAACATTCTATCCTTTTTTCTACTTTCTCCTTTTCGGATGAGGCTACTTAATTATTCCAAGGGTGTGTGTGGTCATTCCGAAGCCAGTGACCATTAAGTCATAACGTTAAAATAACGTTTCTCGTTACAACCCTGGACCGAGCGTGAACCATAAACTCTTGTCCATAGAATCGAGTATTCGGTAGCGCAACCACCCCTCATAAAACCACCGTAAAAGTTCACTTTGGCAATTCGAAAATCACTGTCATTCCCTACCCCGACGGTACAACAAGGGGTAGGTTCTTTCTCCCGTTCGTTCGAACCGCAGTACGTCCATTTTTAAGAGAGGAGAAATAAAATTCCAATCTCGTATCCCGCGCCATGTTTGTCTCTGGAAACTGGCCAGTCTGCCCTTACCGATACGTTGCAGCTGGCCAGTTTCCAGATAAAAACACGGCTCAACTCTTTCGACGAATTACCACATCGTAACTCACCGCAGAATCAACTGGATTAAAAAAGGGAAAAAACGAGAGAGAGAGAGGAAAATCAATTTCCAAAGTATCGACGAAGCTCAGAGCCAATCGAGGCTAATTTAAAAGTGACAATATTTATCTGGCTTACGGATGAAATGGTTTTCGAGCGGCGGGGTGATTTCATCACATTGCCACACACGAGGTATAATTGCCACCCTAAAATGTACGGTGGTAAAGTCCCATGGCGGTCGTGGCTCACACTCGAACCCAAGGATATAGGATTAGCGGATTTGGCAGTGTGCAGATTCGGATCGGTCCCGTATTCTGTATCCATTGGTTCCACCACATCGACGTGGACGCGAACCGTTACGTGTTTTTAATGTAGCTATATTTACGACCGCCATTAAAATCCAAGCCAATCGGAGGTACTGAGCTGATTGGAGCTAGGAGGGTTATGTTTGCTCAGGGGTGTCGAGGGAACCCCAAGGGTGTTACCTCCCGCATCACACGACGGATTAGACCGAAAATTATGAAGCCACGAGCTGCTGACGGTCCTCAAAAGTCATTCGTCAACGATTTTTTTTTCTTTGTTACAGTTAAAAAAAAAAAATTGTGTGAAGCCGATTCTACACGAGGCAAGATATTAGAAAACTGAGAAAGTGCCTTTTTCGGAACAGTGAACTGAGCATGCACACAATATTTCAGCCCAGAATATTCAATATTGTAAGAGCTACTAGACTTTGAAGTTCCGATTTTGAGGTTAAAAAAAGTCGAATTTGGCGAAAAAAGCGAGATATAAAAAATCTGACGTGATTGATTGTTTGGGATGGTAAACTGAGTGCGTGTTCCAAATCTTAACTCAGAATATCGAAAATCGTAGAAGCTACTAGACTTTGAAGTTCCGATTTTGAGGTTAAAAAAAGTCGAATTTGGCGAAAAAAGCGAGATATAAAAAATCTGACGTGATTGATTGTTTGGGATGGTAAACTGAGTGCGTGTTCCAAATCTTAACTCAGAATATCGAAAATCGTAGAAGCTACTAGACTTTGAAGTTCCGATTTTGAGGTTAAAAAAAGTCGAATTTGGCGAAAAAAGCGAGATATAAAAAATCTGACGTGATTGATTGTTTGGGATGGTAAACTGAGTGCGTGTTCCAAATCTTAACTCAGAATATCGAAAATCGTAGAAGCTACTAGACTTTGAAGTTCCGATTTTGAGGTTAAAAAAAGTCGAATTTGGCGAAAAAAGCGAGATATAAAAAATCTGACGTGATTGATTGTTTGGGATGGTAAACTGAGTGCGTGTTCCAAATCTTAACTCAGAATATCGAAAATCGTAGAAGCTACTAGACTTTGAAGTTCCGATTTTGAGGTTAAAAAAAGTCCAATTTGGCGGAAAAAGCGAGATATAAGAAATCTGACGTGATTGATTGTTTAGAATGGTAAACTGAGTGCTTGTTCCAAATTTCGACTCAAAATATTCAGAATTGTAAGAGTAATTCGCCTCAACAGGGAAAAACTCCAAAAAACAATAACTTCCACAATATTCAATATTTTCAGCTGAAATTTGGTGTGTATTTTCGGTGTGTAAAAAAGCATACAGAAAAAAATCTACAATCATTCAAGCGGAATATTTCTTCGAATAGCTTTGATCGATGGTCAACCCCCTCAATGGAATGAACGTGAGAAGCTCTCGCGGTTTTTGGGGTTGGGTTGTACAGAGAATTAGATCCCACAGTGTTGAGAAACGCGCTAATTACCGGAGTGAATCTGAAGCGAGGAGTGATTAGTTGTGTAAACGATATTCCTGACCCCTCGCGGAATGCTTTGTCATTCGGTTCAGTTCCGTCCTTCCCTTTTTTCCTCTCTCTCTCCTCTTTTTCCATCCGACAAACGGTTCGCTGCGTAAATATACCGTCCGACATCTAAATTTTGCATAATTAGCCAGTACGGGCGAGGCCTGGAGTGCCTTTGATCGTACCATCATGAATGAGTAAGCGTGTAAACGGAGCAAAGGCAACGCCCAGAAGCCCAAAAGCCTCGGAGCCAAGGAAAAATAAATCAAAATGCACCTTTTTGCAATTAATTTAATTACCACTTTCGCATCTTGCTATAGAAACTCGAGATTTTCATACCCTCAACCCCTCAAGTTTCTTGTATTCCGTGAACGTAAAGGCTTGTTGTATCAGTCAACTTTGTACATTCTATTGTTGACTGTTATTTGGTACCGTAGGTCAAGAACAAAAAACTCTTCAACGTTTCTTTCTAGCTTTGCATATTCTTCATCAAAAGACACACGTCAGTTCGGAATCTCCTCTTCGTGGGACGTTCCAGACGTTGAACAATAGCAAAAGAAGCTCCTCTCCATCGGCGAGGAATCTCTGATCTCGAAAGCTCAGACGTCAGAGCTCGAACATAGTTTCAACATGTTGAACAACTGGTATTGGACAGTACAGGGTTGTACCAGGTCATGTATTATTTAGAAGAGCCGATGTATCACGGGTCCATCCAGCCTCCCACACTGTGGAATTCATGGGTTCGCGTGTAGCTTGTAAGCCGGTGGCTTCGCGTCGGGTGGTGAATTGGTCGGGCGAGAAGCTCAGAGAGATTCTCAAAAGCTTCTGACCTGCCTCTCTGACTCTGTTCCGAAACTTCATACACGAGCAATTCGTTGTAATGGAGATCGGTCAGTTACTCGTATACAGTTCGGGCATCCTGCAACCTGCAATTTGTCCGAGGCTCCAGCTTCCCCACCGTAGTACGTCTAGAACTTGATATCTTACGTACCGTGAAAGTTTTTATTGAGC
The DNA here is from genome assembly GCA_018257835.1 of Euura lappo. NCBI lineage: Eukaryota > Metazoa > Arthropoda > Insecta > Hymenoptera > Tenthredinidae > Euura > Euura lappo. The sequence goes on along the minus strand of JAEUYN010000759.1, from coordinate 319,266 downwards.
TTTTTCGTACCAGCCCCCTTTCTCACTCCTCCACGTCTTCAGATGTCAGAGACTCCAAGTGGAATGGAATCTGGCTTCGTTCTTATCGATCGGATTAATCCCATAGCCACTCAGGACTCGTACATTCAATTGACATGAATGAAAAATATTCCAACGTGACGTCATGGGTCGAAAAATTTAATGAATTTTTTATCGATCCTGCAGGACTCCAGGATATCTTTGAGGACCATTTTGAGAGCTTGACGATTGTCCTGAGACAATTAAAATAATCGGTTCAAAGAATTCCCCCAAAAACACCCAAATTTGTATCAACTTTTTTTCCATTTAATTTTGAATCGTTAAAATTCTACAGCTCACTTTACCCTGCAAGCTTTGATATAATCCTTACTTTCTGGTTTGGTTGGAGAGAAGGGTTGACCTTTCCTCCCCAATATGAATTTTCTCCGGTTGGTATAATTTTTATCTGCTAGGTTGTCACAAAAATATCTGGTCATTCGATCTTTATGAACTTTTGTGTCCTGGTCAATTAGCGTTATGGTCAGTCTGGAGGATTGCACAGTCCCGGATTTCACCCCGTGCCATGGAGGTACGAGCATGAGAGACGTATCTTTATTTGTTGTTCCCACTAAAGTAGCCCGAGGGGACACTGGCCTATCTTCCAGTTCCCGTACCCCCATGGCCTGACAATAATAACGTAATCATCGTTGCATCATCGATAAAACCCGTCTGGCTATACTAACGCGGTGCTAAATTTCCCTCCCTCGATTATTTTCCCTCTGGATACAAGTTTTGTTGCCATTTACACTTATGGGAAAAATTTACTCTGCTGAAAATAATCTCTACTAACAATAAAATACGAAAAAAAAAATGGTTGAATCGCAGTTTCCAATAGAAAATCGTATGCGATTTTACGCGAAATACTATGAATGCGAAATACTATGAAAAATTACGTTTCTTTGCCATTTTCTATTATTTCCTTCGAGCGATTTTTGGATTTCCCCAAAGATCAGAATTCAATTTTGCAAACTCCCGTTTGAAAAGTAATCGAACTTTTGCAAAAAAAAAAAAAGAAAAATACGATTTTTCACTAAGAAATGAGATAAAATTTGAATGCCTAAAGAATTCAAAGAAAATTTCGTAAACTTCAGTTGAATAATGATAAGGAAAATCAAGATTCTCTTAAATTTTGTGTCACATACCGGACGTCACTGTTTAATCGATCAATTATCTGACTATAATCCCAAAGTATTCAAACTCCTGACCCAGATATCATTCGTTAAAGACAAAGAGATTAAGAAAATTTCTCAATTATCTTATCTGTCATCGGATTAGAAAATGTTCCAATTATCTCTGTTTATTCGAGTGATTAGGATCAATATGTAGATAACTCGTGATTATTCAATGACGATTTTTTTCCGTTTCACATCTTCGTTGTTTTTTTGATCAGGAGGTCGACTCAGTGGTCCCAGAACTTTGCAACGAATGCTGTTAATACGAATGACAGCAAATTTGCGAAAACAAATAACCGGGCGCCAATAGCTCCGCTCGTTCCACCGGTCGCGGTTCCAGGCGATCTATAATCCATCCCAGACCGGTCCAAGACCCAATTTCGATAGTGTTTAACGTCTGTGTATACTCCTGGAAGTCTGGGGGCCGCGCAGCCATCTCCCCAGGACACAATGCCGGCTAATGTACCGTCGCAAATTAAACCACCACCAGAATCGCCCTGGAACAATTGGAGAAAATAGTGGTCGAATTAGTACTTGGCGAGTGCGGAAATTAGGATCAATAACGGAAAAAGAGAGAGTGGACCGTATGGGGAGTGCGGAAATGATAACCAAGGGAAGAAAAAAGAAGTAGACCAAAGCGTGGCGAGTGCGAAAAAACTGTTTGTTGCACAGGCATAAAAAACGAACTTTTAAAGCATGTGTGTACTGTTGCATGGAAATATGTGATATTTTGTCATCACCTGACAAGCATCTCTCCGTCCTTCCATGTATCCAGCGCAGATCATTCCTTCTGGAATATCGGATGACTTTTTGTGAAGTTTTCTGCACAGAGTCTTATTCATGATGGGAACATCCACGTACATCAATTCGTTTGTGAGAGAAGTAACATTCTGTAATCACGATATAAGTCGATCATTATCGCTCTAGTATTGATCGATGAGTGACAGCGACTCACTTCGGCAGGATATCCCCAACCAGCTACTTGGCAGACCATGCCATCGATCACTCCGGTTGTTTTCAATACCTGAGGCTGCACTGCAGTATTTTTGAAGTTGAATCGTTGCGCCAACTACAGGATTAAGAGGCATTGATTAGAAATAAAAATTGTTTCAGTGATGAAAGTCGAATTTGAATACCAAAAACCCAGCTCACCCTGAGTAAAGCAATGTCATTCTCATAAGTTCGAGAGTTCCACAATTCGTGTATGATGATTTGCTTGACCTTGCTTCGCTGAGCGGTGATCGAAATTCGATTTAGCAAAATTTCTCCGGCCACTACTGTTATCTGCCAGGGTTGAAGCTGATCGCCTGATCTAAGTCACAATATTTAGAATAGAGAAGATATAAGGTTGCATTGAGGCGTACCACCTTACTTCTAGACTTCGAGATATTGCGAAGTCAACTGAATTTAAGTCGCCCAAAATCACTTGAATTCTACTGACTTCACGAGACTTCAACTAACTTCATGTGACTTCAAGTGACTTCAACGAACTTCAACTAACTTCACCAAGTCTTTAACCTACCTGAAGTAACTGAATTTTACTGACTTAAACTGACTTCTACTAACTTCAAGTGGCTTGAAGTGACTTAAGCTGACTTCAGCTAACTTCAATTGACTTCAACTGAGTTTAACTGATTTTAGAGGTAACTTCAACTGACTTCAGCTGACTTTAACCTACCTGAAGTAACTAATTTGACTGACTTCACGTGACTTCAACTGACTTCTACTAATTTTCAGTGCCTTGACGTGACTTAAACTGACTTCAATTCACTTCAACTGTCTTCTCAGCCTGACTTCGAGGATAGTTTAACCCCTTGGGTTGCCTATATCGTACAATTTTTCACATTCCAGCTTCGAGATTAATCCAAAAATATCAATGTAATGAATACAAAATTTGGACGTCCAGTTTTTGAGGTGGTTTCTTCGCGACCTCTTTTCCAATGTTGGATTAGAATCAAATTCTTTGGATACATGATCGCTTTTCCAAAAGTTTACAATCGATACAAATCTGATAACCACACACCGTGATTTCGGTCACCATTTGATTTCTCTTGGTTCGCAGAATGACAATTTTTATTCATAACTTATATTATGTTGTACATTTAGAGACAAAAAAAACTAGATCGTGAAAAATGGCAATTATGTGAATATTAATGAATCGAATATTGTGAAAAATAATTTGACATCGACTCACCTCAGGAACATGCAATGTGCTGCAGTAACAATCCATTCGTTATCGATGATATTACCACCACAGAAGTGACCCTCAGACAAGGTTTTCCGAAGAGAGACCTGGCAGTGTTTTATAATGATTACAAGTTTAAAAAAAAAAAAAAGAAGAAAAAAGATTGTAAGTTGTGAATTCTTACCTGATGAGGGAATTGATTTAGTCTTGCTCTCGTACCGTTTACTATCCGACCCTGCAGTCTGGACTCATTAGCAGCCTCTTGAATTCCGTCTGTAGTTTCAGCATCCCTTTTTGAAATAAGGAAAGCAATTTCACTTTGATCCTTTATGCTCGTGAGACTGACGACATCGATGAATAAAAACACAAGTAAACCTTGGATGAAAAATCTGTTAACTTTGAAGAGCGACATTGGGAAGAAGAGCCGTGTCTTCGCAACCGTCTACAATAATCTAATACCATTTTTTTATTTGTTTCAATTTCAATTTTTTTTTTTTCTTTTTCCGACTCATTACGGTTATCTGAAATCTTATCCATATCTGTTGTCACTATCTTTAGTGATGACACGGATCTTCGCAATGATAAAACTCACAGGCCAGATTTCATTCTTCTTCTCTTCTGAAAGTCACGTGACCTCGATATGATTTACACTTGGAATTTTCAAACGCTATTTTCTCAGCCAAAACACATTCGATTGATGTGAAATTGATATCAGTGACGTAGAAAAACTCAATGAAGGGCCTGCCAATCGTGGATTTTCGAAAATCGAGACGTAATAACAGTTTTTTAACAATATTATTCCGTAAACCAAGGAAGTGCTGCCTCTCTCCACGAGGGGCAGCACCTCCTTGGGTTACAGAACAATATTGTTACACAAAATTCTGATTATGTCGCTCGATATTCGAAAATCCACGATTGGCAGGCCCTTCATTCAGTTTTTCTACGTCACTGATATCAATTTCACATCAATCGAATGTGTTTTGGCTGAGAAAATAGCGTTTGAAAATTCCAAGTGTAAATCATATCGAGGTCACGTGACTTTCACTTCACCTTAATTTCGTTTGAACACCTTGGACCGAAAAATTTGACGAAATTCTCGAGATGGCGTAATTGATTTCGTAGTTTCTCGTTTTGAGACAGTTCGGGAATGACCTTGGGGATTATTTCAAAAACTCAACTAATATCGACGGTGTTAAAGCTCTCAGAAAGTTGTTCAATTTTTATTTTTATTTTTTTTATTTTTCATCTTTTCGATCTGAAAGACATGAATATTTGGCACGAATATTCTTGACGCAATCCAAAAATTCTTATCCAAAGTTTTTTTTTTTTGCGATAAAAAAATTACGTCACAATCAGAATTTTATTCAACAGTCTCAAAATGTGAAACATGATCGCAAAAATGATAACTTTTTGAGAATTTTGTTGTATAAGGAATACAAAATTCTTATCTAAAGTTTTCTTGTTTCTGTTTCAGAAAAATTAGGTCACAATCAGTAACCTAACCTAACCTCACCATTCAAATGAAGAAATTAAACATTTTGAAAAATAGTAGCTTTATTTATATTTTCTTTTGAAATTGCTCAAGAATATTCAAAAAGCTGTATCATCGTGGATAATTGGCTCAGGATGTTCGTCAAGTTCTAAAAATGATCGTCAGAGACACCCCTCATAATAGCTGTGTTCAAAGGGGGAAAAAATTGACTCGATTTTTCCGTCCGTGAAATGACATTAAAAATTCTGCTAAAATTCCCTACTGGTTCCCTCGATTCGTTTTGACGTTAGTGCGGGAAGTTACGATGGTCTGTGAATTAAGTTGACACTAGGCGGTCGGAAAAGTAGTTCTGGGCACTCTCCGGTTGACCATTAGAGGACGTTGGGGGTACGATACGGTTTATTTAGGGGTCCCTAAATCTTAGGTTACAATTAACATTGCTAAGGTCTCATTCTGGGTCCGAAGAATGCGAGCTTTATAGAACCGTTGAATACCCCCAGGGGGTTCTCTGTGGTGTATAAATAACGACCTAATAGCGAATTGAATAGAAACAGGCGTAAAGCCGTTATTCCCTAAGAATTTATTTATATTCCCCTCAAAAGAGGTTCTATGGGGCTGAAGAAAATGAAAGTAGGCGAGAAAAACGAACAACGGAAACAAAAACACGAGAGATTTCGCATTCTTTTTGGCAAGAGCATAAAGACCAACAAAAAACAAAAAAAAGCCCATAGAAAAAACACATAGTCAGATACAGAGTGTGATAAAAAAAAACCACGTCATTCTCTGATTTTTGGTACCCAGGGGTGACGCGTGGCTATAATAAAAGGCAGTAAACGTTAATGCCAGATATCTCTCTCCGGGTCATTGATGCACATAGTCAGCTCAAGTAATAGAAAAAATAAGCTCACGTATGCATTGTGAATTACTTGCGTTATACGAGGCCAGCTTTATCTTATCGTGAATTCGTCTTTTCGTCGCTCGTCGTAATATTAAACGGTTCCTTCGTTTCATTTCTAAGAATAGAACACTGTCATCGTCTTCTATCTGTAATTACTTGATACTTAATCACTTTATACTTGATTACTTACATTCTATGTCTGAATAATTCATAACTCGATACTTGATTAATGAATAAGTGATGACTCAGTTCTTAATCACTGAATAATTCACTACTTGATACTTGATTATTAGATACTTGATTACTTATTTCTTGATCAATGAATACTTAGTTACTCAATACTTGATTAATTGATTCTTGATTACTCTATACTTGATTACCCAATTCTTGATTACTTGGTACTTGATTGCTTGATACTTGGTGACTTAATACTTGATTAGAATAATTCACTACTTAATACGTAACTTTTTCGATTATCGATTACTCAATTCTTGATGACTCGATACTTGATTATTCAATACTTAGCTGACCCAATACTTGATTACTGAATACTTACTGACATAATTCTGAAATAATTGATACTTTATTGAACACTGCTACTGAATTACCTAATACTCGATTACTGAATTACTTGAATATTCGGTTACTGAATTATCTGATACTCAATCACTCAATACTTACCACCTAATTACTTAATACTTTATCACTGAATTATTTATTTAACAATCCTAATCATTATTTGGACAGGCATTTATTTATTCGATGATGAACACAAAATGCTTCCTAGTATCGTTTGTGATTAGTAAAAATGAACTCATCTTAGGCTTGTGGGCGAGATGAGGCATGGATACTGATGTTACGTTATTATTTATGTGCCATTGTTGTAACCAGAGAAACAGGAAGAGTTTGACAAATTGATCGATTTTTTATACAGTACATGAGAATTCTAGCTAGTAATAAATAATTATCTCGCTCATTTATAACTGTGAATCCTTTTTTTTTGTGGATCTACAAAAATAGCTCGGTATCGAGTAGTGGATGAAAATAAAAACGATTCGATTAAGTATATCAGCTCGAAGAGTATACTGTTGGAAATAATCTGTGTAAATGTTAAATTTTTTGCGTGTTAAAATTTTTGTGTCATGTTTAACTATCCTTTTGAGTCGTTTCAACATTCGCGAATTATGTCAATGCATCAAAAAGTGTTAAAGCCAAATGTAACACAAAAGCCGTTCATTTTAACACAAAAATCTCGTTCGCTCCTTAATGGATATGAAAAATGTTAAATTTGTGTTGTTTCGTCAACACAACACACCATTTTATGTAGAAATGTACTACTGACAAATGTTGAAATGATAGTAGAACAAAAATGGCCACCGTCGTCGGATTTTGCCTGTTATTACGTGTCGTGCACGGTCTTCTAGACTCGACAATTCGATTTTCTGCGAAAATCTGTGAAAAATGTGCTACGCTAACTCAATTTCATTAACTGTACATCTGCAGAAATGATATAAAGGAAAAAGTTGTTTCTTTTATTAAGCGATCGTATAGCGTAGTGGTTAAGGCGTGCGACTCGTAATGCGAACACCGGTGAGCGTCCCGGTTCAAACCCCGGCTAGGATTAGGAATTGCGAAATTTATCACTGCGAACTCGAAATGCGTTTTTCTTCACATGTATGTTTAAATGTGCATTAAAATATCCTTTACCACTAATATCTAACAGCGTGAGCATCGAAAACAATCTGTTTTTTTAATTTCAATTTTAGTTCCAGCCATTTACTTATGCATTTTCCACGCATATTGAAAGTTGAAACAACATACGATTTGACATTATCGTTCTGTTCAATTAACTCAAAAGTGCAGTGTTAAAATTACAAAACAATATGTTGAATTTGTGTTAATTTTTACAACCATTTCGTTGTGTCAACGCTTGACATTAACGGCTTGTGTCAGATTAACATATTTTTTATAGTGGACCTACTGGGACACGCGAAAAATGTTGAATTTAACACTTTTTTTCTAACAGTGTGTAATTAAAATATGATCGTATCTCTACTCCCAAAAGAACAGACTGTATTTTTTTATTTTTTTTATTATCGATAACGATCAAATTATATACTATAAGAGCTGCTCTAAATTCCACAGGCTATTAAATAAGTCGTGGTGAGTATTGCGATTCATCATGAAATAATTGAGAAGGCAGCGATACATGGAACCATGAGAAAAATTGTCAGATTTTTCATACCTTGCATTTTTGCCAAATTCGATTTTCCCTAACTTGAAAATCGAAACTTCATTCAAAACAACATTCAGAAAAAGTATCCTTTCTATTTTTCAAACATATATGGTTACGACCGAAGCAATACAACGACGTTAAACTTCAACAAAAACCCACGTGTCAAGTTTGACGCAACAATAGGAGCCATTCATGGTAGTAAGATAACCTTGATAATGTGTGCGAGTATCACTGACATGAATCGGACACATTCATGAAATTTATCACTCGCTGGGTTTAGCGAATCGGGGAGATACAGGTCCTTTGTGAGAGTGGATCGTAAACTCAGTCACACACGTCAATCTTGATATATTCGGTCACATATCTCGTACAATAAACTCATTCATTTTATACTCGATTCAAGATACATCATGGATTCTAATAAAATTTTATTTCGACTGGAGCGTCTCTCAACGATATTCACCTAAAAAAAAAAAAAAAATCCTCAAGCTGTACAATCGAAGAGATAGTAATTTGTCAGGCTGAAAAAAGAAGAAAAAAAAAACCAGTTCAGAGCATCGAATCGCAAGATGAAGTGACGACGACGAGCTCAAATCGAAACGCATTCGTCTCTTCGTACTACCTAAGCCTCCGATGAGAATCTTCGACTTATTTCACTCTCTCTCGCTCTTGAATATATAAAATACATAATATGGAATGGAGAGTAGCCATCCTGAAGCGCAAGAAGCGGGAACGCTACCAGTTCTCCATGGTGTGGAAAAGCTCCCTCCTAGAAAACCCATCAGCGTAACTCACCGCGAAACGTATCGAAAAACGTTACGAGCTTTTGCCCATAGAGTGTGGGAGCGCTGATAGGGGTTGTTGAAGAACCTCGGTACACGCTTAGAAATTTCAACATCTTCTCCTATTTTATGTAACAGAAAGTAGGAAGACTGTATTTCTTCCAATTTGACAGCGATTATTATACATGTGACTTTCGAACAGCTGGATTTTTGCAAAATAATTTCACGTTATCTTTACATCTCGAGAAATGATAACATTTTCACAATTCAACATGTTTACAATTTTAATAATAATGCTAAAACCGAGGGGTGAACTACTCTTGAAGTCCGGTGTACAACAGTGTGTGAAGTCCCATGAAGTCCCATGAAGTCCCTGAAGTCCCATGAAGTCCCTGAAGCCCCATGAAGTCCCGTGAAGTCTCTTGAAGTCCCTTGAAGTCCCATGAAGTCCTTGAAGTCCCTTGAAGTCCCTTGAAGTCCCTTGAAGTCCCGTGGTCCGTGAAGTCCCTGAAGTCCCATGAAGTCCCTGAAGTCCCGTGAAGTCCCTGAAGTCCCGTGAAGTACTTGAAGTCCCTTGAAGTCCCATGAAGTCCCGTGAAGTCCCGTGAAGTCCCGTGAAGTCATTGAAGCCCCATGAAGTCCCGTGAAGTCTCTTGAAGTCCCTTGAAGTCCCATGAAGTCCTTGAAGTCCCTTGAAGTCCCGTGGTCCGTGAAGTCCCTGAAGTGCCGTGAAGTCCCTGAAGTCCCATGAAGTCCCTGAAGTCCCGTGAAGTCCCTGAAGTCCCGTGAAGTACTTGAAGTCCCTTGAAGTCCCATGAAGTCCCGTGAAGTCCCGTGAAGTCCCGTGAAGTCATTGAAGCCCCATGAAGTCCCGTGAAGTCTCTTGAAGTCCCTTGAAGTCCCATGAAGTCCTTGAAGTCCCTTGAAGTCCCGTGGTCCGTGAAGTCCCTGAAGTCCCGTGAAGTCCTTGAAGTCCCTTGAATTCCCGTGGTCCGTGAAGTCCCTGAAGTGCCGTGAAGTCCCTGAAGTCCCATGAAGTCTCTGAAGTCCCGTGAAGTCCCGTGAAGTCCTTGAAGTCCCGTGAAGTCCTTGAAGCCCCATGAAGTCCCGTAAAGTCTCTTGAAGTCCCTTGAAGTCCCGTGGTCCGTGAAGTCCCTGAAGTCCCGTGAAGTCGTTGAAGTCCCTTGAATTTCCGTGGTCCGTGAAGTCCCTGAAGTGCCGTGAAGTCCCTGAAGTCCCATGAAGTCTCTGAAGTCTCGTGAAGTCCCGTGAAGTCCCGTGAAGTCCCGTGAAGTTCTTGAAGTCCCGTGAAGTCCTTGAAGCCCCATGAAGTCCCGTAAAGTCTCTTGAAGTCCCTTGAAGTCCCATGAAGTCGTTGAAGTCCCTTGAAGTCCCGTGGTCCGTAAAGTCCCTGAAGTCCCGTGAAGTCCCTGAAGTCCCGTGAAGTCGCCATTTTTCGGAGTGGTTCACCCCTCGGCTAAAACTATAGAGTTCAAAGATCTTTTTTTTCGCACAGGAAAATCTGTAACTAGGAAAAAAATTATACAGGATTAAAAAACTATTTCCTAAAGGTTGCTTCATTTTTAATTTTGAAAAAGAAACTAAATTTTGCTAGAATATTCTTAGTGGTAAAAATATATTCAGCTTTCTTTCTTTGAGAACCTAAAATCGTGAAATCGGATGAAAAAAAAACACGATTTTTTGTGAAATTCGTTGTCAAAAATACAAAGGTTGAAAATTTCGAAACATCCTTGATGTAATTCAAGCACGTTACCATGAAAAATATTCTTCCCAAAATTCCTTCAGCACATTCGTCAAGCTCTGAAATGAATCCCTAATTCCTGTAAAAAAAAAAAACCATAAATGAAGAGCTTCAATTATTTTCAGTCGATGACGTCACTTTGAGATCGTTTTAAAATTTTCTAATTCACGGTGTTCCAGGTCTTCTCCTCGAGACTTGGGAGGGATCGTTGTAAATATAGATGTACAGGTTTAAACGCGAACCTCGTTCTCGGTTGGTGAACGAGAATGAGAAAATAAGAGTAATAAAAGCGAATGAAGATCATGGACGAAGAAATGGGGCCGTGCGGAGGAGCCCTGCAGTCCGGGCAGCGAAGTGGCCGGGCAAGAATTCCTCTTACTTTTACCTTTCCTTTTCCTTTTCCTTTTCCTCCTCCTTTTTTCCCGTACAGAATTCGCAGGCGAAGACCCTGTTCCTTAACATGTTTCATCCACTCGACGAAGCGTAACTACTAACCATGGAACAGAACACCGTCTAGCAGACCTTGAACACCACTTTAACTAGCTCCCTGAGTCAAGGCTACGTCCTCTTCCTCGGTCCAGACTCGATCCTCCAAGGACGAGCCAGACCGAACCTCCTGCACAAACACAAACACAAACGCAAACACGCCATTCCACTTGGGAATTTGAGTCTTCAATTTACTTTTTCCTTTTTACTCATTTTTCGCTATCTCTTCATTAGGCAAATCGCCTCGAGTTTATCAACCGAGAGTAACGCGAGTAAAATAATTTTGCCAACCATGTAGAAAATATAACCTAGGTTGAGTCTGTTATTGAACGGACTGAAAGTTCTGACCTCTAACTGGACGGCTTGATCCACATCTTGATTCACAGCCACTCGAATTCAGTTTTTTCATCATATCTCGACAACCATCAATTCTATCGTCACAAAGGTGATTATCAAAAATGAAGCTCATTAAATTTTCTACAACAAAGGTTCAATACATTTTTTTCATACTTTGAACAGTTTTTGTGTAATACGGGGCTGAAAGTATCGATATCTGTACAGAATCTTGTGACAATTATGCACGTATTCACTGGTGTATTGGAGAAAAACTATCGAAGATAAGAGAAAAGTGTATTGAACCTTTCTTGTGAAGAATTTAGTAAGCTTTATTTTTTATCATCACCTTTGTGACGATAGGATCAACAGTAGTCGAGATATGATGAAAAAACTGAATTGCACCTTAGACTCAAGATGCAGCCTTCCAGCCTTCTTGATGCAGCCTTCTTGACTTATCTTGATATAGTGTGACACCATGAATTTTGACAAAATGGACAATTCATATCAATTCGATTCCACGAATATTTACTCATGTCTCATCTCTTTCTCTCCCTCTCAAGTTTATCGCCTCCTAATGAGCCAGACACGTCACAGCCAGGGCCATTACCGTTTCTCTCGAGATATTTGCATGTGCCATTCCATGTACTATATAACCGAAGAAGCAAAAGTTATCAGGAGACCGAGGCACCGTGTTCAAAGATTGACTAATTCATACCCAAAAGATCAACTGAACAATCGGTAGGTAGAACTTTACAGTCGGTCTATTTGTTCGCGATTAAACTTCTCGTCATTGGTGTGAGAATTAAATTATCGAGACTTAGAGACTGCAAACTTTGCTAAATTTATTCAAGAAGTTTATACAGGTGAAGACTCCTTTGCAGACTTTCACGCAAGTGGTTTTCTCATAAGAAAAAAAATACACACACACACGATAAGGCAAGTATGAGTACTTTGACATAAATTTTTTTTTCTTCTCTTTCAATGACTTTTTCTCAGCTCCTCTCCTCGCTCGGACATATGCAGTCTTATAATATACAGTTGCCATTTGCAGCGGTGCAACAGCCTTTGAATATCACTTGCGCCAAGATAATGAGAATTCCTTTCCACGAAGTAACCGAGACGCAGAGAACGTATCTTAATTTTCATGAAGATTTTCAGAAAGATTCATTCAATTTTACTGTTAGAAGAAAACAACTGAATGAAATTTACTCTTTTTTGTGTGTCAAGGGGTTGAAATTTTTGGCAAAATGTTCATTGAAACAGTTCAAATTTGAGGATAAGTACTTTTTATGCATTAGAAGTACTTTTTCATGCTTTCCTACGGGTTTAAATTTCGAGGAATATACTTTTTGTGTATTATAATGGTTGCAATTTAGAGGTAAGTACTTTTCAAGCATTAGAAGTACATTTTCATGCTCCTCTACGGTTTTTAATTTCGAGGAATGTAAGTTTCTTTGTATCAAAACGGATCAAAGTACTTTTCGATGTTTCCAAAGGGTTTTCAAACTTTGGAATCATTTCCTTTTTTTCCATGTTAGAACGATCGAATTTTTTGAGAAAAGTACTTGTTGTGCACTTGAACTACTTTTCAATGCTTCCCGACGGCTTTAAATACCGAGGAATGTACTTTTCTGTGCATCAAAACGATTACAATTTTCAGATAAGTACTTCTTATGCATTTAAAGTACTTTTTTCATGCTTCTGAAGAATGTCAAATTTGAGAAAAGTACTTTTTTTGTGTATCACAGAGGTTCAGATTTTGAGATAAGTACTTGATATGTAATCAAAAACGGATCAAAGTACTTTTTCATGTTTCCAAAGGGTTTTCAAACTTTAGAATCATTTCCTTTTTTTTTTCTTTTTTGCATGTTAGAACTATCGAATTTTTTTAGAAAATTACTTGTGCGCTCGAAGCACTTTTCAATGCTTCCCAATGGTTTTAAATACCGAGGAATGTACTTTTCTGTGCATCACAACGATTCAAATTTTCAGATGAGTACTTTATGCATTTAAAGTACTTTTTTCATGCTTCTGAAGAATGTCAAATTTGAGAAAAGTACTTTTTTTGTGTATCACAAAGGTTCAGATTTTGACATAAGTACTTGACATGCAATCAAAACGGATCAAAGTACTTTTTCACGGTCGAATTTTATGAGTCAAGTACTTTTTGTGCTATTTAAGTACTTTTCCGTATTTTGCGTACCTTTAAAATTATTATTATTTTTTTTTTCTAAATCGTTTGAAAATTTTCAAATTGATATCTAGAAATTTCACCCTTACTTCAATATTTCAAGGTATATTATGAGACCCTTGAATTTTTTTCAGGTACAAAAATTGCGCCGCAAGGTTTCTTCGTCGAGCATAAACCCATTGAAGAAAGAGCGCGAACCGCGGTCGTAGGGCCGGAGGGTTGGAGGGCGTAGAAGGGTAACCCCCGGTTCATGCGCCTCACGTTGCGTAACCAGTCTGCAGCCGTGACCTCGATCCTCGGCTGCGTCTGCAGGCTCTACATGACCATGCTCACCCGGGCGCAGATGCAACCAATGACGGGGTCGCGGTCGCCAGTTCACCAATACCAACATATACCCGAGTACCAACACCCTGTCACGATATTCGCTAACCTGCACCGCGCCGCCGCAACGCCGCACCGCGTTTCGTTTCGACGACGCGACGCGACGCGACGCGACGCGACGTTGCTATCATCGTGGCCACGAGCACCACACTCACTTGGCACAAAGCAACCACCGCGTGGCAAGCCTTATTTTCTTGACTCGCTCCTTTCTCTCTTTTTTTTTTGTTTCTTTCGATTTTTTGTTTCTTATCCACCTCGACGCAACGCTGAGCAAGAGAGGAGCTGTACAGTTGCTACTCGCAATTTTTTAGCGAGTGATGAAATTTTTTGCGAATTCTATTCAATTGTATTCTTTAAAGGAAAATTTCTGTTGAAAGAATTATTATGAGAAGAGGTGTTGATATTTCGAGAATAGTTACTTTTCACGTAATACAGAATCCCTCGAGATTGACGAGGATAAAAGTACTCTTTGTGCCCTTGGAAGTTCAAAATTAACGAAACAAAAGTACTTTCGTATGCGTTGCGATTCTTCTAATTCGGAGAATAGTACTTTTTTTACTACTCGCAGATACAACATATTGAGAAAAGTACTTTTTCAAGGTCTCACATTTTAAGCGAAATACTTTTTTTCGTTCATTAGAACTGGTGTGAAATTATCATAAAAGTACTTTTGTGCATTGAAATACTTTCTTTGTACATTCAGAGTACTTTTCATGAATTGGAAGTGGTTAAAGTACTTTCAACGATTTTTCTATTGTGTCACAACACTTTAAATCTCGTCAAAAGTACTTGATATTTCGAATTTTTTAACTAGCACTATCTGTTAAATGATCACACCTGAAATTTGGGGAAAAAAATACTTTTCATACGTCAAAATACTTTGAATTCTGTCTAAAAAGTAGGTACTCATTACGTTAAATTTCTGAAAAAGTACTTTCTTGTATATAAAAACTATACAGTGTCCATCGGAAAACAAATTACTTCCGGGTGAATTATAATATAATTTCAAATTCTAGAAGAAGAAGTGCTTTGTATAGTTTATGCGAGTCCTTCAGTCCTTAAGAAGTACTTTTCTGTATAATACATGAGCAGTATACTTCAATTATCCATAAATCTATACTAATTTCTCAACCAAGCCCATTCAAATGACGAGTTATAACGAATGTTGTCCTTTTTACACACAAAGGTATACTTTATTCTGTACTTCATCAATAAAATCGTAAGAATTAGTACTTTTCCACAGAAAAAGAGATACGGCTAAAGTCACATCGTTCTTCTTTTACGAGCAAACACAAGAAAGCAACAGAAATGGGAACATCGATTGATTCGCAATTTCACGAATCGATTTTTTCTCAGAGTCTTCTCTTCAAGCACTCTGGCAACTCGTACACCGCTATCTGGGCCAGACCGTAACGTACTCGTACGTTAATCTTTTCTCGCAGAGGACAGCTCAATGTTGCAGGTCCTATTTATATAATAAGCCGCAGCCTTAAATATCGCCCTTGTCTTATCTCTTTTATTGCTGACGATGATGAGGACGAAGAGACTGCGAGAAAGTGAGAGCCCCTCGAACCCAGGAGCCTCGTGTTTCTCACATGTAATCCCAAATAAACCTGACTCTGAGTGTATATTGAAATTGGTTTGTAACCAATTGATCAAGATTTTACTACCTCGCGAAATGAAAGCCGATCTTTCGACATTTAAGAGGCACCGGTATCATAAACTGATTGATTAACTTTTTTTTTAGCCATAAACGATTAATCTCGTGGTCAATTGGGAATGAAAAAGAAAGTGCGATCAATAATTTCGACAGATTATGATGAACTGGCTGACTGACATTCATATGTATCTCCATAGACCGAATTCCGGTGATTCAGTGGATTTTAGAATCCTGGAAACACGTTGTGTGTCAACTGTATCAATTATTCTTTGAGTTCGGTGGCTGGAATTCATGAAAATGAATTTCCATCATACATACGTCGAGCAAATATTTACCCACCACGTGCGACTGGGTGGCTTGTTACTTCTGTGCAACAATGTTGTTGAGATAAAGTCTGCGATAGTGCAAATAAAATTATACAGTCGTGAAGGAGACCGGAGATAATAGTTTCGCGAATTAATTACGCATAACATACCCATGCGTGTGCTCGTGTAGGATATGGAAATGCAATTGCGAGGATAAATCTAGAAAGTAGACGGTTGGGTGCCTGTGATCTGAGTCACATGTCTCCATATATTGATCTCATAGTCTCGTACGTACGATCGTGTCCATCATTTTTCAATGTCTTATCTTTCCATCGAGAATCGCATAAACGTTGTATCGAATACGGATTTTACCGAGAACTCAAGAGTTCAGAAGACCGGAGTCAATCCATCAGAGAAACGAGAAAGGATAAACCTGTCAATGTATGAATACTATTCACCTGTTGGGGAAATTTCCTTCGATGAACCTCTGAGAATCGGATCGATATTCTATTCTACGCAGTGAGGTCATCAGCCCAGTCAGTGACGCCGTTCCAGTTACTGAACGACCAAGTGAATGAGAAACTAACTTTTTCAATATAGTTCTCAGATATGACCAAAGGAAAAGAAAAGGAATCATCGATCTTTTGCGATAAATGATCCGTAACTGCGGGCTGGTCCCCCTAATGATCCGATTTTCATGAACCAATTCCGCTAAAATTATTATCATGTCTGAATCAGACGAGTGGAGAACGTTCAGTGTCGCAAACTATGAGGTAGTGGGTTCCACGGCGTGGTATAAATTGAATTGGCATTGAAAATCGCCACCTCAGCAAAACCGCGACAAGAGATTGGCTGAAATTCAAGCTAAAATAGTATGACACGATCTGGACGCTTCGTGTTATGTCGTAAAAGTTGGTCTACCCTCTTGGTACGTTTACTTGCCAAGAAAAAAAAAATGAAAAGAAATCGAAAGAAAGAAAAAAATTTAAAGAAGGAATCGTCGATCTAAGGGGATGTGTACGCGACTGAAATTGCCAAGTTGGACATTTTCTCGATCGAACTGAACTTGTATCTAACCACTTTCTCTTAGCTACTAAAAAGCGGGAATACGAACCGCAACCTAAACCAAAAAACAATATTCGGAAATTAGCGTATGTCTCGCTTGCTGTTTTTTGTTTTTGAAGGCTTGAAACTTCTCTTCTGATATTTTCTTCCAGTTTGAGTAGAAAATGGCCCCAAGTTAAACGATATTGCAAAGAACGAGGAAAAAAAGAACTCCAAATTCGTCATTTAAAAAAAAAAAGAAAAAATAGCCCCACGTTGGGCGCCAGTGAACACAAGAAGAAGCGAAAATTACCTCATGTTGGGTGCCATTCAAAAGAATAGAAAACAGTGGCCCAATATTGGACGCCATTCTAAAGAAAGAATAAAAAATGGCCCCACGTTGGGCGCCATTCCATATAAGGAGAAGAAACTCTCCCCAAATTGGACGCCATTCAAAAAAAGAAGGATACAATTGTCTCCACGTTAGAGGCCATTTGAGAGAAGGAGTCAAAAAATGGTCCCACATTAGGCATCATTTAATTAGAACAAAGTAGCCCCACGTTGGGTGCCATTTAAAAAAGTACAAAAACAAAAAAGAAATAATGTATAACCTCACACCTTAATTGAAGCATAGTACCTAAGAGAGCACCGAGAAAAGTAAATCGCCTGCTTTCCACCACGCTATAGCTAGATGCAGCTTTAAAAAGACTTCATACACGTTGGGATTGGGACATTTGGGTTATTGCTTATTGCCTAGACATTTTCCCGCTAGGTAATAGAATCGTTTTATTACAGGTGCGGACCGATGATACCCAGCATTAGCATACTACGATGCATTTTTCCCTGAGCGGCTTCAGGTCGAGGCTGAAGTTAGTATCGCTCTTGGTGTAACGTAAACCGAGGAAAAATACATCCGAAGTAGTTCCAAGTGAAAAAAGCCAATCTCTCAGACGCCTGCGACCGGAGAAATTAAGCTAATAAAAGGTTACGGTTATTATTACGAAATATCCTCTGATCGCCTCTGATAATTGCGCCCACTTCCTAAGAACTCGGCTTCTGATAAAGATCGCGACTCCATCGCCGAGATTCTTTTCGTTTATTCAGTCTTTCAACTTTTTCCGTGGCTGATTCACGAGAGTTGGCTGCGAACCGGAGAATCAGAGTGTGACCGATCACAGTCTGCGGTGCAGTTGTTGTGATGCAACGCGTTCTGTAAACGCGATCATTACGTTCAAAAGAGAAAAAAAGAAGAAAGAAAAAACTGCGAAACGGACGCGGCCAAAGTTGTTATTTTAAATATCATACGGCCACCCAGTCTCCGTTATAAAACCACGAGTTTCCGGTACTCAATCAGAACTTGATTATACCGATTTATCCCAGACCGTGCGGCATCATTATCGTATGTCGTGACCAACAGACAAACGATCTTCGGTCTGTAATTAGGTATGTTACCTATTTCAAAATCGAGAAGAAAAGAGAATTTCGCCCCACTTTCTACCCTGGGACATTTTTTCGCACTTCTTCACCATGAAATGACTCCGTCTAAAACGGAAAGGCATCGTCGATCGGATCGCTGATCGCGTTCGATTCACGTTCTTTCAATGCGGCGATGAAGGAGTAGAAGCCTCGTGTAGTAGGCAGTTAAAGGAAGTAAGGTGAAACGGTTTCAACTGACATTTGCGAAATTGAACCAATCGATCAATCGTACGGCGTAGGTAGTCCATCCTGCACGGGTCACATTAGGGAAGTAATCGATACATAGAGAAGCCTTGCGTCCGCGGACCGTAACGGAAAATTGTTGACGATACGTTGCGTTCAGCGTACAAAAAACGAAGCCACTTGCTGGTCATTTCCGTGGACACAGTGTTGCAGACGTTGCTGATATCGCTGAGGTGTGATGAATATGTGAATTCCAACAATTCCACCCCCTGGTTTTAATCATTCTCTTTATTTCTCGCCAAATTTCTCGTACCAACGGTACTAAATCTGGGGACGTTTCAGGCGCCGTTGTACCATCTACATTTGGGACTCGTTAAAGACTCCCGAGTCTCGGATACACAAGCCCAGGGATACCGGGATACGTTCCTATAAATACACGCAACGTTAATAAACGTCAGGGGCGACTCGTTTCAACTTCTACAAGCCAGTAAAGTAGGCAGTCTACGTCTGT
This sequence comes from Euura lappo, assembly GCA_018257835.1. Classification (NCBI taxonomy): domain Eukaryota; kingdom Metazoa; phylum Arthropoda; class Insecta; order Hymenoptera; family Tenthredinidae; genus Euura; species Euura lappo. The sequence continues at coordinate 300,109 of JAEUYN010000759.1, read as the reverse complement.
AACTGGGGGCTCTGTTCCAATTGACCTTGGATACTTCCGTCTCTTGGACACTCTCAGATTCGATTCGATCATCGGAAAAACGCTTTAGCTGGAACCCCTAGCTACAGAGAGTCGAAATAACTCTCTATATCTCACCTAGAATCCCGTCTGTACCAATTAATGCTAGCCACACACCTTCGCTGCGATAGGGAACGCCGGTCGCTAACCAGCTAGGGCTGATGGTATCGGTCTACTCTGCGGCCGCCATAAATCCATCGGTAGGTAAATGCTATCCGATGTCATTAATCTCAATATCGGGTTGTAATTAACTCCCAACACCTCAGTCTGTGGATTGCAGTGCCCATAGGTTTTCTACTGGTCTGATAAAGGAAGCCTTGGGGAGCTGGACAACTGATCATTGCGACGATGATGATGATACTTGCATTGAACGTCATGAAAAAGGAAAGCAAAAGGATTGGGGAGATCATCATGTCCATCCTATATTTTGTGTCGACGATGATGATGAGTTTCGCATTGAACGTCATGAGACAAGTAAATGAAGAAGACCCATATCCATCCTAAATTCTGTAATTATATGCAATGATGATGACGATGATGTTGAAACTTGCATTGAACGTCATGAGAAAAGTAAACTAAGAAGACTCATGTCCATCCTATATTTTGCATCGACGATGATGATGATGAGTTTTGCACTGAACGTCATGAGAAAAGTAAATGAAGAAGACTCATGTCCATCCTGAATTCTGCAACAATGATGATGATGATGATTTCGAAACTTGCACTGAACATCATGAAAGAGGAAAGCAAAAGGATTGGGGAGACCATCATGTCCATCCTATATTTTGTATCGACGATGATGATGATGAGTTTTGCACTGAACGTCATGAGAAAAGTAAATGAAGAAGACTCATGTCCATCCTGAATTCTGCAACAATGATGATGATGATGATTTCGAAACTTGCACTGAACATCATGAAAGAGGAAAGCAAAAGGATTGGGGAGACCATCATGTCCATCCTATATTTTGTATCGACGATGATGATGATGATGAAACTTCCATCGAACTTCATGAGAAAAAAGAACTTCCGTCCATCTCATATTTAGCAATGATGACGATGAAATTTTGCATTCGTCATGAGAAAAGTTAGCGAAGGATGAAGAAGGGTTACATCAATCGTACGATCTGGGATTATGAGGGTAGAATTTGCATTCTTCGTAACGAATGTTAGCGGAGCATAACGCACAGGCCAACCAATCGCACTCAGCATGTTACACATGTACCGACTGATCACCGTTTCATTGCAGATTGGCGGTGCTCATCGTGTCCGTTTATCTCACTCATCCTAGTGGATCCACTGCCCGTGGGATAGTGGCTCGATATCTGGTTCCACTGTCTCAGGAATTCTTCCGATGCTGCCGTCTTGCCGAGCATCAAAGTGCAGTCGGAACCCACGGAACGGTTCGGAATTAGTTATAAGCGCTACTGTGTGCGAGCTATAGACCCAGATATCCACACCGATGCTGGGCATGGACAACGCGCGGTTCGTTCAATATTTTACAAGGTAATAACCTAACAGCTCGTTCGCAGGCACTCAGCTTAATCATCTGTCACATCCCTGGTATACGGTCGCGGTGGATTTGCGAAACGTATCGCTTATAGTGGTTTCCCTGGTTCGTACCTTACAGGCTTACGCCTCGTACCTTCGGAACACACAGAAGGCGGACCTGAATTCTCGGCACGTAATTCTGCCAGCAAGTTGCTCTGCGATCTCGTGTAATCTTGGGGTTAATTTCTGTCTGCATGCTGTTAAAACAATTTTCAGATACATTCAGACGCACAACGTTAAACTTTTTGCCAACACAATGAATGGTGCAGCAGACAAAAACTAGCCATCAGACCTTCGGCTTGTTTGCAAATGTAAACGACAAAGTTTTTCGCTACGTTTATGAATCGTTGGAAAGCGTTGATTAGTACCCTGCCTTAACGAGGTTCAAGTTAATTTTTTAGCCCCTCCTCCAGAGGTGGAGGTTATAATGAATTTGTACGCCGTTACGGTTTGTTAAACTTCGTCGACAGTGATGACAAAAATTTTTTTTCTTCTCATTTGCTTCTGGAAAATTATATGATATCACGACAGATATATTTCCGTTCTTTATCTCCTCGTGTAACTTTATATCCGTGTATAAACCAGCCTCGACGATAATATACATATATTATTATGGTTTCAGGGTAAAATATATTTTTACCTTAAAGTCATCCTCGTGCCTCTGAAATTCTACTCAGTATAATATAATGTAGGTTATACCCTTCTACGGTTTCGGCCCCTATTCTAAGCACATTTTCACAACCCCTCTCTCTCTCTGTGTATGTGTACCTATATGAGGAAACGATATGTGGCGGAGTCATATGAGAACTTACAGGGATTCACACATGAAAATTTATTACCTGATTGTAATTATGGAACCACTCGACGAAGTTTAGTCATACGATAATAATTACTTAGGGGGTTTTAAGGGTCAAAAACATTAATTTTTTTTCGTTCAACAAAATGGAGACTGAACAAAGAAGTAAAAACCGTATTTGAGTGATAAATCAACACTGTATATTGCTGACTAGGGTTCAATTGTCACGGTCAGTGATTACGATATGAGAATTTTATTAAATGTCATATAGGGTTGAATTTATAGGTCATAAATAGAATCGTTTTCATTTTTTTTTTTTTCCTTCACGTTACGTTCGACGTTCGATGTTCCTGCAGTTTCAACATAACTCGAAAACCATAAATCCGTAACAGAATCCAGCTTCATCAGCAACCCATCAAATGCTAACAATGCGAACAATCTGAAGTGGATACACGCGGCTCGATTTGCCCTCCGGACTCGAACCCTTTCTATACCGACATCCAACATCCCTCTACGACCCAAAATCCCTCAGTATATTTCCTCCCCTCCTAAAACCCCCCCTCTGAATGAAAATACATGCATTAAACAGAAATTGGCATCCCCCTAATTCGATATTACATTACGTAACCTGTACCAACATATTTGAGTAATTGTATGCGTATGTAGTTGCCTAACTCCTCGAGATCAGAAGCTGGGCTCCCCTACTGCTCTTCATTTCAGAGTAATTATTATTTTTATTTTTTTGCTTTTTGAAAGAGGAATTTGCACAGTAATAATCCCAGAGGCTTGGAAGCTCCACTCAAACTTTCATTGTACCAGCGGATTCAATGATTTTATGATCCCTGCTGATTTCATTCTATACGATTTAACGTCTGATTCTGGATGATTTCTGCTGATTTTAGATTTCGAAGACCTTCAGCTTGATTCGAGTAATTTTTGCTGATTTCGAGTAATTTTTAAGTGATTTTGTACGATTTCGAAGCGAGCATCAGTCTGATCACAGCTGATTTCGATCCAGGTTGATTTCAGGGATGAATAGCCCCACTCGTTCCAATCTCTGTTATGTTGCGAAAAGCTTCGCTGCAGTTCTGTTACACGTCGCGTGACAACCACTACTATTTCACGTCGGTATGAATGAGTCGATCAATCAACCTCCATGCCCGAATTTTTCTCGAACGTATACGTCTCAGTTTAGCCATTGAAACGTCACTACCAATTCTGGGCTTGAGACATTTCCGACACTTCCAAGTCTCTGCTCTCGGCTCTGTATATTGTATTCAAGCTTTTTTATTTACAACACCTGCGGCTTGAAAAGTGGAAACTCGAATCTCAGTGGCCCCAAAAAAGATGAGATAATGTTAAAACGTTGATAAAAATTTAACGTGTGGACAGATTTAAAGAAAAACTTTTTTTCACTGAGACGAGGAAGAAGAAGAAGAATCGAGCTTCAGTTTCGAAATGAACGCTATTCGAAAAATTGTTTTTTTCTTTGAGTGGCAGCAAATTGGAGTTTGATTATTCTTCTTTCTAGTAAAAAAAAGTTTTCCAAAATCGGTCAACGCGTTCAGGTTTTATCCACGTTTGAAAATCAACGATTTTTACTGATAATCCTGGACTTTTCGCACTAGGGCGAGAAAACTCTGCGCATGCGCGGATCGCAATTGATAAACTTTCTACACTCGAACTTTTTGATCACTCGTTCTGAAAATTCTGGCTTTTCGAACTCATCACACAGCCTAAGATTTTTCTAGATTATCAAAGATGAGGATTGGGTTCGAGAAATTACTTGGTGTGGCTGTAGATGATCCTCCTGCATTGCGGCAAAGCCAGCGAACCTGGTTACAGTGTCGGCAAGTGTCAACGTTGCGGTGGCTTTATCTAGCCATTCATTTGCTCAACTGTGGTTTGAGTCTCGTTGCCTAGCTTGGCTCTGTTTTCCACAACGTAGAAGCCGCACTATCGTATCTCTAAAGGTTACGATCGACGCGACGCTCGAGGAATTCGAGATTGCCAATGCTGCTCACAGAATTCAAGGATCTGATGACCAACTGAATAGCGAACTTTGTTCCATGTTGTTAATTATTGATGAGAAACCGCGTGTGAATTAATCTGAGCTGCTAACATCGAAAATGTAACGAAAGTTACCCCGAGTCGAGCTGATTTATTCATCAGCTCGAGGTTCGGAAATAAAAGAGAGCAGATTTATATTCCTTGATGCAACTCGTCCAGGATGTGCCTCACGGCTATCAGAATTGTTAATTTTTCCGAGTAAGTAAATTCGCGATTTAATACACCGGAGTCTGTACCTCTTTTTCTTCACTTCGGTGGGTTCCTAACCGGGGCATAAAATCGGACGGGGGCCTTTATAAACAGAAAAACGATCCACAGCCTCATCCCTTGCCCAGAGGCCAAACCCGACTCTGGCAATGTGGCCGGGACGGATTCGCTTCCCAAACGTTTGTCGAAATCAGTTATTTTGTCAATCGATTGGTTATTGAGTCACGTTAAGGATGTAGAATGCGATCTGATCTACTGTCCTTTCTAGTATGGTACACAAGAAGAATGGAGACTTCTGTAACTCGAGAACTTCATCGCCAGTACCATCAAATTTTCAGCTACTTGTATATCAATCTATCAATCGTAGAAAATAGTTTTCAACCTCGAATGCGAAGTGAGAGTGACCCGCACCCAGGGGTTGAAAGCTCAGGTAGATACGTACACAGGCATTAATTAATTATGAATAATTAAGGAGAGCCACGAGACGCCGGTAAAGTTTCTTGACTCGAAAACTCGCGGTCCTTTACTTAATCATTGTTTGCGGGTAATGGTTCGGCGAACCGAAAAGCGGTGCCTTGGGTATTAATTTCCAAGAACCATTACTATCATCGCCAGGACCCGCGCGACCCACCTACGAGCTCACCGTGTCTCGGGTTTCCTTCCACCTATCCTAGCCGATAGTCGTCAGTTCCGTTTCATTCTCCATTGTGTGGAAAAATCATACAGAGTCCACACGCTGCGTCCAATCTTGACCGTGGATCAAAGTTCCAAACTTTATTCAAATAACCCGGGGTCCCCTCGGCTCCAGGGTCCAGGGTCCACTCCGCAATCATTCTAACCCTTCCCATCATCCCCGTGTGGTACAAGTGTCGGATTAGATTTAGCAGCCACTAGATGGAGCCATGTCCGGTATAATGACTGGGGTGAGAGAAAGACCCGGAGGTCCATTGTCCAGGACCAGGAGGACGGACCTGGGCTCCGGGTACAACCTTGCCCTAGAGGCATCGAGTGGACCGAAGAAAGGGAGTGAGGGAAGGGTTGGCCCCGATCGCGAGTCCGGTCGAGAAGTCGTTTTAATGACGAATCTATTCGTGGGCTAAAATACTGGAGGAATACTGAATTCGAAGGGTGTAATCGCGCCTTACGTAGTCATAGTCCCCTAATGGTCAGCCCTGAGTGACGCGACGCGAGGTCCTCGATTCGGACGCGTCCTTTGTACGTCACGGACAAAGGACCGTCTCTCTACCCTTCAGAAATGAAATTGAAAATTATTACGGACCCATGGCCGATAAACTTTTACGCTCGCAACAGGCCTCGGGCTTTTCACAGAAGTCGAGGGGGCGACTAGCTGGAGATCCGATTTCGAACGATTTTCACGTCATCTTCGGCGAAACGATTTCAATCGACTTCGAAGTGATTTCAAGTGACTTTCAATTACTTTGAAGCGATTTTAAGGTCATCTCCGACGATTTTAGGCGATTGGCCTACGAGATAAAAGTGAAAAAAAAAATGGATTGACATTCTTATACCAATTTACTTACCATATTCCTAATTTCTGACGAATTTCTTTGTACAGTAAAATTTCGAACAGTAAATTTGGATCGATTTCAAAGTGATTGCAATCTTAGTGATTTGGCTCGAATAAAGCTTTGGCAGCGGGTTTTGGGTACACTTTAAAGCCGCCCTTAGACGCTATCCGAGATATTATCTCGAGAATAGCCACATCGTGGGTATATTATGCGCGTATTTCGTACGAAAGAGAAAAAACATCCACATGCGAAGGGTAATAATAGGACAAAGGAAAAAACGTGAAATTTTTACAACTTCCAGTGAAGTGGGGTAGATAGATATATGGAGGTGGAAGATAGTATACCTTGGATCGGTAAAAAGTTTCCGCTTCAGACGGTAAAAATACAGCAAAAAGAAAAGAAAAGAAAGAATGAAAAGTTACTATTCATAAAATAAGGGAGCTGGCGAAACGTGTTAGATACAATACCGTCAATGAACATCAGGGGAAGAATGAATTAAACCCGAAATGGCATGGCTGTAACCTTTATTTTGTTTCATACTCTTCTCGTTATTTATTCTTTTTTTTAATTCATTTTCCATTCTTTACAACCTCATGTAAAAAAAATCGACGTAAAGTCTTTGTAGTCCAGTCAAATTAGCAAAAATAGAGCAATTGATCAGCGAAGATCTGTGAAGCCTAATATTGAACGGACTAAAAATTCTGACCTCTAACTGAATGGCTTGATCGGTCACCTTGAGTCAAAGGTGCTCGAATTCAGTTTTTTCATCATATCTCGACAACCGTTGATCCTATTGTCACGGAGGTCAGTATAAAAAATGAAGCTTATCAAATTCTCTACAACAAAGGTCTCAAACACTTTTTTCATATCTTGAATACTTTTTGTGTAATACAGGGATGAAACTATCGATATTTGTAGAGAACATTGTGAGAGTTATGTACGTATTCACTGGTGTATTAGAGAAAAACTATCGAAGATAAGAGAAAAATGTATTGAATCTTTTATGTAGAGAATTTAATAAGCTTCATTTTTTATAATAATCTTCATGACGATAGGATCAACATTTGTCGAGATATGATGAAAAAACTGAATTCAAGCACCTTTAATTCAAGATAGTGGATTGAGCAGTCCTAGACTGGACTGTAAAAACGTTTCCTTAATTAAATTTTTTATCATTCTCAGCTTATTGAAGGAGAATATAAAGTGTCACATACTCACAGCACGTTGTATACTTTCCATAAAAAAAATCATGCCTGGGATAAAAGTTGCAACCATATTGGCTACTTTACCCTGAGTAACGTTTCTTTATTACTTTACAGAAGAAACAACAAAGCGATAAACTCGGAGCTCGGGTTACATGCCAATACGACAGTCTTATTAAACCATGGAATTCCCGAGCACGTTGAGTATAATCGATCCTCATCCTGTTGCGCCTAATTTCATTCGTATGACGGAAGATAATCCGTCCGGAGAGTTACAGATCGTGGCTCACTCGATGAATACAGATGACGTCGTATTACCAATTTCAACCCCCGGAGAGCAAACAGAGGAATCTGGGGCCGAGGTTCTCGCGGCCGTTAAAGTTTTGTCGGTTTCGTCCAGCGAAATCAGCGATCGCTGCTCTTTGTCTCGAAAGGCGGAAATCTAATCGCGAGAAAAATCTCTGGAAGGATTTTTCACGGTTTCTTGTAACGAGATTCGGCCGGAAGTGACTTTTGGCGATAAACAGACAATTAGAAGTCGACGCGGATCCGCGACTATCCGGCATCGCGGTCTCGCTTAATATTCATAGAAACGACTGTGGCTCAAGTTCTGTCACATCACGGATGCCGACGGTATAATAGAGTTACAACGACGTTTGGTAAGATGATCTCAAATTGCGAGAGGATCACCAGGAATAGCTGGTTCGGGCTGTATATACCCTCGCGAATAATATTCAACCTGTCAATGTTAAGTGGGATACCCGAAAATTCATCCGTATGTATATTCAGGACGTATATTATCACCGACGAATTATTCGGCATGCTCACGATGCGTCACTCATCGAATGAATAACCCAGTGTCATCGACATACGACGCGAAGCACGGAAAGAATACGATAACGAAATACGGTTGAATCACGGCCACGAAAACATTCGCACTAGACTGAAAAAAGTAGCAAGATATTCGCACGGAATTTTATGGAACTTCAAAATACTTCACTAAACTTCGTCCAACTTGAGAAAGAAACTTGACAGAATTTTTTTTCAGACTGAAACTTGAAAACCATTCACCGGTTTTTATTAGACTTCATCAGAACTTCAGAAAGAAACTTTACCGGATTTTATGGGACCAAGAAAATTTGACCACAGAATTTCTTGAGACTTGAACTTGAAAACCATTCACCGGATTTTATGACGCTACGAAAACTTGCCCACAGAATTTTTTGAGACTGTAACTTGAAAACCATTCACCGGATTTCACGAGACTTCGTGGAAGTTCAAAAAGAAACTTCACCGGATTTTATGAGACTACGAAAATTCCTAGAGACTGGAACTTGAAAAGAGTTAACCGGTTTACGAGACTTTCTGAGAACTTCAAAAAGAAACTTCCTAAGATTTTATGTGACTTCGTGGAACTTCGGAAAAAACACGTTAGGTACAGGATTTGATAATTCTACTTCGTAGACACTAAGGGATTTCTAGAACTCCGGAGATTTTTCACTCGGAAGATTTAGATCAACTTTAAAAAGACTTGAAAATAAACTTCACGAGGTTTCATCGAACTTTATAGGATTTACAGTTTCAGTTGGAATTTATCAGACTAATGCAAGCGAATCAATCAATTATCTGTTCATAGGATTTTATTTATAGGATTCAGTTGAACTTCTCGCTGCTTCATATAGGATTTCAAGAGACTTCAAGTTACACTTCTAAGACTTCAGGAATATAAACAAAAATAAAAAATACTTCAAGTGACTCGGTTCGATTCCAAAGAATTTCCTAATACTTCATTGGATTTCATGCTGCTTTATAAAACTTGACGGGAATTCTAGGATCTCAGAGTGATTACCAGGCTTCCAAATATTACAATGGACCTCGAAATACTTCGAAACCCTCAACAGGATTTCACAGAACTTCAAAACTTCGTGCAAACTTCATAAGACTTTATAAAGGACTTCAGGGGACTTCACAAGACTTTAAAACTTGATACCGAGTAGAAACTTCAATCAATGACTTCAACTGACTGTAGCTACCTTAAACTGACTTCTGCTGACTTCAAGGAACTTGAATTATCCACTTCAACTGACTTCAGCTGACTTCGAAGGACTTCAATTAGTTACTTCAACTGAGTTCAACTGACTTGAGCTAACTGAAACTGACTTCAGCTGACTTCAAGGAACTTGAATTATTCACTTCAACTGACTTTAGCTGACTTCAAGGGACTTGAATTAGTTACTTCAACTGAGTTTAACTGACTTCATGGGACTTCATGGGACTTCATGGGACTTCAATTAGTGACTTCAACTGACTTCAGCTGATTTCAAGGAAATTGATTTATTCACTTCAACTGACTTTAGCTGACTTCAAGGGACTTGAATTATTTACTTCAACTGAGTTTAACTGACTTCATGGGACTTCATGGGACTTCATGGGACTTCAATTAGTGACTTCAACTGACTTCAGCTGATCTCAAGGAAATTGATTTATTCACTTCAACTGACTTTAGCTGACTTCAAGGGACTTGAATTAGTTACTTCAACTGAGTTTAACTGACTTCATGGGACTTCATGGGACTTCATGGGACTTCAATTAGTGACTTCAACTGACTTCAGCTGATTTCAAGGAAATTGATTTATTCACTTCAACTGACTTTAGCTGACTTCAAGGGACTTGAATTATTTACTTCAACTGAGTTTAACTGACTTCATGGGACTTCATGGGACTTCATGGGACTTCAATTAGTGACTTCAACTGACTTCAGCTGATCTCAAGGAAATTGATTTATTCACTTCAACTGACTTTAGCTGACTTCAAGGGACTTGAATTAGTTACTTCAACTGAGTTTAACTGACTTCATGGGACTTCAATTTGTGACTTCAACTGAGTTTAACTGACTTCATGGGACTTCATGGGACTTCATGGGACTTCAATCAGTGACTTCAACTGACTTCAGCTGATTTCAAGGAAATTGATCTATTCACTTCAACTGACTTTAGCTGACTTCAAGGGACTTGAATTAGTTACTTCAACTGAGTTTAACTGACTTCATGGGACTTCATGGGACTTCATGGGACTTCAATTAGCGACTTTAACTGACTTCAGCTGATTTCAAGGGACTTGAATTATTCACTTCAACTGACTTTAGCTGACTTCAAGAGACTCCAATTATTTACTTCAACTGAGTTTAACTGACTTCATGGGACTTCAATTTGTGACTTCAACTAGCTTCAACTGACTTTAGCTAACTTAACCTGACTTCAGCTGACTTCAAGGGACTTCAATTATCTACTTCAACTGAGTTTAACTGACTTCAAGGGACTTCAGTTAGTGACTTCAACTGACTTCAACTGACTTTTTGACGGTGTGTACACGTGACTTAACCCTTCAACCTTTCCTCATTCTTTTTTGGAATCGCTATGCTACAACTTCTCGAAATTGAACAACGAAGCTCGAAATTGTGAAGGTTGAATAAATGACGGTCCTAAAAAAAAAAGAGAAAAAGTACCAACAAAAGAGAGGAGAAAAAAAAACGGTAAAGCCGATCCTGCAGTCTGTAGATGCGGGGACTGTTGGGTGCGACCACGTCGCGTTCAGGTGTCACGTACTTCATTTCGTATCTAGCCAACGAGATGGGGGTCTGCATATGTTGGAAGTTGAACAGAGATCGTTACGCGTGACTACGGGTTGTTCTTTTATTTTCTTCTCTCCCTGAAATTTCTTTAGAATAAAATGAATGAAAAATAAGAAAATATTTTTTGCCGTCCATACGAATTATTAAACATAACCGCGCGTAAGATATTGCAAGTGCTAACACAAGCCTCCTGACTGAGCCACTCGCGGTTCAAGGGCGACGACGTGCGTCGGGTAGCTAAAAACGAACGTTCGCCAAAGACGAAAGACGAAACCGCGAAACGACGACAATGTTGCCGGGCGAGAAACTAAATAAGAGAAAAAGAAAGCGAATGAAAGGGGGAATGGAGAAAAAAATCTTCAGCCACACACAACGATCCTTAAAGTACAAGTAATTGCACTAACTGGTTTGCCCTCGTATTCTCAGAGTGTCGAATATCGTACATGGTGTGCGAAAAATAAAATCCTCCAATTTCGCTTATCATAAGAACGTGAGCGAATTTTTTAAATTCTCGTTTCTCTGTTTTTGGAGGAAAAATTAGGTCATTGTGATCAACGCGAAAATTATTGTCCACGTTCTTGCTGATTAGATTTTGGCAAACGTCAATAAAAATGTCGATATCTGGAGAAATGATCAACGAATTTGATCGACATTTGGTACCTCATGATTTTTTGGGTCACTGATCACGAATCTCAAGTCAGTTTTGCAAAATTTTAATTTAGCGTTTGCAATATGCTAAAAAAAAAAATCTAAAAACATTTGGATTCTGATGAAAATTGGTACTCGAACGATTTTTTTTAACCACTGATCAAGAATCTGAGGTGAAATTTGCAAAATTCAAAATAGCCGAGAACGAAATAAGTAACGAGAAGTTCGACGACAGCCCAAACCCGCTGATTTCCATTTTTAATACGAATGAGGAATCGATTAATTCGTGAGCTTTTCAATGACTTGAAGCTTCTCCCATTATTTTTTTCATTCTTATTTCTTGCTAGAGCTTCGAGAAGCTTGATTCAGTTCTGAGGTGACTTTTTTCCTGACCACTGTATAGTTGTATATGATATAAAGGCAATTAATCTACGCTGTAATTGAGTAAACGTTAATTAATGTCGCGACACCCGACGATATCTCGGTGAGCTTTATAATTGGAAAAAGTATTAAACCGATAAATTCTCGAATCTGTTGTTTTTCCTTTTAGCACATATACAAATAGTTTAATTGCTGGAAATGTACAACCGACGCAGCAGAATCAGCCAATAAGTAGTTCGACATCACGTTACGAAGCAGAAAAGCAGAAAAAAGGCTTCAACATCGAAAAAAGGACAACTGAAAATCCACCATCGAGTTTTTCACGACTTTTTGTCAAAAAACATGAATTCTGTCAAATTCTATCTTGATTGTCATCGAATTTTATACAATCTGTTCGTAAAACGATATAAAATTAGATTATTCTTCAATATTGTACGATTTTATGCATTTTCTTCGACTAATAGAAATAATTCTATGTAATTTCATAATCTCTGATCAAATTTGATAGAATTCTGTATCATATAATTTTATAAAGACAGAGGAAAGGGAAGTTGAAGATATTGCGAATCATTACATGACCCAAATAGAATCGGAGGATACGTCAGGTTAATCAAATTATATAACGATGACATTTTTAGTCCTGACGTCACGACCGTTCAGAAATTGTTTCTCAGACTTTTAATATAAGTTTTATTAAAAATACGACGAGTCAACCCCCTCGAATAAATTATGAAAATTTACAGCCGATCATTCATTAAACAATTTATTTCTGTACAGGCGAACTGCGAAACTATACAATACAGAAAAGGTTGTTTCGTGATTGGAATGAGAAATAAAAGAAGCGTTTCCCATCTGTTTTAATTTCGCGTCAAAACAGCGTTGGAGATATTTATGCCCTGTGAGAGAGGGGGAGGGTGGGGTTGGTTTGAAACGTTGCCACTGGATTCTGCGGATACTGTACCGAAAGCTCTGTAAATCCGTTGCAGAATGTTGGATGTGAAAACTCGAGGAGCGCAGAAATATAAACAGCATGTCGCCTCTTTCCTCTCAGTGGCGATAAATTTGTCTGGCAAACAACTGCTACTACGTTACCTACCGCTCCTCCACCCCAAGATGTACCGATACACTGGTTCAGAAATCGCTGATCCACTCACCCCGGACCAGAGACTGGATCAGATTATTTCCATACATCCATAATTAATGAAGTAGGCCAGTCGAATTAGCAATCGAAGGTGCTCGAATTCAGTTTTTTCGTCATATCTCGACAACCATTGATCCTATCGTCACAAAGGTTATTATAAAAAATGAAGCTTATCAAATTTTATACAAAAAAGGTTCAATACGTTTTTCTCTTATCTTTGATAGTTTTTCTCTAATACACCAGTGAATACGTGCATAATTCTCACAATGTTCTCTACAAATATCGATAGTTTCGGCCCTGTATTACACAAAAAGTATTCGAGATATGAAAAAAGTGTCTGGAACCTTTGTTGTAGACAATTTAGTAAGCTTCATTTTTTATAATCACCTCCGTGACGATAGGATCAACGGTTGTCGAGATATGATGAAAAAACTGAATTCTAGCACCAGTCCAGTTAGAGGTCAGGACTTTTAGTCCCTTCAATATCAAACCAACATGTTACCCACCTCCACTCGTTCATAGATGTTTACTGATTGACTGGACTGAAAGCAAACTGGCCAATTTAAAGCGACAAGCTCGACATGATTAATTTCGCGACCGATGACAGCTGGACAAAACTCCTGTCGAACTTGTTTTCTAAAGCTTGACGATAAAAAAGAACGTGATAGGATATAACATCCCCCATCCCCTAAAAGTGCTCGAATAAACCGTATATAAATCCTAGGCCAATGGGCTAAAATGAAACAACCGTTAGATTCTAGCGTCCAACTTAGGGGTACAACTACAGTTATGATTATGGTAGTGTCTGCGCCTCTTACGTAGCATTACCTTCTCCTAATGCCTCTAAGACGGCCATTATCTCCGGCTTTACAAGATAGCCGCACGTACGTAATCCAACCTTACGTTTACTCTCATTTTCCCTTCCTTTCTTCTTTCTTCTCTTTAACTCTAGAGAAAAGACTCATATTTTTTTTCTTCACACGTTTTTCCTTGTCCAACCAGCAAACTAACCCCTTCCGGGCAGATCGGTACTTACTACGGTCTTTTTTCACCCGGAACAAAGGCGTCCAATTCATTCCAGCGTACAGAATTTTTATCAGATAAACAAGTCGATAGTTTTTACGGCAATTTGAGCTCTCGAAGTCGTAGTATCAAGAATTGTTGGAGACAAGACCAATAAAAACGTGCGGTTTTGATAAGCCCAATTATGGAATGTGTCCAAAAAATTTGCCGAATTTCCTTCCGACATCCAGTTGCGGGGGGAGAAGGGGGCAGGGTTATCTGACCGGAATAGTAAACGAGGTATGAGCGAGTCGAGTCGAGGGTGGGACGAGGATGAGAGCAGGATAGCAGACAGACCCTTTGCCGGAGATGAGTCCATTTGGGTGTGCAGTTAGCGTAACTACCTTGTGGTCAGGTCTAATATTCCCTGACCCCATCTTGTACTCGCGGGCGGTTCATTTCCATCGGAAACTTCACCTAGTTCCTGAAAAATCAAACGCTCTAAAGACACAAAAACCGCTGATTAATTCCTTCCTTCAACGACACCTTGGTCGGTGACATTGTCTCTTCGGCACTGGAGCAGAGGTAGTCGATACCGTTGGCATATCGCATGGTGCTGGTGTCGTGATTAATGTTTGCTTTTGAGGGGGTTGGGTCCACCCCCGACCCCATCGAGTCGTAGCCCGAAGACAAATCCTAAGCTAATGTTATTAGACGAGGCAGGTTCACATCGTGTATTACGGCTGCACGGGGCTAGGAACTCTCTTAGAGGCTGTTCCTCCTCCTCCTCCTCCACCTCCACCTCGCTATTCCATTCTTGTCCAAATAGACAATGTGCCTAACAGATCTTGTGATAATATTCAAAGGCCCCTTCATAAGCATTCAGATACTCGTCGTACAAGAGCCTACGATACTCGAAAGCTCGAATAGACTCGGGAGCGGGTTCTACTGACCCCGGGGCAGCCATGACACTAAACATCCTGGAAGCTTGAGACCTCGGGGCTGGATTTTCTCGGAATTGCCAAGGGGGCGTAATTAGCCGCGGGATTAGACCAGATAGTGTAGAGTGCTGATTTTATCGATGATATTTACAAGTGGAGGATAACGTCAACAGATTTTCAGACCAATTAAGACCCTGCAACCGGGGTTGTAGTGCCATTTTCTACGTCCAAGAGGAACCGCGAAGAAATGAATGAGCTTAGATTTTTCTAACGATCAAAAAGCTCGACCTCTTTTTTTATATACACGAATTTGAAAGTGGCGAGACGTTAGAAGAAAATGGGACGAATTTGAAATCATCGAAGAGCAAAAACTTGGAAATACAAAAAAGAACATCAGATTTATTAACTGTAGTTACACATTGGCCTCTCGTAGACTTGACTTCTCATGGCTTTCGAATCGTCGATATTCTGACATGGTTGATATTTTGCAGGTTCGCAGTTTTTCCAATCGGTTTCCAACTATTTGAATTTGCCATTTTTGTTACGACCAATTTTACATTTCGAATCATAGCTTAATTTCTCTTTTTCACATTTCAGTCGTTCTATTTTTCACACAGGATGGCGATAAATTTACTGTTTTATCCCTGTTATATTTCTAGGGAAGTCAAATTTCATGACGTGTCTCTTTTCCCCACGTTTTTTTTTCCAGGACGTCATCAGGTATTTTGAGAAATACAAAAATTGTCAGTCACCCTTCCAGGCTTCTAAAAATCGAAATCGACTTTTTGCGAACATTCCGCGTCTAGAATGATAGAGAATTATCAAAATTGACAAAATTCCAACAAACCCAGCAAAACGCTATCAGTAAAATGTCGAGTCCTGATATCGAAGTCATAACTCTGGAACCACTCTTCCCTTTTTGCTGAAATTTTTCACACAGGCTCTAATTATCGATGGTTTTGGCCTGAACTAGAATCCCTCCAGTCTGAACCAGATCTTTTCTCTACCACTGCAGACGGGATTTCGTGAAGTTAATGAGTACAAAATTCACAATCATTTTTCACAGTGTGCAGAGCACCAGTCTTCTTCGGCTTTGTTAATTAGGATTAGGCGGTCAGTGCGGACAGGGATTCTCTCCGCTGGTATTGATAGCTCCCATTCACGTCGTGTTCCTACTGTGACCGTCTAATTGGCTATTTATGGATTAGCCATCGACGCTCGATTTATCTCGCGTTCTTTTGCCGGGGGTCGAAGGAGGCGGGGTCCTTCCGGTGAGTACCGGAAGCGGAATGAGAAACGTAGGAATGGGGAAAAATATCGGCGGTGCTCATTAGGAATCGCGTCTCGTTAATCAGAATTAGGGTACCAGCCTATCCCTGCATTCCTGTATCAGGGTTGATCCGATTGTCTGGACGTTGCGACGCTGCATTGACACTCGGACAAGGGTCACCTAAACACCATTAGCAACGGACGGGATTTCCTAGCCAATCCTCTAACGAGACTAGCCCCCGCATCAGAGCCGCCACGTACGAACTAACATTAGCGAAACCACCCCCCCCCCCAGTAATCGGATTGCTAAACGTGGAACACGCCATGCGACATTAATTTTTCCACGATCCGGATATCAGCGATACCTGCGCTACCCCCAGCCTTTCAACTTTCCGTTTCTCTGTTTTCAGAGGGAAAAAATGTTATTAAGTGGAGTTTTCACTGGATTTCCACGTAATTTTTTAATTTGAATTATCGGTTCATTACTTTTTTAATTATTTGAATAACAAAATTCTCAAAAATGGAATAAAAAAATGACGAAATCTTGACAACTGATCAACTGATTTGAATGAAATTTGGTATCACATGGTTTTTTGGATCGTTGATCACTGATATTTCAATTTTGAGTTTTCAATATGCTCCAAAAAAAGAAAAACAAAGAACGTTTAGATTCTGATAAAAATTGGTACTTGAAAGTTTTTGGGTCACAGATCTGAAGTCAGATTCGGGAACCCAATTAACTAGGAAAAAAAACTAGAACATTCTAAATCCTGTAAAAATTGTTACTCAAAGGATTTTTGAACCGCTGATCAAGAATCTTGCGTCCGATTTGCGAAATTCAAAGGCTGATCCAAACCTGCATGTTTTTAACTTCCCGTTTCTCTGTTTTCAGAGAAAAAAGGAAGTTGTTGTGATCACCCCGAAAATGAAAAGTTGAGTTTTCACTGAATCTTCACGTTTCAAGGTCCAAAGAATCACCTCCGACTATTTTCAGTTTGACGTCTGGGTGTGTGTGTGTGTGTGTATGTGCGTGACCACATTTTTGTCCGCGCGATATCTCGAGAACGCGTGGTCGGATTTCGATCAACTTGGGCTCAATCGACGGGGCTTTTCTTAACTTAGAACTGATTAGATTTTGGCTTCGATCGGATTAGTACTTTTTGAACTATTCAAATAACAAAATTCTAAAAAATGCAACAAAAATGACGATATCTTGAGAACGAATCAACGGATTTCAATGAAATTTGGTACCATACGGTTTTTTTGATCGCTGATCACGAATCTGAAGTCAGTTTTGCAAAATTTTCATTCGGCGTATTCGATATGCTGCAAAAAAACTAAAAACATTTGGATTTGGATAAAACTTGGTACTCGTAGGTTTTTTGGGTCACCGATCACGAATCTGAAGTCAGATTAGCGAAATTCAAAATGGCAAGTCCGATTTGCTGGGAAAAATACTAAAAACATTCGAAATCTTACGGAAATTTGTACTCGAAGGTTTTTTGAACCGCTGATCAAGAATCTGAGATCAGATTTACAAATTTCAAAATAGCTGAGAAGAAAATAAATAACGGGAAGTTCGAAGGCTGGCTCGTAGTCAGCCCAAACCCGCTTGTTTTTTTCTGCATTTAGTGGCTAATTTCACCACCGAGATCACAAGATGCGTATGATACACATCCGTAGGGTTGGACCGTATGCAAATAGGGCGTCAGTCGGGCGTCTAGTATGGCTGACACGTGACTTTCACGCGTGATAAGGGACAAGGATCCCTCGAGATCAGCGTCGCCTCTGTAATTATACAAACAATGCCTCGCGCCCAGTGAGTAATAATGATGATAATAACTATAACAATCATCAGAATGATGATAATAAACGCGGTTGGGTCTCGGGAGGCCGAGACCCCTCGACGTCTGTTGGGTCCTTCCCGGTTATTAGCTCGCGTGAATTAACGACCAGCTTCGAAACAAAGGCTCGAATAATTTCTCCTCAAAAAATTGTCTTCTTCAAATTACGATAGTTCTGAGTCGCGGGCTCTTCGATGAATCAGACCTGGATCCCTCGAGATCAGCGTCGCCTCTGTAATTATACAAACAATGCCTCGCGCCCAGTGAGTAATAATGATGATAATAACTATAACAATCATCAGAATGATGATAATAAACGCGGTTGGGTCTCGGGAGGCCGAGACCCCTCGACGTCTGTTGGGTCCTTCCCGGTTATTAGCTCGCGTGAATTAACGACCAGCTTCGAAACAAAGGCTCGAATAATTTCTCCTCAAAAAATTGTCTTCTTCAAATTACGATAGTTCTGAGTCGCGGGCTCTTCGATGAATCAGACCTGGAGGCTTGGAGAAGCTGTAAATGAAGGCTGAAGCAGCGCAGCGTGATTCACGGTTACGGCGTGCATCATCGCTGACACGGTAACAATCCAGAGTTGCGTTACCCACCTCGATAACATATCTTCCATAAATTTAACACTAACACACGAGTTACGACCGCCCCCTCCGAAGAACATGATTACGAGAGTCTGGAGAACGAAGATATAAATAAGAATGCCCGAGCAATTGCCGTTTGCAACGTTGTTTGCCACATTCTTCTCATTTATTTTTGGAATGTGTTTCATCGCGCAGATTTTTATTTGTGGTGTCGTAAAAAAATCGGGTATTAATACAATAATTGGGTTTTCAACCAATCGTTTTTTTTTTTTTTGACCATGCGGTTTTAGGTTTGAGTCTGAACTTGATGTTACTTTGGTATTAAATTTTCATGGTAAAATTCGTGATCAGTGCCTCGAAAAAGCCTCAGGTACCATTTTTTGTGTGAATCGGACTCGAATTTTGGATTTTGAAAATCTTTAAAACCACAAATTTTGGAAATCTGATCCTAGATTCGTTTGATCAGCGAACCAGAAAATCCTCAGGTACCATTTTTCATGAGAATCTGGCGAGTTTTGGATTTTGGAAAGCATAAAAATCACAAATTCTGATAATCTGACCTTGGATTCGTTATCAGCGACTCGAAAAACCCTCAGGTACCATTTTTTGTGTGAATCGGACTCGAGTTTTGGATTTTGAAAATCTTTAAAACCACAAATATTGAAAAATCTGATCTTACATTCGTTATCAGTAACCCAGAAAATCCTGAGGTACCATTTTTCGTGATAATGTGATGAGTTTTGAATTTTGGAAGTCTTGAAAACGACAAATTTGGAAAATCTGATCTTAGATTCGTTATCAGTGACCCGAAAAACCCTCAGGTACCATTTTTGTGTGAATCGGACTCGAGTTTTGGATTTTGAAAATCTCGAAAACCACAAATTTTGTAAAATCTGATCTTAGATTCGTTATCAGTGACCCAGAAAATCCTGCGGTACCATTTTTGTGTAAATCTGACTCGAGTTTTGGATTTAGAAAATCTTTAAAATCACAAATTTTGTAAAATCTGATCTTACATTCGTTATCAGTAACCCGGAAAATCCTGAGGTACCATTATTTCATGATAATGATGAGTTTTGAATTTTGAAAGTCTTGAAAGACAAATTTGAAAATCTGATCGATTCGTTATCAGTGACCCGAAAAACCCTCAGGTACCATTTTTTGTGTGAATCGGACTCGAGTTTTGGATTTTGAAAATCTTTAAAACCACAAATATTGAAAAATCTGATCTTACATTCGTTATCAGTAACCCAGAAAATCCTGAGGTACCATTTTTCGTGATAATGTGATGAGTTTTGAATTTTGGAAGTCTTGAAAACGACAAATTTGGAAAATCTGATCTTAGATTCGTTATCAGTGACCCGAAAAACCCTCAGGTACCATTTTTGTGTGAATCGGACTCGAGTTTTGGATTTTGAAAATCTCGAAAACCACAAATTTTGTAAAATCTGATCTTAGATTCGTTATCAGTGACCCAGAAAATCCTGCGGTACCATTTTTCATGATATTGGGATGAGTTTTGAATTTCGGAAGTCCTGAAAACGACAAATTTGGAAAATCTGATCTTAGATTCGTTATCAGCGACTCGAAAAACCCTCAGGTACCATTTTTGTGTGAATCTGACCGGAGTTTTGGATTTTGAAAATCTTGAAAACCACAAATTTTGTGAAATCTGATCTTAGATTCGTTATCAGTGACCCAAAAAAAAAACCTCAGGTACCAATTTTCATCGAAATCCGTTAATCATGCCTCAAGATATCGTCAATTTGATAATACTTTCGGGAATATCGTTTTACAAATAGATCAAAAACTACTGGACCAAAAAAATCTATGAACCGTCTGATTCTAAGTTTAAGAAAACCGCATCGATTGACAAAAAAAATCATCAAAATCTGGTCCCTGGTTTTCAAGATATTTTCGTACAAAAAAATTGTCCAAAACCTAAAAAATTCTGTTAATTTCTTCGAGGCAAACTTTTACCCAAGTCTTAGGTCATCACAGTCTCTCCCGATAGTCTCTCACATTTGACACTGCGTACGTACGACCTGGTTCCATCCCTCGAGGTATTTATAATAACCCTAGAAGCGACCGTCTTAATGCGAACCCCCCGAACCCCCCTTCGTTAGAGGCTTCCTCCCCCGCGACCATAGTTCGGAATGTCGTTGTGCCGCGACAAAGGCTTTCCACCAAGCCTCTCGGATTCGGTTTAACGCGCTCTGTGTGCCACACAGCTCGTCTTACTAATAGAATACTTCATCACTGTATTACTACTAACACGCGAGACACGATCAATTAATTCCCCAATTTTTTTCAACAAGCAATAGACGGCCTCTAGCCTCACTCGTGACAGTCGTGACTTTGGCGAACACCTAGAGCCTGTAAGCATCCCGCAGCATAGAAGGTAAGGACTCTGCTGAAGTGGTCCACGCCCTAGAAGACCTCTTGAACGGTCGTTAACTACGATTGTTAGTCCTTGAAGAGTCGCCTCTGGACATTTTCGAATCGATTTCTATAGTCGAAGGACGTCTATAGTGCGTTTCGATCAACGACCGTCGTTTTTGAAGACTCTGTGAGAATAGTCGCGGTGATAATTCAGAGACGAAGGAATTAGATCACGTAGGGGATTATAAGTCGAGGGGTCATGAGTACCCGTCCAACTTCCGGTTGAAAATTACACAGCCCATTAGCTTCGGACTCTTTGCGATTTATATCTCTTCTATTTCTTCTTTTTCTGCTGCTGCAGAGCTAAGGAGATGAGAAATAAAAAGTCAGAGTATATGCCACGACGTGCGTTTGGAATAATAATCCCAATCCGATTCGAGCCGAACTCGAATCAAGATAAATTTATTCGTATATATAGGTATATATATATATATTTCTAATAACGTGAAACTCGCCGAATGAAATTTGTAAGCAGAAAAGCTTTCCAGACACCTGAAAACGTTCACCCTCACCCACCTTCTGAATCTCGGTGGAAAAATCTGTTCCAAGCGACTGTAGCAATTTGCAGGGTGTAATATGCAGGACATTACCAGCATTGCCACTATCACCGCCAGTATAAACGCGTCCTACAGAGTCGGGGTTAAGGTGAGGTGGGTCTGTAATGCATCGTATGTATGCGGCGGGGTATGCAACAGACATTCATACCCTGTCCGAGAAACTCCACACGCTTTGTAATAACCACCTTAACACAGAAGGTAGGTATTCTCAAGGTACCTTTCAATCCTAAAGATTTTATAATTACGAAAATCCCATAAGACCGTCCATGTCTGTGTAGCCCGCGGCAAGCAAAAAGTCCCTTATAAACGTTCGCGAAGGTTCGCACAAATTCGTAGATCTTCGACAAAAAGGTACGTAGAAAGTTGTAGAAGTTCGTACCAGTTCGTAAAACTCCGTAGCAAAGCTCGTACCAGTTTGCACCAGTTCATACCAGATCGTACAAGTCCGTACAAGTTCGTACTAGTTTGTACCCGTTCGTAAAAGTTCATACATGTCCGTAGATAACTTCGTACCAGTTCGTAGATGTTCATATAAGTCTTTACCAGTTCGTACAAGCCCGTAGAAAAGCTCGTACCAGTTCATACCAGTTTGTAACAGTTCATACTAGATCGTACGAGTCCGTACCAGTTCGTACCGGTTGCTACCAGTTCGTAGAATTTCGTACAAGTCCGTAGATAAGTTTGTACCAGTTCGTACCAGTTGTAACAGTTCATACTAGTTCGTACGAGTCCGTACCAGTTCGTACCGGTTCGTACGAGTTCGTACAAGTCCGTAGATAAGTTTGTACCAGTTCGTAGATGTTCATATAAGTCCGTATTAGTTCATACCAGTTTGTAACAGTTCATACTAGTTCGTACGAGTCCGTACCAGTTCGTACCGGTTCGTACGAGTTCGTACAAGTCCGTAGATAAGTTTTTACCAGTTCGTAGATGTTCATATAAGTCCTTACCAGTTCGTACCAGTTCGAACAGATTCATACCAGTTCATACGAACCCGTAGAAAAGTTCGTCCAAGTTCGTACCAGTTCGTACAAGATTGTAATGGGTATAAATTTTCTCTTTATAACAGTTTAGCATTAGCTATCACCCATCTTCTGCAAATGTCACAAAATCTTTGGATTTGAGTTAATTTTCAATTAAATTCAAGTGAGAAAATTCGTTGACGTCGAAGAATGGAACCCAACAAGATCTATTGTCGGCGAGGGTGATTCTCCCAATAGAAAATCGTACGACGCGACGAGTTGCTTGATTCGGTGTAGAATTTTCCTCCCCAATTTCGTGATGTTTGACCAAGCGAGGATTCGGGGGAGAAGGAGGTTGATTTCGGACGCACGATAACGGACGGAAAGTAACTCGACGTTTTAACGATAATTGAGGAAAGACCCGGAAATACGAAATCGATGATTCGAAAATGGTCTGCCTCTGGTCGAATAGTCGACCCTCGTCCACGAGTGGTCAGTTCTTTATTTATTTACGAAGAACCTGGTTAAAAGCTCGAAAACGAAAGAGCTATGTCGAGCGATCAAGGATTCATGGGGTACAGTACTTTTCACCGAAGGTTCAATGATATGTGCCGCAATTGCCGTTTTCCACTCGCCGTTGCGTGCCATTCGGTCATACCTCCGTAATTTTCGGTGCCGTTTCGACAACCGCTGTGGGAACGGGAGCAGGCTGAATCTTTTATTTCACAGCATCCCTCAAATTCACATGCGTGCTTTATGCCACGGTCGAATCCCAGGGGTGACAAAAAGAACCGAGACGTAAGTCTTCTGGAGCAGTTTAACCAGTCTTTAGGTGCGGAACCGTCCTACGGGTTATCGATTCTAAATGATTTTCGGAGTGCTGATAGAGATCCCGAACCCAAAACCGCATGTATATTGAAAGGCGATACTATTTCGGACCATAAACTGAGGGATATCCTCTCGGGGCTTCCGCTCAACGACGAAAACCCTTCGCCAGAGGCCATCTGATCTTCCATCGATGACCTCCCCCAGCACGCTTTCGGGCTTTTATGATCGGTCAGTTCACCAACGTCCAGACATGTAAATATGAGTTACAGCCATGATCCCCTTCACTTTACGGCGCTTTCCGCACACACGACAATCTCTCACATCGCTGGTACAGGGTGGCCCAAAAAACATTGGACCATTTTTTAACGCGAATAAAATCTGAACGCGTTGACCGATTTCGGAAAACTTTTTTTCGCCACAAAGAAGAAGAATCGAGCTTCGATGTCGATTTTGAAAACCCAGAAAAACTTTATTAGATCCTAAGAAATAATCCTTTTAAACTTAGCTAAAACCCAGTTTTTCAAGATCGAATATCTCAGTAACGAATGAAGATATTTCGGACTTTAAAAATCGAAATTGAAGCTTGATTCTTCGTTTTGAAATCGCAAAAAAGTTTTCCAAAATCGTTTCCCGCGTTCCGATTTTATGGGGGTTTTAAGACGTTCCAAAGTTTTTTGGATCATCCTGTAGTTCAATTTTTTACGAACCTCGCTCTTGTATTTATTATTTGGGAATACCGGTGTGAGACTTCCGCCACCGAGGGACAACGGGGGTCGTGCTTTACGACGTCCACTTTTATGTATATTTTCATTTTCATTCGTTTTCTGCCATTTTTTTTTTTTATTTTATTTATTTTTTTTTTATTTTTATACCTATGTATCGCGATTCAATTTTTCAGATGGAGTCGTTTACGTCTACGGGGGCAACAACACTCGACCATACATTCTCCCCGTTGTGCAGCGCGAGTGGTGCTTTTTTCGTACTATACCTACAACCAACGAAACTAGATAAAAAAGCCTCGTGGAGTTTCCGTCGTGTACATTTGCCAACTGTCCCTCCGGGCAATTTATCGCCTAGAAAAGCACACACACAGCGTGTGTGTGGTGTATAAAAATGAGACGAAACAAAAATCGCACTATCCAATTTCCCCTTACGTACAGCCCGTCTAATCTTACAAAATTTTTTGCCAAAACAAAAAGTTGGACAATGCAACATTTTTTTTTTTTTTCTTGTGGACGCTGCAAATTACATCCAGCTTCTGTAGTCTCAGACGTTGATGTATACGCTACCGTTGGCAAACACCATTCGACCACGGATCCTCTGTCAATAAGGTTTACGCGGGTACGTCGATGAACGTCACTGTACAGCTCATGGCCACTGTTTTTTGAAAATCCGCGCTACGCTCTTAGTTTTATCCACCACTTGAACGTTCGGATCAACGGATTAATCTCCAACGTTTCAACGACGAAGTACGAACGGATTGTCCGATATTGCCTAGACTGAGACTCCATTCAATACGTCAACGGATAACGGATTTTTAATTTCGCAAGCTCCACGAATACCGGGATTATATATCGATTAAATAATCCACTGTGATGGGTTAGATTATCAAATTTTCATAGGCACTGGAACGATCGATGGACATGATTAATTATTATTATTACTGTTTCATTTTTTTATTTTTTTTTAAGAAAATGTGAATTTTTGGAAGAATTGAAATTTATAATAACGATAACATGAGCATGTATCTCAAATTGTCAGTCAAAGAGCTTCGAATTGAATTCCTGAGAATTTGATTCCAATGAAAAAAATTTGAGCAGCTTTAATAAAAAAACAAAAACACTCCAAAGATTGTATGTCGAAATTTTGGAGCGGAAGCTAAAAAATCAATCATCAATAATAGTTTCATCAAACTCGTCAAGCAAAAGGACTTAATTCCTGATTAGCGTGAAACCGAGGATTTCTGGATGATCGACGATGCAATGTAGCGAATTCTAGTCCGCCTTTGTCTTTGTCTCTGTCCCGCCGCAGCTCCAGCTTCAAATGAAGTGACATCATTAAAAGTTTTTCGCGTGTAAATATTCGAGGCATGCATAGAGTCTCTGGCTGGTTGAGTCGGGGATGGCGCGTCACTCAGTTCCCAACCCCAAAAAGCCCACCCCTACCCTGTTGGCAGGATCTCTCGGTGATGGACCTGCCAAGGGATGCATACCAAGCAGATTTCCTCGTTTTCTCCACTTCTCATTTTTTTTTCCAGCCATACGCATTTTATTTTTGTTGTGTGGCAAATTTGTCAATGGACCTCGGGGCCGGTCAGCCTCCCCTGCGCCGAAGGAGAGGAAGAGGCAGAGGACGCGATGCGAATCCCTCCGCACGGAGCTTCCGTCAATCATCGTAAATCACGTGGGCGTGGATCCGCATCCACCTAGCGGGAATCTGGCGGTCGTTAGTCGAAAATAAAATTTTCTTACAAACCGTCGTATTCGAGGCTTGATTTTATAAAGTCTGGGAAAGGGACGATGCTGAAGGGCCAGAAATACTACCCAGAATTCATCTTACCTCTGTTCAGTTAGAAAGAAGTTAGTACAGTCATCCTAAAAACAGGGAAAGTTGAGTTTTTAGTAGATTTTCACGTTTTGAGGTTATGTTTGTTTTTTGTTCGACGATATCTCGACAATGAGGGACCGGATTTGAATCGTTTTGATCCCAATCGACGCGGATTCTCGGAACTCTAAACTGATTAAATTTTGGATTCATTCGGATCAGTAGTTTTGGAATTATTCAAATAACGAAATTTGCAAAAAATATACAAGAATGACGATACCTCGAGAACGAGGAACCGGATTTGGATCGTTTTGATCCCAATCGATGCGGATTCTCGGAACTCTAAACTGATCAGATTTTTTATTCAATCGGTTCAGTAGTTTTGGAATTATTCAAATAACAAAATTTGCAAAAAAAATATACAAAAATGACGATATCTCGAGAACGAGGAACCGGATTTGGATCATTTTGGTCTCCATCAACGCGGATTCTCGGAACTCCAAACTGATTAAATTTTGGATTCATTCGGATCAGTAGTTTTGGAATTATTCAAATAACAAAATTTGCAAAAAAAATATACAAAAATGACGATATCTCGAGAACGAGGAACCGGATTTGGATCGTTTTGGTCTCCATCAACGCGGATTCTCGGAACTCTAAACTGATTAAATTTTGGATTCATTCGGATCAGTAGTTTTGGAATCATTCAAATAACAAAATTTGCAAAAAATATACAAAAATGATGATATTTCGAGAACGAGGAACCGGATTTGGATCGTTTTGGTCTCCATCAACGCGGATTCTTGGAACTCTAAACTGATTAAATTTTGGATTCATTCAGATCAGTAGTTTTGGAATTATTCAAATAACGAAATTTGCAAAAAATATACAAGAATGACGATACCTCGAGAACGAGGAACCGGATTTGGATCGTTTTGGTCTCAATCGACGCAGATTCTCGGAACTCTAAACTGATTCTCGGAACTCTAAACTGATTAAATTTTGGATTCATTCGGATGAGTAGTTTTGGAATCATTCAAATAACAAAATTTGCAAAAATATACAAAAATGACGATATCTCGAGAACGAGGAACCAGTTTGATCATTTTGGTCTCCATCAACGCGGATTCTCGGAACTCTAAACTGATTAAATTTTGGATTCATTCGGATCAGTAGTTTTGGAATTATTCAAATAACGAAATTTGCAAAAAATATACAAGAATGACGATACCTCGAGAACGAGGAACCGGATTTGGATCGTTTTGGTCTCCATCAACGCGGATTCTTGGAACTCTAAACTGATTAAATTTTGGATTCATTCGGATCAGTAGTTTTGGAATTATTCAAATAACGAAATTTGCAAAAAATATACAAGAATGACGATACCTCGAGAACGAGGAACCGGATTTGGATCGTTTTGATCCCAATCGATGCGGATTCTCGGAACTCTAAACTGATCAGATTTTTTATTCAATCGGTTCAGTAGTTTTGGAATTATTCAAATAACAAAATTTGCAAAAAAAATATACAAAAATGACGATATCTCGAGAACGAGGAACCGGATTTGGATCATTTTGGTCTCCATCAACGCGGATTCTCGGAACTCCAAACTGATTAAATTTTGGATTCATTCGGATCAGTAGTTTTGGAATTATTCAAATAACAAAATTTGCAAAAAAAATATACAAAAATGACGATATCTCGAGAACGAGGAACCGGATTTGGATCGTTTTGGTCTCCATCAACGCGGATTCTCGGAACTCTAAACTGATTAAATTTTGGATTCATTCGGATCAGTAGTTTTGGAATCATTCAAATAACAAAATTTGCAAAAAATATACAAAAATGATGATATTTCGAGAACGGATGAACGGATCTTCCTGAAAATTAGTATCCAAAGGTTTCTTAGGCTGCTGATAACAAATCCGAGCTCAGATTCCCAAGATTCAAAATGGCGATTCCGATATGCTCCCAAAAAATCTAAAAATATTTTTTACTCGATCTGATCATCCAAAAATGAAGGTTTTTTCAGTCTAGATTGAACAATTGTTCTATAAATCAAGATTATCATCACCGTCGATGAGAAATCGTTCGTTTAAAGTTTAACGTAGATCGTCGATTCCTCCCACGCGTTTCCATCACGTCGGAAACTGCGAGTGTTAAATAATGCAGACATGCAGGTGCCGAGGTGTTCGAGGGTTGATCTCGAGCGCTCGATGGTGTTAACCGGAGGCGTTGAGCATCCGGTGGAAATACACCCACGCGTTTTCGGTATACGGGGTGACGGAGTCCATTAAAAATGAAAAAAACCGTTAAGAGGGGGGAGGACATCATTGATTTGTCTCCTATCCGGTATTATACGAACACCCTCGTATAATTGCTAGCGTGCAAAAATCGGATAAGCCCGCGGAGTAATAAACGAAAAGTCAGCCACTAGGAACCCACCTAACGCCGGGGCGATTTGGCGAACATCGAGTAGCGGCGGGGGAGGAATAAATGAGAGTTGATTGCAATTTGGCTCTCTCCAATAACCGCGACATAAAGTAGCCAATTTATAATCCACTCGAACCCCACCCGGCATTCGAGCGCCTCATCCCGTTGCTCTTGAAGCAACTGTCTCGCTCTGTAACAAAAAACTAGACTCTGTCTCTTTCTTCCTTTTTTCTTTGTATTTTTGAAACGAAGTCTTCGGTTTTGTTTTGTGTCTCCGGGCGGAATTGTCAATAATGGCTAAAGGCCGCGTTCAATGGCCCGGGAAATTAGATTTCTCCATTAACTTCTAATCAAGTTCACATCCAGTCCTTGAACTCTGCGGCAGGTTTCCGAACGTGGTGACGCATTAATTTTCATTTTACGTCTACAAATTTATTATTCTTTTCATTCAAACGGGAAACGGGAAACACTTGCCTCGCTCACTCTGTACTCTTCGCCGGGTTTTCAAACGAGACCAATAATTCATAAACTTGAAAACGAAAAGGAACAACGGAATTCAGTCGACCGGATTTAATTTATCGGTGCTCGTTTACCTTGCCATAATTTCATACTCGAAAGCTCGTCATTTTTTAATCACAGTTCGACTCAAATGTTAACACGATAATTTTGGTCAGGAGGAAGTGATGAAAGAAGCTGTTTTACGTCGAACTCGAAAACAGTTTTGCTGATTCGACGTTAAATTCCTCAAAAACCTCAGAATACCAAAATTTCAATCGAGATCAGAATTTTAATTTTGCAAATCTGACCTCAGATTCGTCCTCAGAAACCCAAAAGACATGCTAGTACCAATTTTCATCCAAATTCGTTGATCTGGTCTTAAAATATCGTCATTTTTGTTTTACTTTGGCAAATTTTGCTCTCTAATAAGCAAAATACGAAAACGACCCGAATATATGGACTTGAACCTCTTTTTTATTCCACTTTTGGCGGAGCCTCATTCGGAAACCAGGGAGCTTTTCTATTTTGGTTCTCAATCTCGGAATTCGTAGCCCCAAAATAAAGCTTCGACAGCTTATGTACTTGATCAGAGACTCAAAAAAGTCTCAGGTATCACGTTTCATGTGGATCTGACGATGTGTTATTTTTTATTTTCTTTCTAAATCTGAGCTTGAATTCGTGATCACAAGCAAAAAAAAAAAATTTCATCGAAATCCGTTCATCCATTTTCCAAATATCGTGATTTTTGTCTTATTTTTGGGAGACTTTGAGCTCCAAATAATTCGAAAACTTCTTAACCGATCGATTCTAAAATCTGATCAGTTCTGAATGGGAAAAAACCGCGTCGATTGAGACTAAACCGATCAAAATCTGGTCCCTCATTCCCGAGATATCGTCCAACGACTAAAAATACATAACCTAAAAACGTGAAGATCGTGTGAAAACTCTACTTTTTAGTATCACACTCCTGCAAAAATTGAACAACTACCAAAAAAAAGCTTGAGAACGAATATCGATAAGGCCTGCAGTATCAGGTCACGTCGATCTTTTCGCGGGGTGGGAATTTTTTTTAGCGATGAAGGACGAAGAAGAAAGTGGAAGTGGAAGTGGAAGAGTGCCAAGGATGTGAAAACGTCCTTTATTTCTCTCTCCTGGATGTTCCTTCGAATCAGTGACTCAATCTCGACCTTTCGGTCGCTCTGCCAAGTCTCCAAGTCTCCAAGGCGAAGTCCTCCTCCTGCTCCTCTCCAGGACCTCCGGAAGGAACAAAGCACTGCGGATGTGGGTGGATGGCTACAGTAAAGAAAGAGTCCGCTTGCTATGCAACGCTGTCGATACAAACTGCTTTCGCATGCTGCTCCATGAGGCGACGATGATGGTGTGCGAGGTGACCGTGCGCGTCGTTAAGAATTGAGGGAAGAGGGATGTTGGGAGGAGATAGGGGGAAAAGAAAAATCAAAAGAACCGGACTACTACCCTCACGATCCCAATTCTCCCGATGTCCATGTGTCGTGATGTGATGTACACCAGGGATTCGGATGATTACACCTCACGATGGTCCATCCCACGCTGAAAATGATTACTACGATTTTTTTTCATAGAGATATCGAAAGACAATCGTAGTTTTTTACTTATTGTCGTTTTTTTTTCTTTTTCTTTTTTCTTTTTTTGAAATTTTCCTCCCTGATTCAGTTCAACCCCTCGGTACTCGCGCTATGAGCGCTCTTGAGATCGCAGATCTGATTGCAACCGGATGTTTTCTAGTGTTCAATATAAGGAATTCGGCATACTTAACCACGAGGTCTTCCTTCTCAATTGAGACCAGAACAGCTGAGCTTGCAGATTCGTTGAGATTATGATCCTTTCGGGAGCTGCTCACCGTCAGCCTGATCTTTGCTTTTGGATTATGTCTCATATATTCTGGATAAGAACCAAAAATGAAGTAAAAAATGAAGTAAAAGCTCCAAATGAGACTGAGGATGATGCCAGAGTCGACCTTTTTTATATTCCTTATCTATAATGAAAAAAAATATCAGGAAACTGAGATGAAATAGTATATTACGATACTAGTGCAAAAGGGTTGTTTTGGCACGAGTGGGAGGTTTCTGGTGGGACAATCTCACGAGTGGAAAAACGACTTTTGCACATGTATCGAACCAAATTTTATATCACAAACGTGGGTGAAGTCCGATTATACGCACGCGAGCGTGCGTAAACTCGCACTTTACGCACGGAGTGATATAAAGTATATTTTTGACAAAAGCTTTTTAGAATAAAATCTTTTTTTTCATTAAAAAATAATTTATGTGTATCGATTCCCATTTTTCCAGGTGATTGAATCATGCAGTTCTGCACCACGCTGCATTTCATCGATCAATAGTCGCGTCACGACACCCCGGGTCTGAGCACATCGTTAAATCCTAGTTTTCCGTCTACGATAAAATTATGCCAACGCAATATCTGAAAGCCAGTCTTATTTACGTAACACAAGTTTCACTTTGCGACAAGAAAATACCGAATAAGAACGTAATACGTCGTTTGTCTAGATCCTGTCAAGAGTAAATAATTTCAAATCAAATTTCTAATTGGATTCTGACATCTGGTGCTTAAATTTTAAACTTCTCAAAGTGGGCATATATTGACTGATTCTTGTAAGAAAATATCATGATTCACTCTTCGTACCACAAAGAGAAAGAAAAAAATCCTGAATCTTGTTTTTTTGTTTTCTCCAAATTGTTAATAAAAATTGTAATTCAAATAAAGCTCGTAGCTTAGGCCACGCCCCTAATTTCGTATATAATTATAAAAATGAAGAATATATGCAATAAAAGAAAATTAGGCGGCGGAGGGGAGGGGGGATGAGGCAATAAATAAATAACGCATTAATGATTATTTTTAATTTCACCATTATCATTAGGATAAAGGTATTAAAAAATGTTTATTAATATTTATATTTATATATACTTTCCTTAAAATCATTATACTCATGTATTTTTTTTTTTCGTAGCGTAATAATAGTAATAATAATAATAACTAATAATAATTAATAATTTTTCATCATAATAATATTCAATAATCATAATAATATATTATATAATATTCATGTGTGTGTCTTTGTTTTTTTTTTTTTTCTATTGTGTGATACATATTTAGGATATACGTATACGTACCCACTTCTCATGTTTTGAATACATGACAAAATCATTACATAATAATTGTGTAATTTTTTTTCTTCTTGTATCATTATTACTCTTTTTTTTTCTTTCTTTCATTAATTATTAATTATTCATCATTTTTTTTCCCCCTTATTCGTTATATAAATGTATATCGATACTAAACATACAAAAAGCGGTATAAAGCTCGATCCTCATACGCTGTTTTTTTTTTTTTTTCATCTTCCAATTACAAATAGGTAATTATTCTTTAATAATAATTACGTTTAAGATATTTTTAAACCTATGTCATCTGTGTTGTTTTTTTTTACGATTTTTTCAATTTTTTTTTTCTTCTTTTACTTTTATTTTTATTTTACTTTATTTATATTATATGAAATATAATGTGTGTGAATGATTTCATGATGCTTTTTCTATGTTTTTTCTTTTATTTTCTTTCGATCAAAGAATTAGAAGAACAAACAAACAATATTAATCAAATCAGCCATGTATATCATATTTTATATGAAGATTACACAAATTTTTGTCTTCTTTCTTTACTTCTTGATATACATTGACAAATAATAATAATAATAATAATAATAATAATAATAATAATAATTGAATAATAATATAATATAGATAAAAAGTATTACATTACTATATATTCATATATATATGTATATATATAATATATAGGTATAATATAAATCTTCGACAACAAATCCTTCGTTAATCGCGAATTTATATAGCGTGCCTGCAAATATTATGATTTTTTATTATTTTTTTTTTTTTTGTATTTTTTGTTTCTTTTTTTTTTTATTTCCCTCAATGGTGCTGGCGGGCAACCAAAAGTTCCCCGAGCTTGCGACACTTCTCATTTACACGGGCACGTCACGCTCGCTTGTGATACTCAAAAATCTGAATTTTTTTTTTTTCAATTTTGAATACCGCTATATAATCATGTTTTTTTTTTTTCAAAAATCGATCATCACGATAACGAGACAGAGTAAATCGTTAAGATCGAACTAATTATTCGAAAATTGACAATATTAATTCAATAGCAGCTGGTACCCAAAATTAAAAATAATATCATTTTTTTTTTCTCCCTTCACTCTCATATAAATCTATTCTGTCATTCAATAACCATATCGCCGAACTTCCAGCGTCCGGTACCAAAATTTTACGTATTTTTTTTCTCTCTTTTTTTTTTCTTTTTTTGAGCATAATTCCTTTTTTCTCCCATTTTCTTTTTTTTTTGTTTTATACAAGCGCGCGTCACGTCACACACGGTCTTTACAGCATTTCGATACGATCACAATAATTAGCTCTTCTTCGTTATATTAAATTTTTCTTAATATAATATCAATTTCTATATATCATTACGAATAGATGAAACATAATTTATTATTATTATTGCGAAAAAATTGTTTCATTTCGTTTTGTTGTTGTTGTTGTTGTTTTTTTTTTTTGTTCACTCAATTTTTCATTCTTTTTTTTTTCTCCTTTCTTCATGATAATATACATATATTCCACGAACGAACGAAACATAGAATTTTTGTTGAAGAAATTATGAAAAACAAGTTCCTTTTTTTTGTTGTTGTTGTTTTTTCGTTATTTAATTTGTAGTGAAAAAAGGAACTTACCTGATATATCACAATCCTGTGATTCGTTCGATCGATCGATTATATCATATATCATATCATATTCTTAATTTATAGCTCGCCACAAATATTTTTGACACTACAATTTTTTTTTCTCTTCTCTTCTCTATCTCTCTGCAAAAAAAAAAAAAAAAAAAATTGTGTCTTAGTTAGTTTACTTTGGTTTTTGTATACCCGCCAACAAAAGGTACGTAGTAGTATCTAGTAACCCGAGTTAGACTCTCACCTGACAAGCCAACCAAACGAGTATAATACAATTACAATACAAATTATTAAATACAATATCAACTTTTATACTCTTATACAAATACAATAATAATATTATTAATTTTTTTTTTGTGTTTTTTGTTTGTTTTTGCTTTTTTTTGTCATGTGTACAAGAATAAACAAATTCACACTAGATATACACCATTTTTTTTTTTTTTTTTTTTTTTTTTTACTTCGATACACTTGTTGATATAAATTGTAGTAATTATAATAGTTAATAATAATAATAATTTATTTATGTTTCATTGTTCACCTCGATCGCTGTCTGAAATAAATTCATGTAAGAATCTAAGTAATATATATAAAAGAAAATGAATTTCATGAATCCTAGTATTTAAATATGACGATGAGGGTGATTTTTATATTATTCTAGTATCTTTTTTTTTTTTTTACCTTAAATTATTGTTAAGTATAAAAAATGATATTATTTATATGGATATATATACGATGACGAAATGATCTTATGCAGTAGCCTTACAGCTCTCCGAATATACTTAACAATCTAAAGAGAGACACTTGATTATATACTCGAGATGACAATCGCTTTAGGATAATTCATTCTAAACGTTACCTAAAAAACGACCATGTTTTATTTCGTTTTCTCATCTTTCGTTCTCATTATTATCAATATCAAGTTTTTTTAAGTTCAAAATCGGAGCAATTTTTTTTTCTAACTTTTAGGATTATTTTCTTAGTGCGAAATTACAGACTTTGTGATTTCAAAGCTCAGATTTTCGGAGGCCAAACGAGTTTATTTTTCGACTATTCTTTTTTTTGTTTTTGTTTTTTTTTTTCTAGTAAAAATATAAATTTCGTCAAGCCTTAAGAAGTTAATTCGTAAGGTTCGTCCGAGACTCGATTCTCAACTCGTATATTCGAAATATCAAGCAATTCTTGAACATTCGAATATGGAGTCTCGAAAGAACTTCAATTATTATTATTATTATTATTTGTTTATCGATTCGTAAAGCCTCCGTCTAATTTTTGAAAAAACATTTTCAATATGTCAGAACGATCTGTAATAAAATGTGTTCAGCTTATTCCTGTATGTGATTTAAATTTGAGCATTTATTTTGTAATTAGTCTTGATAGTCAGTTTCTTCGTTTTCAATTTATCGCGATTTTAAAACGAATTATTCCTAAATTCTACGATATATTTAGATTTTTTATTTTTTTTTTCTTCTTCTTCTCTTCACACCCAAAATCTTGTATAGAATAAAGTGATGAAATTTTTCGGAGTATCTACACGTTTATTTCGAGTCTTCTTTTTCGGCAGTAATACGTTATCGTCAAGGCTGTATTCCAATTGAAGGATAAACCTATGATCTAATTATTTTTTTTTTTTTCATAAGTATATATGATACCATAATCTAAAAGTCTAGAATCTAGTCTAGAGATTAGTTTCAAGCTATATAATAGGACTAATTTCGGAAACATTATAAAAATCACCACATTATCCCATCATCATCCCCTTACCAATTACTAAGACAGCAGCAGTGGAAGCATTAGAAGTGGTGGAATAGACGGGGGGTAGGTTTGTTATAACAGAGGGTTGATTAAATTCGGAGATTATCATTCGCGAATAATCATTTTTCAGACGGTCAATTAGAACACAGCCCAAAAATGGCCTGGTTATCATTTTTATCGGATTCGCATCGTATATTGTACACAAATAGAAAAATTAAAAAATGTGATAAACAAATGAAAAAGAATTTCTATTAATTTATTATTATTATTAATTTTATGCTTCATTTTTTTTGGTTATATAATTATTATTATTATTCAATATAGTTTAGTTTGTTTTTATGTTTCTTAGGGCATGCATGCAAACAACATCGATTTCTAATTAATTATTTTTCGTTTGAGAAACCAAAAAAAAAAAACAAAAAAAAACGAAAATTCAATAGTTTAGTGTCTTTTTTTTAAATATAATATTATATATTTTTGTATTCTTTGTTTTGTTATATTATATAGATTTCTCGATCCATCGTATATCATACCTGAGGCAAGACTGTCATTTTCAATATTCAGTACGTCGGATAGTTTAGAAATCGAATATAATTATTCGCTATTCTCAACTATTTCATCAATGATAATTAATTATTGCCAGATATATGAATTTCTCAGTTTTTTTTTTTTTCTCGTTCGTTAAATTTATTCTATTTATTCATAGAAATAAATAAATGAATCGTTGTATTTTGACCACGTTTCGAAATCCGGATCAATATTATAGAAAAATCATTTTCAATCTTCCTCAAGCATGAAATGATCATTATTTTAAATATGTACGTAATAAATTGTGGCATGTAACCCGTGATTAAATATATATATATATATATTGTATGTGCTCATCGGTAGGTATATATAGTTATAATGTGTTCATTGTTTCATTTATTTAATTATTTCTGTATCTTCTTTCATCTATAGTAGCATATAAATAATTTATCATCTGATATATTATAATAATTGTAATAATTCCTACACCAGAGTCAAAACATCGTTAAACCTTCTCTTTCTTTCTTCACTTTTTTTCATAATTATTTTTGTTTTTCTTTTGTATCGTTTGTTTATTTAATCAATATAATAATTATTCTTCATTTGTTTTATTTCATCATCATCATCATTAATTAAATTACTCTGTCACTTTGCTCTTTGTATTCTTATTCATCTTCTTCTTCTTCTTTTTTTTTGTCGTACATAATTATTATTATTATTATTATTATTTGTTATTTTTTTTTATCCTTTCCTTTCTCATCGTTCGATATAATATTTATTAGTAAAATTTGTACTCTTATAGGGGGAGGTATAAGGGACGTAGCTGCCTTGCACTTTTTTTTTTCTTTAAATTTATTTTGGAACATTTTACTTCGTCTGTTTTTTTTTTTTTCTCTTCTTCACTGTTATTTTTATCATTTTCATTCATATGATATTACATCATTTATATTGTGTAAATTTCAGCAGAGGTAATTTATACGTACATATATCGATTTACTTCGGCGCAGGATAAGTTACTTTTCTTTTTTTTTTTTATATATATATTGAATCAGGTTCACATTTTGAACAAAAAAAAAAAAAGAAAAAAAAGGGAATGATTGATTGAATATTCTCTCATCTCTTTTTATTTATTATTTTTTTTTTTAACAAGTGAAATGTCCCAATTTTTTTTTTTGTTTTTTTGTTTTTTTTTCTCATAAGAAGTCAGCCAGGTCTCTAACAATAAATTAAATGTGTGTGAGCTTTTTTTTTGTTTTTTCGATTGACCAATTAAAAGTTGAATAATAATAATAATGATGATAATAATTCACAGAAGTTTAATTGTATTTTAAATAATTAAAACGTTTAACTTAAAATGAAATAATTAATAAAAATAAGTATAAAGATAAAAGCGAATTTCCATTTGACCACACCCTCTTATATTTTTTAATGTAAATTTAACGTCAAGAGTTACTTTGAGGATTTTTAATTGTAATTCTTTCACCCTTAAAAAAAAGGGGATTTCAAATTGCGTACATATATTATAATAAAGTGAAGTGTATACCGAAGAAATTAGAATTATGAAACGGAAAAGAAAAACAGTGAAAAGAAGGATCTCTCTCTATCACCGTATAACGTATAACTCGAGAAACACTTTGTTTGCCCGGCACTTGAGACGGCAGCTAATTAAATTAAACAGTGAACGCATTGAGAAGTGGATTAGTCCCATTCTACCCCCAGTGGCTACCCCACTTAACCGCTATATACCGAGATCGAGAAAGAAGTAAAAAAAGAAAAATGCTAATAATTTCGGAGTTGAAACAATATTTTCTGTTTGTTAATTGTTGATTTCGAGACTTTTTTTGTACTCTGTTTAATTATTGAAAAAAGCTCACAGCACGTGTTTTTTTTTTCTCTTCAATAACGGAAAATAACGTCTGGTGGGTTGATACGCTGTAATTTTATATTGAAACTGGCCAATCTGCTCTACCGGCAAGTTGCAAGTGGCCAGTTTCCAGGTAAAACCACACGGTAAGAAAAAGAAAAATCTATGATTGTACGTTTAATTTGTTTCGTTTCACGTACGAGATTTACAATAATAAGTTTAATAGGTGGGTTATTAATTAATTGATTAATTAATTATCGCGTCCATAAGAGAGAACAAAAAAACACAGTCATACTCTTCATGCGTACTCGCGGCTACTATTTACGACTATATTTAGTATTGATGTATTTGCGACTGGTATAGGATCAGTTAATTATAATATTAACTATGCCAATAGTAATTGTTGCGTTTGTAAAGAAAAGAAGAAAAAATTCCTCGAAATAATTGAGGGATTGTGTCGAATATATTAATTTATAGATTACTTTTGTTTATTAAGTACAATTTTGAGGCGGCCGCAAATACATGTCAGCATCTAAACCTACGGGGATGATTAGTATTTTCAATTTTATATTTCTTACCATTTTACATAATATTATATTTTATTATACGATTAAATATGACGTGTATAGAATTTGACGATTATGAAAATTGTTAATTTACAAATGCTTCAATGTGTGTTGTATTTTTTTTTTCTTCAATTTTTTTCTTTTTTTCATTTCTTTTAAATCCTAATTATCAATTATCAATTAAACCGATAGAAAAAATTGTCAAAACACCGAATCACCGCTGTCTACATATATATA
Source organism: Euura lappo (assembly GCA_018257835.1). Classification (NCBI taxonomy): domain Eukaryota; kingdom Metazoa; phylum Arthropoda; class Insecta; order Hymenoptera; family Tenthredinidae; genus Euura; species Euura lappo. The sequence goes on along the minus strand of JAEUYN010000759.1, from coordinate 261,242 downwards.
AATATATCGACAGGAATTTGTAAATGCATCTAAAAAACCCTATCCTTATTATCTCGGTAAACTCGCGACGTTTCTCGACCTACCTTATCTCACTCTAATCGATTCCTTCGATCCAATTATTAATCGCAGAGCCTAATTACCGAGGACTCGTCTCTCGAATTAATGCACAGCGCTCATCACTCGTCATTCGTCCCCTGCAGATACGATGTGCAGCCGGACCCCGCGTATATAAAGATTCGCGCATGCGCAGCGAGCATAACCTCAAAAGGCTTTATCTGAGTGAATCTGAAATAAAGGGGGTCCTACTGCAGCGTTTCTGTTCGACTTCTTTGGTAAAATCGACGAGCGTTCGACGTTTTAATACTTTTCAATGATATTTGGAACGAATATACCGCGCAACCGACTTTTGCAATTCATTATAAAGACGAGGAAAAATTTTGCGTAAAAATATATGTATATATAGTATATATATTTTTTGATCAAATGCAAAGGACGTTCCGACGGAGACCCATATAAGCAGGACGACGAGCAAGACTTTTTATAGCTGGATTTATCACATCGATTTATCAATAATTTTGAATCGCGATTTTACACAAGTAAAATAATAATAATATACATATTCAAAGAGCCTAATTTTAATATTACAGTCGTTTGGAGTCGTCCTGCACTCCTCGAAGTACCGACGCTTCTTATTCGCTTAATAAGACGTAGAAAAATGAATTTTTCTTCTTAGAAAAAATTTTTCGCCCGGAAAAAACGGTTATTGCTTTTCCTCACGGCGTAACACATTTCAGTATTGATGCCTTAAACTTTAGCATGTATCGCTTTTGAATACCACGTAGCCAATTTATGGTTCACGCTTCAAATGGCTCTGTCCAATTCCAACTAAACTCGCTTCCTTCTTCTTTCGCTTTTTCACCGTTTGATTATCGCTTATCGTCAGATCGGACAAAGTCACCGATTAAACCCTTAATAATTAATCACTATATGAACGTCGATTTTCCGATGGAGCGGCATTTATTTATTTATTTTTTTTTATTCTCATTACTTTTTGTTCAAATATTTTCTGTCAGTTGTCCCGTTTGGTCCGCACTACCAGCATTTCATTTGCGCATTATTTATTAGCGTTGCAAAATATTTTTTTTCTTTCTTCTTTTAATACTTTTCAATCGCTCTTTCTCGTGCCCATCTGCCGTCCGATCGGTTGGTAACACTAATTAATTATTAATTTTCATTTTCATTTTTTTTTTCCAATTATACGTACGTTTGAATATAATAATAATCTTCATCATCATCAGCATCGTAATCATCGTTACTACTAATCATTATTTTTATTATTATTATTATACCGTTGAGATTATTATTATTATTATTATTATTTTGCGTATTACCACGACACTAATTATTACTTAGAAATGTTTTTTTTTCTTTTCAATTATTATCGTATATTATATGTATAAATATTAGTATCAATGTTATTTATTCAATTGTTTTTTTTTTTTTAATACTAGCAATTAGTGATTCTTTTTTTTCTTTCCATGTTGTTTAATTTTAGTAATATGCGGATATTTCGTTCTTTTGCTTCTTTAAATTTTTATTAAAACAATTTTACTTTTCTTTTTTTTTTTTTTTTTTTTATTAATTTTGGAAAACATGTTGGGCTAAGTTTTGGGCAAGTTTCAGTATTATATTTACCCCTTCTCTGATCCGAGTCAATTTAGGTTATACTATCGATTCGTATAGATTTGCCACACTTTCAGAAAAGCCCGAAGAACTTTTATTTCTTATTCTTATTCATTCTTCTTCGATAAATTTTATTTTAATTTTGATAAGTTTAATTTTTTATTCAGTTTTTTCTTCTTATTCTGTTCATATCACCCTCTCGTCGATAATAGACGGAGAAAATGATCACGATCGACACCGATTCTTAAAAAAATAGGGTACAAAAATTATCCTCCTAATTTTTACGTCTTATCGAATCTAAGGTATTTTTCTTTCATCATCATCTTTTTTTTTTTTTTTTTTTTTTTTGACACAGCCGAATTAAAATGCCCCCGATTTCCTATTCAATAAATTATACGAAATTCTTATCAAATTTAGACGTCTAATTATGTTTTTTTTTTTTTTTTGCTTTTTTTAAATTACGATTAACTTTATCCTTATAATCCGTACATCCCGAACTTAGCCCTTAGATTATTTTAATGATTAAATATGTAATTATTATCATAATAATAATTCTTATCATATTTGACAACAACGAAAATTGAAAAATTGTTTATCGAAGAGTCTTTGAATGAGATTTTTGCGCCAATTTGACACGACTCGAAATTTTACTCGCCCCATTTGTATCGATTATTATTATCATAATTATCGTTGATTTTATTTTTTTTAATTTTTTTATTTATCCATCTATCCTGACTCTTCGTTCATATAACTGTAAAATTTACAGTTTATATCCCATATAAATTTAGTATAGAATTGATTAATATCAATTTATTAGCTTTATCGATAATCGTTATGTGGTTATGTGGTTAAATATGAAGGAGATAGCACATCCGCTCGACCATTCGCACTGTATTATAATTATAATTTATAATTACAACATATTACGTGTTACGCGCGAAGCCCTACTAGACTAGCGAATAGATTTAATTAGTTATTTTTATTTATTTTTTTGTTATTTATATTTCATATCGTTAGTTTATAATAATTACATGAGTGTAGGTAATGTATGTAGTATCTAATATCAATGAAAAAAATGAATATTGAAAAGAAATTCAAATTTGAGGTAAAATCAGGGCACACGGTATCGAGAGGTAAAATTGTCAAATACAAAAATTGCATACATCTCAAAAAGTCAACCGCGTGTCCCTCATCTTTTTCTGTATCGAATCGCGCGTTGATTCCATACCTGATATCATCTTGGTTCTGTACCTACATTGATCAGAATCTCTGTTCATCTTTCGCTTTTATTTATTTATTCATTTATTATTCTTTTACGGTCTCGCTGCATCCGAGCGAAAATTAGCAGTAAATGTGCTATAATTCGATCTCTGTGTGTGTGTGTGTGTTTTTTTTATACTCAATATCCTCAACACATGTCAGAATATCATATATTAATATATTATATTATATTAGATATTTTTCTTTTTCTTTCGAGTGTCTCAAGATTCTAAAAATGACACCATGAATCATTTATTATTATTATTATTGTGATTATTATTGTATCCTAAAATATTTTGTTATTCAATATTTTCGCTCAGATGCAACTTATATACTCTTTTTCTTTTTCTTCTCTTACTTTATCTTCATGTTTAGCAGACAGGGAATATTGATATATGTAATAACAACATTATCTTCCTATGTACATTTGTACCTTGGCCAACATCCAACCTCAAATCTTCAATATCGATTTTATTTTATTTTTTATTCATCATCATCATCATTATTATTATTATCATTACTATTATTGATCTTCGATCTCTTCATCTCGACTCTGATCATTGATTGATAAGAAATACTGTAATCAATTACCTATTTCTTCATCTATCATAGAATTGATGAACGAATGTAAAGAAATTAAGATAAAAAAAACAGTTTTTGAGTCTCCTTCTTGGCTCATGGTCTTCTTTTTTCGATACCAAAATTCTTTTTAATCAATTTTTATCATATGTGATGTAAGAGTTTACGATAAGATTCACGAGAATTGTAAAACTATGCGTGTTTTGCGTAGCATTTTTTTTTCTCGGAACCCCTTATTTTAAACGGAGCTTCCCTCTTTTCTAAGCCTTCTCTAAAGCCCGAGGGCTTCGAGGAAGCCGTGTATATAGTTTGGCAACGTAGATTTCTGTCCTATAATTCGACCCCCTTGGAATATTCAGTTACCCCTAGTCGTTTATCTACCGCGAGGCGATGAGGAAAGAATTTGAAGGTGAGCCAAGAATCGAAATAAAAAAATAGAAAAAGAAAATAGTACATTGTGTATCAAGGGCGCAAAACACTATTTTTCGAGTGTGAAATTTGCAGTACGAGCCGAAGGCGAGTGTACTGCAATCACACTCGTCAAAATAGCCTTGCGCCCGTGTTGCACACGATTTTTTTCTCAACACCTAGTCTGCAAAAATGCTTCTTTTCAGACCGAGTGAGCGGGCGCAAAACGGAACTTTGCGCCCGAGGGCAGGAAAAGAGTCGTTTGCGCCCGCTTTTGGCGGGCGCAAAGCACATTTCCGCCCGAGGGCCGAAAAGATCTGTTTTGCGCCCGCTCAAGAGGTATGAAAAGTGGCATTTTGCGACCGGGTGTGAGAAAATCATATATTCTCGTTCTTATCAGCGTCGCGTTTGATAAAATTCATCCCCATTTTCGTCGATCAGTAACAATTAACAATGTACATAAATTTTCAGATTTTTTTTTCCTCTATTGTTAGTTTTCTTATATTTTTTTTTAGGGGGCGGGGGGGTTATTTAGTTATTAATTTCATCTAAATATAAGTGCTTTGAGTTGAAGTGGTGGATGGATGTCGATGGGGGGAAAGGGATTTGTGTTAAATCTGTGAAACTTAATCGGGATTTTTCTTTATCATGCACTGAGGAATTCAAAGACGACGATTCCTGAGATGTTTTTCAAAATTCTTCCAAAAATCGATAAATTTTATTTTCTTCTTTTTATTTTTCATCACTTTTTACCAACCACAAATTATATTCCGATCATTTCTTTTTTTTTTCTCTCTCTCTTTTCTTAGCAGTCATTAATTATTATTTTATTTGTACGTTTGCTTGTGGCATTTTTTTTTTTTTCTTCTAAAACAGAAAATTATATGAAAAGAAAATTTTTCTTTAGAAATTCCCAATTTTATTTTTCTTTCTCTTATTTTTTTCATAATCTCTCGTCATCCTTTAAATTTCCTCAGCATACAATAAGGCTATTATATAATATCGTGTCTTTTTTTTATATTTTTGTTATTATTTATTATGAATCATATCATCTTTTGTTTGTTTGTTTGTTTGTTTAATTTATTTTTTTTTTGTACGTCTCTCGATAAAATGTTTTTTTGTTTATTTTTTGTTTGTGTTTTTAGGCAGGCTTTTGCCCACGTCAGGGGCTGGAAAACAGGAATCACTATATGCCACGGACTCAATCTTCCACCGGATCTTCTTCTTCTTCTTCTTTTTATTTTTATTCTTCAAAATTTCATCAAATTCTTTCATTCAAGTCCGTAGCTTTTATAAAGGGTATATTTTATTTTATTTTGTTTTATTATATAGATTTTTTTTTTTTTTTTTGAAACTGGTATCCCATGAGTTAAGATCACAATGAGGCTATTACTCTATAATATTGTAATATTTAAATAATCTGCAGTATTTTGTTTTAAAAGATTTTTTTTTTTTTGTCTCACAATTTCCTTTCTTCTTTTTTCCAACCAAAAATTATCTTCGAAAAAACAAAATGAAATCAAAAAGAAGGAAAAAAATTCTTTTAAACAACGGTATTAATTATTATTATAAATTAGTAGGGCGATTATTATTATTATTCTATTGTGTGTGTCCGTGTGGTTGTGTGTACGATCGTTAAATTTATCACAATGATGATAATAATAATAATAATGATTAATTATAATTGAAACTAGCAATGATTGATTAAATTGATTATATAATTATACAATATAATATAGAGATATATTAATTAACACGTAATGTTAAACGATTTAACGAGATTTAAAAAAAAAATTTATCCATTTATACAAAAAACAATTTGACAATAATAATAATAGTAATGAAGTAAAATGAAAAATAAAAGAATAATAATAATAATAATAATAATAATTTCTTTTTTATTACACAACAAAAAACAAATAAGCCTAATATATATTGATTTATGTATTTATTTTTCTTTTTTATATTATAATAATGATAATAGATTTAATTATTTATAAAGACGCCTGACAACGACGACGACGACGACGACGAGTTTTATCGATTCTTCCCGAAGTTTTATATATACTATTTTTATTTATTCATTTATAATATGTAGAGTTTTTTTTGTTTGTTTGTTTGTTTTTTTTTGTCTATTACATATTGAGTACGACTTGTGTCCATCAACTATTAAGCCATCGTGTATTTCATCTTTTGTTTGTTTATCATCCATTATTATCTAGATTTATTATTATATGCATATGATTTATATACTATATGTGCTGAAGCTATGTAATATCATTTTTGTCTCCCTTTTATAATCGAAAATCAAATAAACTTTGCTAAACATTCTTTTTTATTTTTGTTATGTGAGGTGGATTTAGCTTATGCTGATTGATCACAAAATATCACCATATATATATTTTTTATGTACCATATTTTTTGTAAATTTTTTCATTATTTTTTTTTTTTTGTCTGTTATTCGCATATTTCTAATAGCACGTACGTATTTCTTCAATTATTTTCTTTCTTTTTTCCTAATAATTAATCTTCACTGTATAGAATCGTTTTTATATCATGTATTGAGACAAGGTTATGTGTATATATATTTCCTTCAATTTTTAATTTTTGTCATTCGAAAATCTAAAAAAAAAACGATTTTATGGAACAAGTAAAAAAAAAATCATTGTTATCTCGTTTGTGATTTTTTTTTTTTTTTTTTACTGTTACATTACACTACTTTCTTTTTCGTTGCTACTAGATTATATTAATATATAACATATATTACATATGTATATACCAGCAGACAATATGAGAATGATACATGATATCATATTTATTACGTATAGTGTATATATATTCGATATACATACGACATGTTTGATGATGGTGATTTTTGTAGTAGTTTTTAAGCATTTATAATCCATGGCGGTTAGTTTTTTTTTTTTTTTTTTTTTTTTTTTTTTTTTTTTTTTTTTACCGAGTATAGAATAATGTTATATATGTAATTATATTTTATTTTTATTTTTTCAATCATTTTCATTTTTTTTATTTTAATTTTTTTATATTGTAATAACACGGATGACTAAGAAATTGTTATAATATATAATATATATGTATGTAGGTATTGTACATTAGATAACTATACCAGGATATATATATCTATGTATGTATATATATATATATATTTTTGTTTTGTTTTAATTATTATTATTTATTTCTCACACCATTAAATAATTATACAGTGTATTTTATTTCTATTACTTATTATTATATGAGTGTACTGTGATTTTTATTTATTTTTATTTTTTTCTTCTTTGCGATCTCATCCATCGCCCTCAATATATATATATAATACCTATGTATATTATAATATATTAATCATATATAGATATTCAATTTCCTTCCTTTTTTTATTTATTTTTTTTATTATATCCACAATTAGTTACGCGTTTACCGGGTAAAAATTTATACTCATTTATTCTATTACAAGAATTCGCAATTTGAATTTTTTTTTTTTTTTTAACCTTCTTTCACTCTTTTTTTTGCATTTTCTTTTCATTTTCTAATTATTCTTATAATCCGATCGCATTAGTTTTAACGGGACAATCGATCCGCGGTCCCGGTTTTATTTAGGATTTTAATTTCTTCTCCTTTCTTTTTCATCTTTAATCTAATACGTTTTTTATTATCAATATTATCATTTAAATATAACATATGACGTATTAATAAATATATAGATTGTGTGTGTGTGTGTGTGTGTGTTTTTTTTTTGTTTTTTTTTCAATTATCTTATCATTTTATCGAGATTATATTATATGTAATTTGAATATCTATACTTGTCTACCACAGCTGAGAACAAAAAAAAAAAAAATCCTTATCATTATCATTATAATAATAGAATACCTACAATTATTACTTTTAGTTTCTTTATTTTATTTTTTTTTCCCCTTTGTTTTTCAATTTTTTTTTTCTCTCCATCTTTCGTTTTGTCTTTATTAATTATTATATCATATCATATACATTGATAATGTATTCATTTATCGTTATTTATTTAATTTATTATTATTACTATTATTATTATTATTATTATTATTTAACCAATCAAATTTTCAATTCAAATGGATATTATTTAATATTATATGTGTTTTACCTAAGGGGGGGGGGGGTCAAGGTGGGGGGGGAATGTCAGCTATATAAACTTTTACCAATAGTTATTTAGTTCAATAATATGACACGCAAGTTATTATATATTATACTACTAAAGAAGAAAAAACACCACTCCTCGACTCTGTCGTATTAAACAAACTTCAATCAATCAATATTCATATATTTATATATATTTTTTTATATATATACATCATATCATACTCACGCGATTTTTAATAACGTACGTAACTTATTTTTATATTATTTATTTACTAGTTAGTTAATTCCTATATTCACACTATAATATTTTTTTTTCCCCCCCATTTCTGTTTTACTTTTTTTTTTACCTTCGCGATATTTGTTTTTTTTTCTTCGATGCGAAAAATTGAGAAAACTTCAATTTTTATATTCAATAATTAATAACCGCGATAATTATTGTTATTATTTGAGAACTCTGTTCTCTGTCGTATTTTAATATCGCGGATTATCATAATAATGTCATTATCAATTTCTGCACCGCGTGGAAATCGAAATTTTCATTTTTTCTTTTTTCTTTCTTTCTTTTAACTCCGCACGTAGCCCTGAGAAGAGAAGCACGATCGCTTGATATAAACAAACAAAAATTAACGATTAAAAATAAGAAAAACTGAATAAATTAATTGATAATAATCCTAATTATATTAATTCTATAATATTATCAATTACATAATATCGATGATTCAAACCTCTAATATTTTTTTTCTTATTATTTTTCTTTTCTTTTGTTTATTCTTTTATAATAATGTAATAATAATAATATTTTAATCGTTAATTATTGGCTAAATTTCTATAATATATTCATATTTCAACCACTCATAACCTTATTTTTATTTTTATATTTCATTTTTATATATATAAATCGTCATCAATCATTAGGAAAAACGATTCTCTCTCTCTCTCTCTCTCTCTCTCTCTCTCTCTTTCTCTCTACCTCCTTCTTTCCCTGCATCGAATTGCTTCATTTCGGAAACGTAGATAGCAAAATAAAAAAGAAGAAAAAAAAATCTATATAATATCATATCCTACGTTACATGTGAAAAAATCTTAGAAAGCCGAATCATTTATTTGTTTAATTATGTTCATATAGTTTCTAGTCCGATACTTTTTTTATTCACTGGTTCAAATTTTTCAATGTAAAACGAAAATTGTGAAGCAAAAAAAAAAAAAAGGAACACTAATCCTATCCTATCTAACATATCTACAAAAAAAAAAAAAGGTAAAATCTCCCCTACCGATAAATCTCTTTCTTCTAAAAAAATTCAATACAAAATTTTATGTTGTATTTTTTTCACATATTTTTTTTCCTTTTTTTTTTTTGTTTTGTTATAATTATTCTTTTATCATACCACCGATTATATTTATATAATTATACATATCTGTGTGTGTGTGTGTGTGTGTTTGTGTATATATACAAATATAATAGTATGTATAGCGAAAAAAAGGTATATAAAATTGCATATAATCACCGGAATTCAAAAAAAATCGTTATCATACAATAATTATATAACTTCATGTATATATATATATCGCGTAAACCCCCTTTAAATTATATATTATATACGTATAGGAAATACATATAATTAGGTATATTATTATTATTATAATTATTATCATTATTAATAATGTTATATAATCTAATCTCAAAATACAAACCTTGTCGCATCTCATCTCCTTATTTCATCATTATCATCATCATCATCATCATCATTATCTCGTGGAAGTATATGTCTAAATGAAACAGTCTAATTCTTTTTTTTCGATTGTTATTTTATTTTATTTCTCTTTAGTTCCACGTCATTATTATTATTATTATTATTATTATTTATAACGTAGGTATTAATCATTTGTTTATGCATTTCACGTAATTGTGTGTGTCATATTAATTCTTGTGCGGGGGTAGAGATAAAAAAAAATTTTTAAACTGATGATCGTCGATTTCTCATTCTATTCTTTATATATATATATATATGTATGTCACGATATAAAAATCTGCACTCGAGCCTTACGCTTATCTATATTATTATTCAGCATTTTGGGGGGTTAATTTTGTTTGGTTTTTTTTTTTCTCAATTTGAACCCAGGTCAGAGTAACAGGATTTTTTTGTTCTTTTGTGTTTTTTATTTTCATTCAAATTTTTTGACTCGAGAAACTTTTCTCGTTTTATTTAGTACTGTTAATTTTTTTTTTTGTCTTTTATAATAGTTGAAGTTATGAAGGGATTGAGGTAAAAAAAGAAGTCATTGAAAAAGTCCTAAGATACGACGAAGTAAATTTTCTTATCGAAACACGTTTTACTCACTTTCTTGATGACTTTTTTTTTTCATCAATTTTTCTTATTTGTTTAAATTACCCTAAAAATATGGCATACAAAAATGTTCTAATTTTATATTAATATATATATTTTTTTAAATCTATATATATATACCTATATATATATATATATATATATATGACAGAAAAATGATTAGCGATGATTTTCTTTAATGGAGTCAGTCGGTATGAGAAACTGGTGTTTTTGCGGTTATTATTCTTCCTTTTTTCTCTCTTTTTATTTCACGCAATTTTTTTCTAAATTGTGTTATAAAAATTCTTAAAATTCTATGTCTTTCGATTCAACGGGAAAAAATGGGAATTATAGTATATCGAGAGAGAAAGAACAAAAAAAAAAAAAAAACAATTAGAAAAACCTGCGATTCGAATCATATTACCAATTTACTTGTACTGTAAGGGATTTGAATAAGAAAAACGTCTAAGGATTCAAGCATATGCGAATTATACACTATAATATATGATAATATATATATATGGCAGTAAATTTCAAAACGTACGAATTTCTAAATTATTATTTATAAATAATAAATCCCAATATATTATAACGATATATTATATAGAATTGTAAAAAAAAAATATATATATATATACATATATGTGTTGCCTATAAAATGATAAATGAATTGATGGTATGAAGAAATTTCGTGAATCAGACTTTGTTTGATAATCACAATAATTATAATAATCTTTTTGGTCATAATACCAATCGATTATTATACCCTTTGATTTTTTTCTTCCCTTTCATATATATATTTTTTTTTTATCATTATTAGTTATTTTTCTTATCTTCATCTTCATCCCTCTGTTTTTTTTTTCTCCGCCTTCTTCTTCTTTTTGACACTAAAAATTTCAGGGACGGGGGGGTCGTATATAATTATCAGACGTAAGGAACAACCGAAGGACGTTCCAAGTGCAGAAAACACATCACAAAATCTCTTATTATTATTATTATAAGTGTGATGATTATTGTTTTATTTCTTCTTCTTCTTCTTATTTTTTATCTCCTCTTCTCTTGTGTAAATTTATAATATTAGGTCACATTATACGTATTATATATATTATTGTACGTAAGTATATATTTAATAAATTGTGAAAAAATTGAATACGGTAGGGAGTTACACATTCATATTAACTTTTTTTTTTTTTTTGAGTTTCTTGAATCTTTCGTCTCCTTTAAGTTGTTTCATGAATGTGTAATAATCCTTGTTACATTCAAATGTAATAACCCTAAAAGTTTAATTTTTTTTTCTCTTGTTTCTTCTTCTTTATGTAATAAATTGATGAATTCTATCTCACCAGCAGCGAGAATATATAGATAAGTAATAAATATTGGATAACCAGATACTTTTTATATACTTTTCATATGCCGCATGTTTATAATATTATGTATCTTTTTTTTTCTTCTTTTTTTTTTAATTATATCTACATATGAGCGGAACGAAACTGAAACATAGGAAAATTAGTTGAAACAAAATTTATTCCTAAATGTTATTTTGGCACTCTGAGAATTTTTTTTTTTTTTTCATCTCCTTTTTTGTCAAGTAAATTCTGAAATAGATGATAACCAACAAATAATCAATCAATCAATAATTAATTGATAACGAAGAAAAATTAAATCTCAAGTTATTTGGCTATCCAAAATATTTTACCTATATATACTAAAACTCTATATATATAATTTTAAATTCACGACATTTCGATCATTTGTTACCGTCACGTTAATTTATAATCAAATTTTCTTCTCTAATATGTGAAGAAAAAAGAAAATCGAGTTTCATCATTTTATCTCAATATTGAGAAAAGGAAAAAAATTTTCACGTCATTATGATAATCGTATCCGTTTTAATATAATATATATATTTATATATGATATTAATTAATTAGTGATTATAATTAAAGATGAGGAGGTTTACGTTGGTATAATAATTAATAATGAACAATAATATATATTTAAAAATGAAAAAAAAAAAAATGATCTAAATTTTGGAAAACGGTGGGCGGATAATTATTATTAAATTTGTTTTCGGGGTATATTATTAAGATGTGCGGGGACGGCCGCTATAATATAAGTTTTGGATTAATTAGCAACGACCAGCATCGCCAAGAATTGAAGATATTAAAAAAAAAAAAAAGAAAAGATTTTTACTATTTTAATGTTTTCTTAACTTTTTTAAATTCTTCATTCTTGCAGTTTTATATATATATATTAATTTTTTTTTCCAGATCTATTTACACCGGTATATCAATTCTTACACAGGAGAAAAAGAGAGACATGTATAAGAAATACTCTTTTTTTTTTTTTATCTTTTTCCTCATACATATACGTGTATAAATTGTGTCGATCATTAGAAGATAAATTTTCTCTCACTTTTTGGGTACCTACCTTATTAAATTCCAATATGATTTGTGTTGAACGAGAACAAAAACGAAAAAACAAACACTATTTTCGTTTCCTTTCATTTTTATGATCATTAAAAAAAAAAAAAAAAAACACCCTGAATATTTTATTATTATTACAAACTAAAAGAAAAAAAAACAGAAGAAATTATTAAACGTTAATTATTATACTAACCTCTCATTATATGAGACAGTGTTGCTGTTTTTTTTTTTTTTTTTTTAAATCTTCTTCTTTTATACCCTTAAATAAAATAACATCAAACCGCACGCGTCTATAAAAATGTAGATATAATAATGATAATAATATTAATAATAATAATAATAATAATAATTAACTAATAAAATGTTTTTAATAAAGTGTATAAAGAAAAGAAAATCAGAACCAGTAAATAACGTTTACCATTATCTAAGTAACAAACAATAGCATATTTTTCTTTTTTATTTTAATAATAATAATAATAATAATAATAATAATAGATAAGATGAGTGTTTTTTTTTTTGTCTTCTTTCTTTCTTTTTCTTATTACAATGTTCAAAAAGAAAAAGAAAATTGATTCGATTAATAATAATAATAATAATAATAATAATGATAATTTTACTACTGGATGAAATGGGAGCCCCTCTTCTTATTTTTTAATGTCTGCTGTATTTTCAAAACTTTATATTCTTCTTCATTCATATTCTTCGTTCTCTTTTCGCTTCTCTTTGTTTTCCAATAATAAATTTTCGTTTTATAAATTTTTTTTTTTTTTTCCGACTAGTTTCAGGTCCTGGGCTTCTTTCTTTTATTTTTGTCAAAAATCTTATATCGTTTCCTGACCCGCGACGACGACGCAGGTTTTTTTCTTATCAAACTAAATAGGCCATCCAACGCACCTAATCGACGCTCGAATACGGCTAATATTCTATACCCTATGTTTTTTTTTCTGTTGTTTTTTGTATTTTTTTTTCCGTTTTTATATCAACAAAAGATGCGACTTATCATTTTAAACACTTATATACTTTCTTAGCCTTAAGGAGCTAACATTATTTCTGACACCAAACAAAAAGCTTCGTCTTCTCCGTCCAAACATGTCCGAAATCCGGCTACGTTACGACTCGGGGGTCGTAGTTGTCAGCGGATATGATAATGAAAACGTTGGTCAACAAATGGTTGATATTTACAAAAAATTTTCATAATAAGAATAAGAAATGAAAAACGAAAAAGAAGAAAGTGAAGCACACCCGGTTCCACCTACGACCCGCTGGAATTTTACTGAATTCCTCGCTATACAGCTGACTGTTCATGTTTTTGAACATGTTTTAATGTTTCTTTCGTCGAGGACGCTCGCTACGTCATCCCCACGCGTTAAGAGAACCCTTGAACCGTTTTTTTCTAAGCTCTGACGTTCTGAAGGACTAAAGTATCGCCTCTATCAGAGACATGATCGGGTTTAATGTCGTCGGGTTTCTAACGGTGATCAAACGTTGCGCTACGGACTCCCCATGTTATGGCCATTGTGAATAAAGTTGGAACTGTTCGCGGGTGTAGCATACCGACAATGGCTTGACGAAGTGGGCGTCCAGTGCTCGACAATGTGGGCATGCAAACACTCGGCTGTAGTCAGAATAGAAGTTCAATCTCTGATGAGGAAGTAACAGTGGTTTCTGGCAGCTGTTGCACTGCAACACACAGACAACAAGCGTACAGTTAATGCCCGGAAATTTTATCATCCCGCAATTTTGACTTTGCCACCAATTTTTAGCAATTAGATTCTTTCGTTGTTGCAAACACGAAGTTTGGTTACTGATTTCAAACTTCATCGAGCGGTTCCATCAGTCCGAAAAATAGCCTACACCCGGACTTCGTCACTTCAAAGAACTCGTCAGACTTCAAAGTACCTCAAAAATATCAAAGGACTCGAAAAGGCTTCATTAGTTTTCAATAAACTTCAAAATATTCCCTCCAAACACTTCAAAAACTTCAGTGACTTAAAAACATCTCAAGTGACTTCATGGAACTTGATGGGATCATGTGAAACTTCACGGGCCAGTGTCTTCACGCTTGACTTCAAGAGTAATCATGATCAACCCCTCAAACATCAACATATCGCTCAAATACACTTCATTGTCGATTGAAAGTCCAGCATACATTTGAAAAATGACGTAACGTCACTATTGGTTACAGAAAGCTAATTTTTAGAACACTTGAAGGAAAAGCTTACCTTTATACGCTCGGTGCAGCATGGCATCGCTGCAAAAATGTCGTAGCTGTACATGGTGCCCAATACCAAACTCGATCCGTCCCAAGGCTGTGTGCAGCTGCGACAGCGAACTGGAGCACCGCCGCTTCCCTCGAGGCAGCTCATGCAGACTGCCGATAAAAATTGTGTACGACCTTCGACTTTGACCTGTAATCACGAATCAGGAATAGATCTGATCGTTAAAATGGTAATATTGACTTGTCAGAGAATTTGATGCACGTGAGATGAAAGATAGTCGAGACTGGTTGAGTGTAAATAAAGCAGAGCTGGGCCAAAGTTTCAAATTCGCGGAAGCAAAAGCGCTGATTACACCTAATTAAGTCGACAGCGTTAAAACGATGCCAAAAACAACGTGTATCTTCGTTAGCCATTTAGGTGAAGAGTTAAGCACGAAACTAACCAGCCAAAGGCAAGCTGGCAACAAACTCCGCACTCCTTTACGAGTCTCTGAGGGGTTGGCTGTTTGCTGTACCAACTTCGCAACGGCGAGTCTAGTCACTGATTGATACAACCCCACCGAGGGAAATTCGCCGGATGAACAAGACGAGGATCTCAAAACACTTTTTGAATCTTCCAACCGGTATAACTGACCTCTGCACATGAGATGGAATGTTGACGCGGTGATAGGAAGAAGGTACCGTCCACCAGAGGGTACCTGTCGAACACCAACATTGCTGCTCTGCACAGGACACAGGAGACTCTCGACCACTGGAGGGCTGCCAGTGTGGAGAGGATGAAGCACCTCGTGTCGTCGTTGCCATGATTGCCTTCATCTTCCATCTGGAACAAAAAGACAAATCGAACGTTAAATATAGTCTCTCAAAGACAATCACTCGCAGTAATTTCCGCAAGCAGTGTCTCCTTCGAAAGCAGTCGTAATCGAGAACGAGGACTATTACTTCCTATTAAAGCCCGAGGGTCTCAAAACCCGATTCTTTCCTCCGTGTAAATTCGTCGGCTGATGTTTTTGAGGAGAGACCCGCCGTTCTCAATCTCTGCAAGGGTTTATATCGGCGATGTTATCAGCGGCAAGGGTCGGGAGAATGAATTGGTTTCATTCTAACCGAATTCGAGATTATATTAGGGTCGTTTTTGATCGACATAAACGGTTCGGTGGTCCATAAACCCGGGTGTCTTGGATATTGAAAGTGTCGACTCGGCAAGAAGGTGGAACACGATGACTGGCCTACTTGTTGATTAGAGTTACTTTTTTTTAGCGCGCAATTCGATTAGCTGATCACCGGACGCGTGAACTTTACGCGAGAAAAGAGTAGGTCCGACAAAATCTTCGTAAAGATTGTTATTAGTCGGTAGTTGCGCGGAGCAACGTCGTAACGAAGGAGGAACGGTAATTGCGCTTGTAAAAGGAACACGTAATCAAACTCCGAAGGCGTTACGAGGAGGGCAATAGTCTCAACGGTAATAAACGGGGTCTCGAATAATTTTCCGAGAAAATTGAAGCCCGAAAACATCGAATTCGACGAAAGACGATGCGAATAGATGAGAAACTGATAAAAGAAGAGGTGCGAACACTGCCTCAAAGTCACAAGGCATCGGATTAATATACTAGAATTGGGCCGTTAAACGAGATGATGAGGACAGTAAATTTTAGGACAACAAAGTCGTGCAGGAAAAAGAGGTACAAAAGAGGGATGATTAAGCTCCTAGTCTGGGGGCTATTAGGGTTCAAAGAGTACCAATCTTCCCCTTTCTTCAATCCCTTTGGCTCAGGGAGTAAAAGGTGATGTAACATAGATGAAAAAAAGAGACACTTTTTATGGTTTTTTTTTTTTCATCAGTCCGAAAGCGCTGACGTTTCATTTCGAGAAGATAGTGTGCTTCGGGGTGATAGAAAATCCGTCTTGAGCATAGACCAGGTGGGTGGAATCAAATTCCATTAAATGGCATACTATACAGAGACCGGACTTTACGATCCCTGAAAGTACTCCAAAAAGTAGTAGTACCCACTCTCCAGGGTCGTGGAGTCATAGCCATGCAAGCTTTCAGATTCGATGGAGTTGAAGTGCTTCGTCGTATACTGCCACAGTCCTATTACTGTCGTCATTGAATAAAACCGAACTCGAATGGTCCACGACGACTGGGCATCTATCGATTCACCCAATGCTGCAATGAAGCTGAAGCTAGCAGCCAAACATTTAAAGCTTCTTCTGCATATAATGACATAGTAGACACTCATGTCTTTATTTCTGTGAAAGTATTCACTTTGCATAATGTTCCACAAAATTTTAATACTTGAGCCTCATTGTCTGATTTTGATTGAATTCAACACTTTTAGCTGCTAACTATTGTTATGTTTCATAATGCTGCAACGTACGAAAAGACCCACGCGACATGCAATATCGCAGTAAACATGCTGGAAATTCATAAACCTTCAGTTCAATATTTTCGATTATCATCGCAATTGCAACAAACGATACAGCAACACTGTAGCAATCAACATTCAAGCACTATCACAGCGACATTCTAACAACATTCGAATGAACATTGCAGCAGCATTGAAATCAACATCATAGCAGCATTACAGTGAACATTGCAGCAGCACTGGAATCAACATTGCAATTGGAATAGCAGCAACACTGATTGTGAAGCAGCACTGCATCAATGACATGGGAACAATTTAACAGCATTACAGTCAACACTGCAATTGGAATTGCAGCAACACTGAAGGAGCACTGCATCAATGACATGGAACAATGTAGCAACACTGCAGTACCGTAAAATTTTCGATTGCGATTCCTGTGCCCAGCTCGTTAGATACTTGTGATTACATTGGTACCCAGCTGTGTCGTTCCCAGAGATTAGGCTAACTACGAACGACGTTGAACAAGAATATTCGCTAAGCTCTCTCTAGTGGGTGGATATATAGAGCCACTTTCTTCTGTGTACTTACGTGGAAAGTGGAAAAGAATTTTTGCAGATTCAACTGTGAAATTAGAATAACCAACAGAGCTGCTAATCCGGCTTTTGAGTATATATATATATATATATATATATGTATATAGGAACGTCGCGTCGTATGAAATTTCTCTCATACTGTTTCTCTGTGTGGGATATGATAGTCCGGTTATGGGATGAGAAGGCAGGGATGCCGTCGTCCAAAACCCCTCTTGTAAATTGCATAAATGGCCATTTTCCACTTTGATGTAAGCGGATTTTCACCGAAGACCCTACAAGTCGGTTCCTCTCTTCTCTCTATATACCTCCGATTCAAGGGATGAGCAAAATTACTTTGTCGTCCAGGGGGTAAGCTCTTCGACGTCGAACTCTAGGCTCAGAGAACCAGAGACCCGCGACGACTCAACGTGTCTCTTCGGAGATGAGGAAAATCAGGAACAGGAGCCGAGGGCCTCGACAAGATCCCTCATACCAGTCCAAGCCTAGAATCTATAAGATCGAGCTTTACTATACTAAATCTTCAACGGCTCTCGATCTTGTCCGAAAGTGTCACCCCACAAATTCAGCCCCTGAACCGGAAAAGCCTCTCGCCCCAAAAGGCTTTCGAGTTGGTACAAAATGATTCCTACTAGTCTCCAAATTCTCCGGTATCCTATTTTCATCCATGGATGGGAGGAATATATTTCCCCAAAAAGTTTCGTTTCGTTCAGTTTCATTGTCATTCCGATCCGTTTACGTAATAAATAGGAACCAGTGTGTCCTGCACTATGCGTTAGTACCGGGTCGGCAAACACGTCAGGACAATCATAACTCCTACGAGTCAACTGGAGTAAAAATATAACGTCATGCCTCGATGACCACGAAATAATAAGATCTCGGTATCTCGGCACTGGATACACATACAAACACACACATATGTATGTATAAACGTATATCAAAAGTATTTGAAAACTTTTTTCCTTTGTCGGTAGGTTTTATATAGAACTTCCGTCCATATAATCAAAGTTACCAGACCAAAAAAACCGGGTAACTCGATCCTAGCGTCCAAGAAAAACAAAAAGTCTTCCAAGAAGTCCGCACCATAAAAACTTTTTCGCATTCATTGCGACGTTCTCTCGTAAAAAATTGCAATATAATCATCAATTTTCGTCCTCATAGTCGACGATGTTCGTTAATTATTGAAATTCAACATTTAATTCTCTACTTTTTCATCACTCGCCATTTTCAAATATTACTCCATTTCGTCATTAAACGTCTTTTTTTTTAATTCTTTGGTAAAAATGTATTCATGTGCAAATTTATTACCAAAGCAGTTTGAATTCGCCAGAAAGGATCAACTTTTCAATTCCAACGAAATTACAAAATTTTACTATCATGCAACGTGGCGAATATTTGCACGTTGTAACGAATAGTTTTGTTACATTGACCAACAGAAATGTCGAAACAAATCAAAATACTGACTAGTAGAAAAACGAAAAATGTCGTCTGATTTACTCCCAGCTCTTGCCTCTTTTCGACTTTCTCGAGTTCATACTCTGTTGATTAAATAATTAAAATTTCAGGCCGTGATCGATAGTCTTCAGCCCTGCGACAGGTAGCTGATTCACTGTAACCGCTCGTCGTTGACCAACCCTAAAATTCAGCAATGTCCCCCCAAATCGCAGGGAGAAGAGAGACATTGACGAACGGTTTACTGCAGGGGGTGGTGGTAGTGGTGATGGTGGTGATGGTGGTGTTGTCTCGTCGGTTATACTGCATTCGGTACTACCAGGCAGCTATCCGCATAGTCAGTCTGCGGGTGGTGGTGGAGGGTTGAGGGTGGAGGGTGGAGTCATAGGTTCTCCCCTAAGCTATTAATTATGCAACGAGGAAGGGTTGTTAATTTAGTACGTACTACTAAAATAATTGCATAGCTCGATCGCGTGGCGTACTAGACGACGTAGGTAGCCTAAAAATTGACTTTTACCTCAATATTTATCATTTTTTATTCTTCGTGAAGCAAAAACCATCAGAAGCTTGCACGGTCTTGTCATAAGCCGCTTACTTCCGAAACGAAATAAGATTCTCTCGCTCTCATTGCCATCGTCGCACTGATATTTTTTAATAGCATCTCCTGATCCCTTTATTCTTCTTAAATTTTCATCCCCTTCTACTTTTATTTTCTTTCACAAGCGACAAGGGGTCGCGTTCGTCTCTTACTTCCACGGCTCTGGGCCTTTTTTTCTGTTATTCACGCTTTGCTAAATCCACGTAATTCGTATCAGCAGGAATATGCATGTTGTTACACAACTAGAAATGAAGCAGGAATTCTGCAGCAAGAAAAAAAAGACGGTGAGACCCCCGCAGAGAATTTCGAATCAATAGTCGAGGACCCCCCGTGACGCGCGGGTTGTACCCCCTTCGCCATTTTGCACGGATTATTGAGAGCGGATTAAAGCTAGAAAAGGGGCATCGCGATTTTATTCTTTTTTATTAGGCCTGTGACGTTTTCGCGGGGTGTAAAGAGATTCATATCCCTCTTTTCGTCGTATTCTTTTCTACAAGATATTGAGATAACCGGGTAACCCTTGTAATGAGAGCCATCCAAGCGCCGAATAATCAGAATTAGGGTAAGAAGCTCAAAAGATCTTTTTATATTTTAATATCGTGTGGATCCCCGAGAACGTAGCTCGTTGCCGGCTCACTGACCTGTGAACGTTATAAAAGGGGGGCTGCTCCGCTGCTCTACTGTACCGTTTTTTATTTGACGTCGAAATGAGAATAAAAATTCAAAGCGGTTTTGTAGTAGGTGGTGCAGTAGCAGCGGCGGTAGCAGCAGTTAATTAAATAAAGGATCAAAATTAAAGAGGATTAAAAAACTCGGAATTCATTCAATTTCAAAATTCTTCATACTTCAAAGAATGTAAGAGAGCGCGTGCAGTTCAGTAGAGCGATCAAAATTAGCGACCAGAAAGCTTTTTTCATTCCACTCGATGCCGAATCGACCAAAAGGCCCTTTACTATCTCTCGACACAGGTCATTGGAGAAATCAGTAAAGCAGCACTATCGCCAGTCGTAACCCCAGACAAAAAAAACCCTCGTTAAAATTTGGTGATAAACTTTGAATGATTTTCGGTACAGTTAACGACCCAGATTCGAGCCAATCTTCGTTCTCTTGGTCATAAAAATAAAATCTTATCTTCGAGCTATTCTAATTCGCCAGATGCGTCAAAAAATCTCGCCAATATAACTCGACGTAGTGGATCGTTCCAGAAGAGCGAAATAAAAGAAGAAAATTTTGCGCATGCGCACATCCCAAATTCTCTACTTTCTACACTAGTTTTATTTTTGAAAACAGATCATTCTAAGACGTTGATAAAATCTGAACGCTTTGACCGATTCTAGAAAACTTTTTTCTGCTCGAAAGAAGAAGAACCAAGCTTCAATTTCGATTTGGGAAAGTCGAAAAATTTCTACTCGTCACTGAGATACACGCTTTCGAAAAACAAGTCTATGCAACCTGTTTTTCAAATCTGTTGTTTTTTCAAAACCAAAATTGAAGCTTTATTTTTCTTCTTAAATTGATCCACTCGTTTAGATTCTATTCGCGTTCCAATGAGATCGATTTTTTTAGCACTCGCCTTCGGCTCGTGGTGAAGACTCCGACGGATCTGCTACTATTTCGTTTGTGTATTTCTTGTTTTCAATTCACTTCTCGTTTCGGTACGTTTTGCATGCCGTGATGCGTGTTATAGTTCACTGACGAAGTCCTGCTGCGAAGAAGCGCTTATAAATCAGACACGCTTGGCCGAGGTAGAGGGTTGTCCCATCCCACCCTTGACTGTGCACGACGGTGTTAAAGGGTAAACTTTATAGTCACTATTCGCTGCACGGTTGATAAAACCTCAGAATTTCACGTCCTTATAGGAGAGCAAGAAAATAAAAAGAATGATAATGCGAATCGATACCTTTTGACACGTTGCTATTCTGCGTACTAGGAGTAGGTTCGTTCGATCATTACCACCTCAGGGCTCCAGCGGTTGGGGTTAAGTCGGCTCAGGGCTAGATTACATTAGATCAGACGAAGCCAACCAAAGGCTTACGGTACCTCTTTCATTTTCCCTTTGAAATATCGCGAGTTAGAAACGTGACTGAAACACAACTGCGTATGTAATTAAGATTTAGTACCTCCCCCATCCCCCCATTGGTTGAAAATAAAAAGAAACAGTTGTAGGCTCGACTTATTTCAACCTGAGCAAATGACACACAGTAGCTGCGGAGGAGAGACGGAATCCCGGATGGCTTGTAACCAAGGGTTGTTTCTAGTTCTTGTTTTCCTCCCTCCCTTCCCCACACCATGGAGATCCTGGGAGAATACAATGTTGTACAAAACAATAGACGATGGGCTTCTTGTCGGCGTTTCTGTCTCCACCTTTCCACCACTCGGAGCCCATTCCACCAGACCGAGACCCAGACCCAGACCGCATCTGACTATGCCTCAACCTCGCCCACACCTCGGCTCGACTTCGTCGAGCCATGCCGGCACTTTGGGTCGTAAACGTTTTAATTATAGCGGGCCATAGAACGAAGGAGTGACGCGAGATAACTGAGACTGGAATTTCGAACGGTCTGAAGGGAAAAGTGAAAATGAATGAAAAACCTGCGGAACAGGCTCACATTTGGTTCAATTTATACCGTGTGCTTCACAGAACAGTCACTCTTCGAGATGGTCTAGCTGATGTGCCACGAAATCATTCAAAGTCTTCCTGAAGAGTCCATGAAGTCTATATGGAAGCTTTTGACAACATTTCAATATCCGAAGTCCAACTATGTCCATTGGAAGCACATGCAGTTCAGTAAAGCTGCATGAAGTCGAATATTGTCCACTGAAGGCCCATGGAGAACAATCAAGTCCAATGATGTCCATTGAAGGTTCATGTAGTGTAATGAAGAATTATGAAGTCAGATGATGTCAAATAACGTCCATTGAAGGCTCATGAAGTCAAACGATGTCCAGTGATGGTCCATTGAGGCCCATGAAGTCCCATGCAGTCCCATACAGTTCATTGAAGTGCCATCAAGTAACACAACAAAATGGAGAAAGGTTTCGATCAGCAACTGACAAACGATTCTTTCTATCTGTTCCTGATGACGAAGATCACAGTGTACCATGAAGTTCCATCCATTCTGAAGAACTAGTATGAAGTTTCCGGAAGTTCAATGATAAGTCTCGTGCAGTCAGACGAAGTTTTAGACGATCTATTGAAATGCTTTGAAATGCTGGTCATTTTTTCGAGAGATTGACTTCTCTTCACCTTCTTTATTCGGTTGGTGGTTTATGGAAAGGATGTGGTATTTCAGTATGAGCTCAGGATTCCGGGGCTTCGAGTAAACAATAACGGGGTTCGACAGGGTCAAACCCCTAAAGAGAATATTTCCTTTCTTTTAAAAGAGTCCTTCATCCTCCTTCTGGCTCGACCACCGACGAGATTGGAAGACAATGATAGAAATTTTCCAATATATCCCACCAAGCGACGACGTAACGGTGGTTGGGATTCAAGCTTCGCATCGCATCTCTCGTCTCTTATTCTCTTTTACTTTTATTCCACGAATAACGACGAAGCAGGGAAAATTTTCATATGAATTTTTTCGTCAATTTATATCCTCAACCGATATTGGTGAAAAAAAAAGTATTTACTTTGTCTGGGAAGTTAGTACTACCTCATATTGAAAATTTACCCTCAGTCTCGTTTCGATTTCGTTGAACGACAATTAAAATCGGAACGAACGACCTCTGTACAGTCGCAGAGACCATCCATCTATCCAACGAAGTGATATTGAAATTAATAGCTTTTTGTCCGAAGCTAATTTCGCAAATGCTTCTGCAACCCGAGGTGGGTAATAATTTACGCCTCTTGAACTCCGAGCCTCACTATCCTCCGTCGGGCACAGCTATGGCTATGGTAATGGGACAGGATCGCTTATACCTTCATTCCTTTCGCAGGTCGTCGACGCCACGAAGCTAGGAAAGGACCGGAGCTAATTCCGAGTGAAATATCTCATAGCATGTATAGAATCAAAGTGATTACCGCTTGTACTTTGAACCCCTCGACTCTTTTTCATCTCGTCTCGATTCTTTTTCATGTATAGACGCACTCTTCACCAAAAACTCAACTTTTAACGGAGAAAGTTTTCTGCGTCTCGAACCCCCGGCAAAACCACTCGAAGCTAAATTAACCCGTGTAAAATCGTCTCCGAAAATGTACAACCAACAAACAACTTAGGGTATAATCTCGCTTTTTTGAGTCCCTGTATCGAAACGACGAAGTGGCTGTTAGCTAAATTACAAGCACGAAACGAGGAGTCTGGTGTTAGCGGGTAAAATCGGATTGAATCCCGCTTTGCATAAATTTGTCGAGTGAGACAAAGGCGGACTCGGGGGGCTCTTCTGTAAAATTCACCACTGTCTCTATCCGAGTCATATATATCCGCGTTAAGGGTTCTCGGAGATTAAATTCAACCCCGTTGTAGACGAGTGGAGTGAAAAAGTATAAATCTCTGCAGAATAGTGCGATATATAAATTAGCTTTCCTTTTATGCCCTCAGAATCTGATCATGTCTTCTTCAAAGGTTGTGCTTTTCTTCTCTTCCTCCCTCCTACTGACGGGATTTTTCATCATCTCGATGTAAGATGTGCTCTTCGTACGTAAATAAATAAGCGATTCGGGGGGATTACACGCGTCGTCGTTGTCGTCAAGGGATGTATTTTTTTTCTGTTTCTTTCGCTTCCTCTTGTCATCTTTATTAAACTGATACACGTGTCCTGGGTGATTCCCCTCACTAGATCTGACAGCTACTAAGCAGAGACGAAATACGTTATGACCGCACGCGGAATGGAACACAAAAAAAAAATGGAATTCCAGATGCAAATTCCTTGGGGGTTGTGAAAGCAGGCAGCGACTGTCTTTTACGGATGATATGATTCTTTAAACAGCGGCGAAATCGCGGTATAACGTAGAATAATTCGTCAAGTGACAATTAATTTATTCGTGAGAGTATGCCCGGCACGAGGCTCGACCGAGGTTACAACAACTCCCAACCCCTCGTTGACGACGAGTTGCGTGCCTAAGGGCTCTTTGGTTAAGAAGCTTTGGCTGCACTTAACGTTGATATTTTATTAATTATAATCCTCTGACGTTATATACCGCCTCTTGTTACCTCTCGCAACTCCGTACCCACTACATACTCTCTCTAGGTTATCCTACTGCAGTATAAATTCCCTAGGGTCTCAAGAGGGGCTGGGGTAAAGGACTCATTTGTACAATTGTACTACGACGATCCTAGATTCTCAGAACTTGACACACTCGCACGTTATTCCACTTGTAGTAGTCGCAAACTCAGAGAAAGATAAACAATATCAATTCTATATGTCGGACCATGATTCACCGATTCGTAACCCCTTATCCAATCGGTTTGAAATTTATACACCCTCTTTATGACATCAATATTCAAGCTTTGATAGCACAGTTTTTCGGTCTAACCTCAAATTTCTGAAAAACGCACAAAAACGTATCTGAAATTGAAGAAAAGGTTCCAATTGATGTGAAGTTCGATATCTTGGCAAAAAATTTCCATCAGAAATCGGTTCTGTGAACGTTTAGACGGTTCCCAAGAAAAATCAATGTTTTTGTTCGACCATGAATTCCAAATTCGTAACCGCTCATCCATTCGATTTGAAATTGATACACCATCTTTATGACATCAATATTCAAGCTTTGATAGCACGGTTTTTCAATCCGACCTTTACTTACCGAAAAACGCACAAAAACGTGTCCTAAATAGAGGAAGAGGTCAAATTCTATATCTTCGCCAAATTTCAATTAATCAGGAATCAGTGGAGCAGAAGTTTGAAGTGTTCCATAGCGAATAAAACGCCACCTCGTTCTGGGTTTTGAGGACACTCCGTTTCGCTAGAACGTCGATTACCATTTTATTGGCGATTATCGCAAGCTCGACTTCCTCTGCGTCTGGAGGCCACAATATCCGAGATAAGTGGGGGCATCTTGTTTCAAAATGAAGCTTAATTCGTGTACTTAGGGAATCTTATTTGCTTCTTCTTTACAAAGTTACTGTAGTTTGTAATATGAACTAAAAGCATCAACGAAAAAAAACCAGAAACGGTATTGAAATGAACGTTCAATTTAATTTACTGTCTCTAAAGAATTGATGTACGAACGCAAAGAGAGGAGTAATTCAGTTAGTCAGTGAGTAGTAAATATAGTGCAACAACTCCCGAAGGTCTCGAGTTCATGGTAAAGCCTTAACTCAACGACACATGTATGCAGTTGCATGATACTAAAGCGTCTAGCAAATGGCATTGAACGCAAACCAGACTTAGCTGTGTAGATTACGGTGCATTAGCCTTTCTATAGAGGAGAGACGCACCTAAGTACACATAGGACGTGAGTACAATTATTTAACGTGTATTCTATATACCGTAGGAATTATCATTGTTAACTCCGTTTGCGTTGCAATTCAAGACACTTTGCGAGTCTCGAGTCTACGGTCGGTGCGAATTTAGCGAAATTTTTCTTTCGAATCTGTAATACATATAATTGAGGTCAAAATTTGACTTTCAGACAAGAAGAGAATGTAAGGGGAGGATGAGGTAATAAGAGCGAATTAGAGTCGACTAAGTATCATAAAAAGTGGAGACGCGGTTATTAAGTCGCATTAAATCAAATGATCTCGAATATTGGGTTTCCAGAGAATTAGAGGACTCGAGGAGATCGTAATGGGGAATAATGAAAAAGTCAACAGGGAAAACCGAACGAGGAAACCTCCCCTTCCGGCAAATGAAAATTGGAAGGCATTCACGGTATCGGAGATTAAAAAATATATTTAAGGGCGGATTAAGGGTAGCAATTATAAACGCTCAAGTTACTTTACAGATTTAGG
Organism: Euura lappo; assembly: GCA_018257835.1. Taxonomy (NCBI): domain Eukaryota; kingdom Metazoa; phylum Arthropoda; class Insecta; order Hymenoptera; family Tenthredinidae; genus Euura; species Euura lappo. The sequence continues at coordinate 234,320 of JAEUYN010000759.1, read as the reverse complement.
ATCGCGAGACTGTGGGGGGTGGTTGGGATTTTCTCATATTCGCTAGTATTGAATTTCTTATTCAGGGGTAAAAAAGAACAAAAGAATTCGTTACAATATCGATCGAGGTTCAATCAATTGGTAAAAAGAAGCTTCACTGTTTGCAGACCTTCCACCAACGCCGTGACAAAACCAGTGGATTTAAGGAAAAAGTGCAAAGGACCTTTTTTGCAGGGAATTTTATAACGATCATTATTGATATCTGGTATTTTCACAATAGGAGCCAAGGGAGCAGAGATATTTGCAAAAAAAACTGATGTAGAAAGAGAGAATTTAATAGAGTTCCAAAGACGCAGTAGAATACCGTCAAACCAATTTAGACCCTGTCTCTGTTTGAGATTGAGAAAAAGAGGAAATAATCTTCTGTCTGATTCTCTGAGTGAAGGAGGAATGAGAATTGAGTGCGAGTGCAAATCTCTTTATGTCTTAAGATTGGCCTTGTCTCGAGAATGAATATTTGATTCGTCCTTATCCGTTGAGCGATGGATAAGAAGGCATAAATAAGAATAAATAAGCTCGAAAGAAGAATAAGAAGTGAAGGTGAAGTAAAGGTAAAGTAAAGTGGGTTGGTACTTTGATGGCAGAGATTTCATTCGACCATCTTATTTTTCTTTGTTACCTTCAGCTTTGTGCTTTTTCCTTATTCTCGTTCCGCACAAGTCTTTTTACATCGTAGTTCGTTTCAAGTACCGAACTATACTTTCAAAGTTGGTTTCATTTTTCGTGTTTCTCGAAAGACGCAGAAAAAAAGAGCCAGAAAGGAAGCTATACGTAACCCGTAGTGGCAGCTACTGCCATTGGACTTTAAACTTCTTTGCAAGAGGAGAACCCCGAGTAAGTAAGTAAGTAAGTAAGTAAGTAAGTAAGTAAGTAAGTAAGTAAGTATATAAGTAAGTAAGTAAGTAAGGAGAGAGATCTCTTCCTCAATCTTCTCTTCTTCTCGGGATATACCTGAGGAGACTAAATATTTGAGCTTCGCTTAGAAAAGTGCAACGGCTACTTATCTCCGATGAAAAACCAACACCTAGAGCTTGTATAATCCTAGGCTAGACTCGCACACTTACCTGCAACAAAGCTCGAGATGGGGGTATAGTGGGGAGAAAAAATAATAATTCTATTAATTAAGAACAAGCAGTGAAAACGAGGCTCGAAAACTCTTCTTGGCTTGTTAACTTTTCAAATTAAAACCGTATCGTCTCGTGCAGATATCCCTTACCAGCACCCGAAAGAAAAGCTTTTCTTCCCTTTCTGTATTCTCAGCTATTTTTCTCTTCTGCAGTTTCTCCTTTTTTTTCTCTAGTTTTTTGTTTTTCTATTAGACGAAATTAAACTCTAAAAAACGATTCCCAGGACTGCAGCACACTTTTACTTTTCGTTAGCGGAACGAGAAATGTAATTAGCCGAAAAGCTTAATTATTCCACTCTCGGTCCCTGAGCTGCGCGGTTGCAATGTACATTTTTGCATTTCTCAGTTCTCTTTGCTGGTTCGAGTTCGAGTTCTGCATGCGATACATGTTGCAACAATAATAACCAAGTAGGATTAACATTTTGAATATACAAGAAAGAATGCTAGTACTATCGTAGAATGTGAAACAAAGAATGGCCAGAAAAATAACGAAATGATGTGAGACTTCGTCGAATTACTCCGACAGACGGTGCTCCTGGTATTATTGCGAGGATAAAATCTCATATTGCACACACTTGAAATAAATAACTGAAACTGACTCTTCATCTTTCTTCGTTTTGTCGCATCTTCAAAAAAAAAAAAAAGAAGTCTACCGCAGGTCGGGCGCGTCTTCAATTTTCAAGGGTGTATAAAGGGCCAGAAAATGATAGTAAAAAATGGTCTGAAGAAAAGGAAACGCGAGGTAAGGGGGGCAAAGACATCATAAATAGAGAGCCAGACCGACTGGGTTGGGGAATAGAGGATTGCAGTAAACCTTCGACATTACCATAACGCCAGGATCCACTCTCTAGCTTGGTTTAAGAACAAAAGGTAAGTATAAAAGCTCCGTGCTACCCCCTCAATTTTTCTGGGGGGGACGGTCAGAGGAGGATTATTAACGACGATGAAAAAAAAAGGGGCTGAAAGTAGTGAAAAGGAATATCGAGATAGTTCGTCGTGCAATTTGACACAGTATGCAAAGATCCGCCGGTACAACGGCGTGGATGTTATAAGAGGAACCTTGCGGAATATTTTTACATTTTTCCATCAGGCGTCTAAAGTTAGCCCGCTATGCAGTTGCGGTGGTAAAACCGCGGGCACCGTATCGTTCGCGGTTTTAAAACACGTTATTTGCGGCTTCTCACCGGTCCCAAGAGTCAGGTTAAAAAGAATGAGAAGATAAACAAAATGTAAAAGACGAAACACGCTGCTATGAAACGCCAAGGTCCTTTCGGAGAGAAAAACCTCCACGAGTAATAGAAACAATCCCTTAACTTCCACATCCAATTATGTGTGGTCATTTTTGACAAAGTGTAACAAAATAACACATAGCAATCGTTATACGTCCGTTCAATACTGCAAGTACCTTCATTGCAGCCAGGGAAAACATCTCAACAAAATTTCCTGACAAATTTACCCTGACCATGAAAATGCTAAGTAGTACCAAAAAAGTGGATTGCAGTCTCAATTGTTACACCAAGATCATTCTATGCTCGCTATTATTTAATGCTTCACTTCTATGGCGAATGGTCATATGACAATGAGGCCATAGAATTTGAATTTTGTGAAATATTATGAAAAGGGATACATTCCTGAACGGAAAGACATGAATCTTTACTGCGTGATCTTATTCAGGAGAACTTCAGCTTCATTGTCATCGCTACTGTCTAACATTGCACTTGGCACATTGGTCATGGCTACCATGTGTTACATTGCACTATATTTAGTGAAGGTGACTTTAAAATGGCGTAAAAGTATGTTTTGCATGCACAGTTTATTACCATTTGTGAAATGCTCGACACCTCGTTAGCGTCTTCGAAGAACTTGATTCGATTCTGTATTCGTCCTGCTCCTGTATCTCCTTCTCCCGAGTTTGATATCTCAGATAAATTAGCGTTTCGAGTTGTGCAAACAGGGTTAGATTCTCGCTCTTAATTCGTGAATATTTCTGTTTGTCGTCGTAGGAGTGGCGCTGAGGTTAGTCAAGCGTTAATTCTCAGTCTAAGATTTCAGTCTGGTTACTCTAGTGTGGAGGAATACGCGCACGCTCTAGCGGACTAGGCGGGAGTCTGTTTGTTGTTAACCTTCTCTCCCAATCTTATTACCGATCGGTTAGCAGTATATACATCAGGGCGTACGTGTTCCACGATCCGTGAAGACTGAAATTACCCGTTACCCACTACCAGGCAGTTTCTCGACACACTATCACGCTTGCTTACGCCAGATTCTCGTGTTTACACCACCTAATTGTTCCACATTGAAAGTTTTCACCTTCAGATATGTATTGAAATCACGAATCATGAACCGAAATTCTTACCTCCGATATCGGCTGATTGGTTCACAGAGATTATTAATCAAGCCAGCTGTACGGGCTTCAACTCCCTCTTGCTCATCGAGGGTTCGTCATGAGGGGATGATAACCGTCTCAACGAGGAATGCGAGGCTTCAAATTCTAAGTATCTTACACGGATTCTAGATTCTTAGCATTTGGCTCGATCGATGGTTGAATAAATTGCATAAAAACCGAAGCGTTACTTGTCAGTAGGGATTTATTCGACACTGAATCATCTTCATACCGTGGAGGTGATGCATGCACATGATAAGTGCATCGCAGGTACAACGTTACATCAGAGTTTGGTTTAAAAACGCGGACGTGGAAGCCTGGTGGTATAAAGATATTGATATTCTAAACGGGGTCAGAACATCTACCTAATAGAATGTCGCCATTGTCCCCTGCCTACGTAGAACGTATATGCAGCGAGAGTTGGCAGCCAGCTGGTTCTTTGACCCTAGAGGATTGCGTTTCTCCGTGCCCACGTCATGTAACTCAAGATAGTGTACAGGAAGTGCAGGGAAAATTGATCGAATACAAGGAGAAAATTTTATTGCGAATAGAAAAACTGATGGGGGATCGACCGGACTAAAACTACTGTCTTTCTCATTACGATTGGTGCAACACAGCGACCGCGTCGCTACTTTATTTTCTCGTGAATTTGATTATCGCCCATCGACAACCCGCAAAAAGTGCGAAGGTCCCTCGCAGCTCCGATAGTACGCGGTGACATAAATTCAACGCTTATCGCAGAAACACGGTGTTAAGGTCAACGATCTAGACCGAAACGTATAGTCTGGGATAAAGTCAGGCTATTCTACTCCGGAGGTCAAAAATAGGGATGTGAATCGGCCCATCACCTCCACCTCATGAGCTACGAATCACTAGATTTTCCATCCCTTTACCTCACGGCCAGACCTTCACTGATCCCACGAACGGAAAAGAAGAGCCAAAATCAAATAATTGACAGCCCATTATCAATTTTGTAGGAAGAAACTGATGTCACTAGGAATGGAAGACCTTCAGCCCCATCGAAGTGAATCCGTCTATATTTAGCACAGCACTAAGAGCTGATCTGAAATCTAATGGATAATAATCGATCTCTGAAGGTAGTCGGGAGCGACCATGAACCTCATCGCCGGACGATAAAACCAGTTACAGTCACCGAGACGTCGTGTGACTCATCCGATATCGAATCTGCTGCTTAATCTAATTATCCGCAGATTCAAACATTCATAATATCACCAGCTGGTATCGCCTTTCGCCTGCTGGTGTCTTAGCGGATCAACGTCTCGTTCTAATCACAGTGCACATCAGTGATCTCAAACGTGGTAATACTTTCTGATCATAAAATGTGGAATAGATTTATAACACTGTCGTCGAAGTGGAACGAGATTGAAGAAGACGGTACTGGCAGGTCGGCTTTTTTCGAGCCAAGTAAACCAGAGCTTCAGGCATCGTGAGATCCGAACTGGACTTACGGACGAGAACCGGTGACCCTGTTGCCTTTTCCAGATCGAGGCTGAAGGACCTGAATCAGTTTCTTTTTTGTAAACTACTCTCTGATTCGGTGGACGCAGAAGACCGAAGTCGGGGGAACAAAAAATACCAGATTTTGGACACATGGTAGCTTCTGGACTCGAAGAACTTTCATCTTTAGAGATTTAACTGACAACTGACATCAAAGGCTGAATCAAAGGCCAATGCTGATCAAGACAGGAGAATCAGCATTGGAAACACTCGACTTGTGGCAATTAATCATCGCTTCATGTGTTCCAAGACATTTCGGTGTCTGTTCACCTAGGATTGAATCCGTCGTTCGAATAATTCAAACGAGATGGGTTATTTTTATTTCAAGGTGGCGACGTCGACTACATAGTATTCGAAAGTAGGTAAGTAAGCACCTAGTACCTACAAGGCGTTAGAGACACGAGAAATCCATCTCTAAAAGAAAGACATGTCCTGGTCTTTTTATTCCTCGTCTTTTCTCCCTGCAGTTCGTGGAAACATGAAACAGGACGGATTCTGGATGAAGAATAAAATGGAAAGAAAAAGAATAGAGGGAGGAAAGGGACAAAAATCGATAACGCGACGTAGGAAATCCATCCGCACCCATCCTACGGAGTCTCGTTGACGTGTGTCTTTCAAACTCTCCCTCTCTCTCTCTCTCTTTGTCTCTTCTTCGCTAATGAATGGATAAATATATACCCCAGCCGATAAATTAACCAGAAGAGAGAGCCTCCAATCACCCGCATACCTCCTCTACGTCGGACCTTTACTTTGTCACTCTAATTGGCTCCTTTCTTGTCTCGCATTCTACCGCGGTGTCAGCAGCTCACTGCGACATCTCTGCAAAATGTCGATAATTGAGTGGAGGCGGTCTATCGAATTATCCGCGAGGGGCTATTCACTCAAACTTTGAGTGTCCAAGCGGTTTCGTCATTTCATATGATTACCCATCATTTTATAAAATTCCATACACGATTTCAGCTGATTTTTCATGTCAATTGATGTCTAATTCTGGATGATGTGTAATTCTAGCGATCTTCAAGTGATTTTGGCGAATTGCTAAGTGAATTTGTACGATTTCAACTGATTCCAAACCAGGGTGTACAGCTGATTCCAGGAGTGAATATCGCAAAAATGTAGCAGAAAAAAAGTTCACAGATTATAAGCTCATCCGCCACTGTTGTTCCACTCGAAGACAATGGGTTACGGTTCTGTTTCGGATGAAAACGGGACGCGGGGAAGGACGTCTGGCAAAAAGAAGCGAGACTATCAAGAGAATAAGAAAAAAAAAATAGTCGGGGAAAAATCGTCGTCTCGTATCTTTTACGCTTACGTTGCTCCGCACAGATGGGTGAATGCCTATCCTCGTACCCCCTTCTCGCTACCGTACTACGTACATTTTTATCTTACTGGAAAAACTTTTCGTCGGCAGACACAGAGACCCTCGACTCCGCATTGGCCACTTGTCGCTTTCTTTGTTCCAACTTTATTTTTTTCCATACTCCAACGGTCTCAAAATATGAATTCGTCGAGCTAAAATGGACTGCAGTATCGCAGCGTAGGAAGATCGTCAGACTGGGAGTGCCTCGCACGCCTTTTGTAATTGATTACTAATGTGCAATTCACGATGCATTCGAGAACCAGTTTCATACCGGGACCCAGAAATGGCCGTTGCAACTGCTGAATTCGCACCGGGGTTCGAACCGATCTCGTATTTCGAAATCTGGTCACGTGTGACACACTCGTTAGGAGCAGAAAACACGTAAACGTGAAGTGATTGTACATTTTTGGTTCCTTACAGTCTATCGTTCGATATCGTTACATTCTCAACTTCAAAGAATCAAGTTTTTTCATTGAAAAAAAATGAAGAAAATTATTGAAGAAAAAAAGATTGAACGAAAATGAAAGAATCCGTTATTTTCATCAAAAAAGAAATTGATTCTTTCTATCGCGCAGAGCTGGTAGCAGTAGATTTTCGCCTCGTCCGATGAATAATAAAAATTGAGCTTGTGAATTTTTTTTCAACGGTGTAAAGAAAATCGGAGCAGAAACTGAAGAGACTCTGCATCTCGATTCGAGCGCGAAGCCCGAATGTGCCGGAGGGTATCGAGATACGATATAACCGGTTTAACAACGTGGCTGTGCAACATTGTAGCCGGGCTCGACTGCACCATTACATATTATCGGTTTGATCTATTCACCGCGGCCGGTTGCTTATAACCGCACCGCAAGTCGCGTATTTTTATTCATGAGGATGTAAAATCGGTACATGCTGAAGAAGGCCGCGACTAAATGAGACTAATTCCACGAATTGAGATTAGAGTGGCAACGTTTCGACCTCATGTCTCAGATTCAACAATTTGCAAATGAAATTGACCACCAAAAAAGTAACGAGATTAACTTGATTGGAGAATTTTTGGAGGAAATTTCCGCACTGACATAAAATTTTGTGGATTAATTCTTTTATGGTCGGCTTTTTCAGGTGAATTGAAAGCTATTCAATACCGTCTCTACACCATTTGTCGTCTTTTCTCAACTTCAACACTTTGGCAAACGACATTTTTTGCATTGAAATGTCAAACTTTTACCTCTGAATTATTTTTTTAAGGTTACGTTTGATCCCCTCAATTTTTGCATCATTCATTGAACGACCATAGAGATTACTCAATACTTCCAAAGATAATATCTATTCAAAATGTCAAGTGTACATCAGATGATTGAAGCCATTTTATTGCTCTGTTGGCAGACAAACGTCCATAAAGTGAAAAAGGAAGCCATGGTCAAAAATTAATCGTACAAAAGGTGAGAGAGCAACCACTAAGGTATTGAAAAACTGATTTAGGTTCTCCAAATCACATTTTTCCAGTAATCATAATCGAAGAATTTGATAGTAATGAGAAAACTGTCCAGAAATTATGCAGTTACTACAAATGATGCTTTTTTAAACATTGCACTTCTTCTTAGGCGTGAATTTTTGAAAATTCAGGACCTTGAATGGATTTGAAGAATCGAATTTTGGGTAAACGACCACTAACATTTTGTGTTCATTCCATGGTAAAATCCTCTCTAAAAATTGTTGATGGTTAAAATCCAAATCCAAATCTAAATCTAGAGCTCGAGATCAGAATTATTGTCAGTCTAATCGTGAGCCTGGTGAAACCGTGAAGCTTCTGCACCGCCGTGTCAGAGTTTTCGTTGGCTAATTCCCTAATCCCTTTGTGCCTGATGAAATCACTTGGAGATAATCTAGATTGTAGGTTGGGTGGGTTTCCGAATTACAAGCCATTCGTTCCCGGTTCCCAAGATTCGCTCCTAAGACTTTCTCCCTGGTTTCGGGGGGGACGGGGACGGTAAGGGATTTTGGCAAAGTCGTTACGAAGTGTTAGTTATCTGGTCACAGCAGATAGTAACCAGCTAGGGGTAACTTATGGGCATAATAGTCTGTGGAAGAGAGTTAAAGTGTCTTGGAAAGCATCGCGACTCGCGTGGCAGTGGCTGGCGGAACCGCTGCTAGTTGCCGAGAAGATTGGCGCCGGGGAGACAGAAACCTTCGTGTAATCCTGCGCTACCAGTAATTAGTGACATTTGCATATCTTGCGGACTCGTTTGGGAGCCCGAGCGCGACGGAGGAACAACGATATGCTGAAATTGGTGCGACACGACGCCTGCTTTCCATCCGAATTGCCACAGGATTTGCAAAAATGACCTGTTTATGGATCACGAGCCAAGAAAAGCCTCGGTAGCATAGACGCAGTCTGACTAATACGAGTTTCTAAAAATCATAAGATTTGCTTGAAAATTTGATATCCTGGGGTTCCGTGTAGATGTCTGAGTACGAATTCATTGTATAAAAATTGCAAAATTAAAAATGGCAAATATCATTTTGATGAATTTTTAGATAGCCATTTTGAATTTTGCGATTTCAATACGAAATTCGGAATAAGGGATCAAATTAACTTCAAGATATCAATTTTCATGAAAATCCTATGATTCTTAGAATGTTGCCATTTTTGCATTCGATACTCTGCTTCGGAAAATCATTCAAGTGGCACAAAAATTGGTATTCTGCTGTCTTTTTGGTCTCTAGTTCCGGATTTTGTATCTAAATCGCAAAATTAAGAATGGCGATGCTCATTTTTGGACCGCAATTCTGGTTCAGAGCTCATGAAAAAGACTTTTGCATAGCAATTTTCACGCAAATGATGATTTTTGTAACGCGCCCCCTTTTTGGCACTGGTCCCACGATACGTAGATGATGGGGATGTAAATTTCTTCCATTCGGTACTGGTAAGCCCCACCGATATTTCGTTTGCCAATTAAACGAGACAATGGTCGACCGAGACAAGCCAATTGTGAATTTTAACTATATCAGGTGGGAGTAGATGGAGGATCGAGGAAGGGTTAGTGTTCCACAAGACTGGTACAGTCGGGCGCCCCAACGTATGGCCCATTATGCAAATGCTTATGGCTCATTCTGCTCGCTGCTACTCGAAACACCGACTTTATTCGAATGGTGGCTGGGCTCGCTTTGTCTGCGGACTATTTGATAGGTAATTTTCGTCCCGCTAGAAGCAATAAACGATTCGTTTTCCGTTATATAAAATATATCTCTGTGATTTAGTAGAGTTCCTCGCTTTAAATTACAAAATAAGAAAATCCATTTCGACAAATATAAAAAAAAATAGAAATAAAAATCGCTCAACGTTTCCGCAGTTTCCTCTCCAGCGAAATAAGCATCGCCTGAATGGTCCTTTGAAACGAATCTTTATTACACGTAACAGTAGCGCCTGTGACTTACATTTTTATCATCCCCTCCTCCTGGCACCGTCGTATAATTTGTACATAATTTAAACGTTTTATGGCTCTTTCGTATTCCTAATGCGAAGACGAGGACTGTCCCTCCACACAATGCCGCCTCATTAGGCGTTAAACCGTGAAGGAGAAGAAACTTCGATTAAAACGTAGATAGTGGTGAGACCGTGCGGTAAAACCCGACGACGATGAGAATTAGCAAATATTAAGAACTTTCACCCCTATCCCGCTTCCCTTTTGTCATTCAAATTTTCTCCCTCCCCCCTGGGAGACGAGAGGAGCGTCGTTCTCTTCTCTTCCTTTTCCTAAATCCAGCCAGAATCGACCGTTTCGAAGGAACGGCACCAGTAATACTTTATTGCTAATAGGGTGTTGCCCGCGTAATTCGAAAGTTAGTGAACTACGAGCAGACGGCCACATAGAACAGCTCCTTGCTCCATGTCCATAAACTTTAGAAGCGGGTGTTTAAATTTTATCACCCTAACCGTGAATTTGTATGGAAATTTTACACCTTAGCCTTGCAGTCATGATATCGCCTGTGGTGTCGAAGATAAATTCTAGCTCCTAAACCAACGTTACAAATTTTGTACAAATTTTTTTTCTCATAGACTCAAGTGTAACAAAGTGAAGAGTGTAGATTGAAAAATGACTAACTTTGGCGCCACTGATCGCCCCTAGTGCGCAAAGTCGATCATTTCTTCACCATCACTGAGATTTTGAAGAAAAATAACTTGGCATCATAAAATCTCCACCGCATTTACAACTACTTAAAGTAACTCTTCTCTTTCTCTCATCTAAATTATGAAATTAGTATTCCTATATATAAGACTCAAGGGGCATAAGCGTCTTACAAGAGTTAACTAACCTCGTAAAATTAGCGGTACCTGCGCGGTGTCGGGTGTGGGTGGTCGGCTATATACACCGAAGGTGAAAACTTCCCTTGGCTCTTTAAAACACTTCCATCCCCCAGCCTAGTACCTCGGAAAATCGTCCCTCGTAAAGTAGACCGAGACAATATAACAAACTAAGCCGCGTCGTTTCTGCGGGAGGGAAGAACCGATGAAACCAACCCTCAAACCCCCTTAAAGTCTCGAGGTGTGAACTTTTGCCGGGAATTAAGAATGAAATTTGACGAGTTTTATATTTTGTTTTCACAGGGGAGAGTCGATAAGCGTGAATTATAGCGGAACGGAGGGGGGGGGGGGCGCTTATTAAGAGAAAAAATATATTCAACCCCCCCACGACTAGGTAGACGGTGTTAATGTTCTCCGGGTTGTTTTAGCAGCCAGAAGCAGAGGCTAGTCTCTTTTCAAGAATAACGACCGGCCTCTGTTCTTAACGAAGAAACTTTCCTCGCCCCGGTCTGGACTAGGTATTCATACTTTACGTGGCCAGTGAGACGCCTAGGAGCCTTAGAACCACGACCCCAACCCCAGGTCCTCGCATAAATTAAGCAAACTACATGTTTAAATGCAAAGCGAGTTACGAAAATAAAAGGAGAATTTTTATTGTTCAACTCTCTTCGACTGTTTTTCTCTAAATATGCATGAGATTGCTTCATCCCTATATGAGAATATAAGGAAACGTTTCACTCACTTTCTTTTCCTACAAAAATTCTTTAAGAATGAAATACGAAATTGAATATAATCGATATTTCAAGAACTCTGAAAAACTTTTGCCTTCAGACCGTTTATTTAAAGTTTCAACCCACAGGAAGTAGACGCGTGGGGGAGGGGGGCAAAGTCGAGATAGCGAAATAGAGGGTGGTAATGAAATTAATTGGCGCGGGTTGTCGGAGAAGATAGAGAGTATTCTTAAATGGTTTCACCCCCATCTGCATTTTAAATCTGACGACAAAAGAAAAGGGGGGAGAAAGGGAAATAAAATACCCTGCAGTTTATTTCGCAACCCTTTAACGATTCTTTCATAATTTGTTACGAAACCCGGCTAAAGCTTGTGTAGGTACAAGGGCAAGAATGAGAAGGGGGCGAGTATTAAGTAACCACAGCTAATTGAGGGAGAGATATTATCGGTAATATCTTCAGGTTGAATAACCGAGATAAAAAAGCGCAATCTTTTTTTTCTTTTTTGTATTCTTTTACTTTACTCTTGATTCTATTGATCCTCCTACTCCGCAGGTGAAGGATGCTATTTTTATTCATTCAATGATCAAAGTAATCGCTTCGACACAACCAACCATTGTTGTACGTTGTACTGCAGATAAGAAATTGCGGAGATACACTCATTTTTCTTTAATTTTTTTCCTTGCTGAAATTATACTATCAGTGCTAATTCTAATCGACGAACCTCTGGGTTCAGATATGTGATCATTTGTCGATGATAAATTCACAATCTATTTAATGATGAAGCGAAAGAATTTTTTTTTTTTCCACAGAAATGAAAGACACATTTGATGAATTTAAATGTCCACCTTCCCATTCTCATCCCATGTAAACAGCTGATTTGCTGATTATCAGAAATTTCAGTTGATTTCTACAAGTTTTGCAAGTAAACCACGATTCAAGCCATTAAAGAAAAGAGGAACTGTTATATTGACAGAAAGTTTCCAAGAATCGGCTATCGAGGTACTCAATGACTTCAACTGATTTCCCATGATTCTATATCCTATAAAATTCATCAAAGTGTGAAAAAATAAAATGTTTCACCAACCCACCTGCACCGATGGTTGAAATTCGTACTAGATATGCAGTATAAAACGGGAGGCTGTATAGTTGCATCGAGGACATTCAATTTCCTCGAATTCATACCTCGGGGGTTGGTTGGTTGGTTGGTTGGTTGGTTGCATAGGGGATGGATATGATATCGAGGGAGAGGCGAGGCCGGGTCTCCAACCCGGTGTTCATTAACGAGTACCTCGTGCACAATGGAAGAGCCGGCGTCTGAACGTGACAGTATCTAGTCACGTCGACGCTCTTCTACGCTCGACGTTGGTGATGGTAAATCGAACTTTGCCGTACCTGTCGTTGTTGATATCGTTTCGTTGCTTCAGAAACTATTCTTTTGAAGGTCCGACCGCCGCTGCAGACCTGCGGATGGTATCCGATCTTCTGTTGGCCGGACGCGAGACGCGAGACGCGAAACGCTCCAGTTTCCGGTTCCGGTAGAGCTTTTGATGGCCGAGTCCCCAGACCCCATTTTGAACAATGCTTGTTTTAAAACAAACCAGACGCCGGAACGACGTCGCACATACCCACCCCGAAATATGTCTTACGTTTCTCATTCGGAGAATGATACCCCACCGCAGAAATGTATTCATTTTCTTCTTCTGGTTTTTGTGGAATCGAAAGAACGGAGGTTTTGGGTGCGGTTGAAATGGAAAGAACGTAAAATTCCCGATCTCTTGGAGCTCTTTTCACTCTTTTCACTGTGATTGATATAGAAAAAAAAAGAGTCTGGCCGTCCGTTTGATGGCCAGACGAGTGAAAATGGAATCGTGATTGTTAATTAAATCCTGGTAAGCTGTGTTTGTTCAAATTCTCTCTGCCTGAAAAATCCTGGCAGGATTGAACAGCGTCGATTTTGTTTTCTTTTTATTCTAGGTACAAAATTAAGGTGAACGTTGAAAAATGTTTACTTCGACTTTGAAGTAAAATAAGTTTGTGAATGAAATAAGAAAATCACCAGGGTTCTGAAGTACACAAAATTAAGCTCGATGCTTAGAGAAAAAGTTTCCATTGATACCTTGTGGAAATTGTGACCTCCAGACGCTTCGGAGTTTGGAAGTAAAGCTTGTTAAAATCGCTAATAACCTAACAATAGTTCAAGAAAAGGTAAGACAAGCGTCATTTTATTCGCAACGAAAGCCTCTACGTAAGCTTTCATGAAACTGACTGATGATGGATTGAACTTTATCAAAAAATATCGAACTTTACATCAAATTCGAATTTTTAGTTATTTTTTAAGACGCTTCAATGACGTTTAAATCGTGTTTTTGCTTGTTTTTCTAGAATGAAAGGTCAGATCCAAAAACCATGCTATAAAATCTTGAATAATAATCTCACAAAAATAGTGTATAAATTTCAAATCGATAGGATAAACGGTCACGGAGAACCTAATCATGGTCAGTGTCTACGTTTTTCGCTTTGTCTCGTCCGGAGGCCACAATTTTCAGCATAAATCGCTATTCTCCTTTTCGAAATGGTTTTTCTTTTTCCATTCACAAAGTTATAATCATGATGGCCACTATAAAGAGCAAAAAATAAGTCCCCGACTTTTCCTGACACGAAATTATGATTTTTCTTTGACTGAAATTCGCACGAATTAGTGGTCATTCAAGTATGTAATAAATAATGCTCTGAATCAATGGTGAAAGAAAATGGTTTTCGAGAATACTTTTCCATTCCATTCATCAGTTATACAAGTTCAGTTACTATTTTCACTGACCAAAAAAAAAAAATTGTTAGGGAACTTTTATTCTGTCTTGTTTTGTATCGCCATAAAATACCTTGACTTTTCCCAGACCATTTTTCAAATTTCCTGACTTTTCCATTACTTTCCTCACTATTTTTAGAATTTCCTGGCTGTTCCATGACTTCGTTCACTACTTTTCGAATTTCCTGACTTTTCCGTTACTTTCCTCACTATTTATCGAATTTCCTTACTTTTCCATGACTTCCTTCACTACTTTTCGAATTTCCTGACTTTTCCGTTACTTTCCTCACTATTTATCGAATTTCCTTACTTTTCCATGACTTCCTTCACTACTTTTCGAATTTCCTGACTTTTCCGTTACTTTCCTCACTATTTATCGAATTTCCTTACTTTTCCATGACTTCCTTCACTACTTTTCGAATTTCCTGACTTTTCCGTTACTTTCCTCACTATTTATCGAATTTCCTTACTTTTCCATGACTTCCTTCACTACTTTTCGAATTTCCTGACTTTTCCGTTACTTTCCTCACTATTCATCGAATTTCCTGACTTTTCCGTTACTTTCCTCACTATTTATCGAATTTCCTTACTTTTCCATGACTCCCTTCACTGCTTTTCGAATTTCCTGACTTTTCCGTTACTTTCCTCACTATTTTTCAAGTTTCCTGACTGTCCCATGACTTTGCCCACTATTCTTCGAGTTTCCTGACATTTCCATGACTTCCCTCGCTATTCTTCGAATTTCCTGACTTTTCCATGACTTCCCTCACTATTTATCGAATCTTCTTACTTCCCAATTTTCCCTGACCAGTGGCTATCATGTTATTCTATTTAAGGCAATACCCTTAGTATTTCGCTTCGAATTCTGATACCAGTTTGAAAGCGAGTATCGTCTATTTTTAGCTGGTGTTAATTGAACGCTACGATGTTGTTAAATCCTGAATCCCTTAGCTAGATGTTGCAGCAGGAGTTAGGCACCCGAGTACTTTCCCGGATAAATTAGAGAGAAAATACGTCCCGAGTATAGAATAGAGTGAGGAGGAGGTCGGTTCGACCCTCTAGACCGGGTCTACACACGGTCTACCTAACCTCCACATCTCGGAAGGGGGTAAATGAGCAGAAGAGGCGAAAAAGCAACGTAGAGTAAAGGGATAAAGGGCGGGTTAGGTGATGAAAGACGTATGTACAACACCATGCCGGTTCAGAGTCTTGTATAAGCTAAAAACTAAAACGAAGCTTGCAAAGGCGAAAGAGAAAAAAAAAAAAAACGGGGGAAATGAGGGCTGAGCTTTTTCACACCTTTTGAACCGAGCTAAAGGAGCTCTTCTACTCGAGTACAAAAAGACGTAAGAAAAAAAAAAAAAAACTAACATCGTGGAAAAGCACAAGTTTGTAGAATTTTCCTTATTTAAAAAATAACCACATCATCGGTGAGAAAATTGCTGTCGATTTTTTTTTTCTGAAACAGTTTTTGCACACTTAGATATTCATACGCCAAATTTCAAGCTGAGAATATCAAGAATTGTGGGTTGGGAAAATTTTCAGAAAATTACTTTCTTGTTTTTCCTTTCTTCTCACAGTGATTAATGAAATAACGAACGGTGGGTTAGAAGCGATAAACTCCAGAGACCTGGAGGTCAGTAAATAAAGATAATGCAGCACGTATAGTAAAATTTTCATACAGGCAACGTTACATCGTTAATTTAAACGGGGTGTAACTATCTGACATGTTTTCCATTAGATTGTTGCAGAATCGAGTTATGTTGTATACATTGCATATTATCGCGGCCCGACAAGTGAGTGTAATTAACGATTCGCCAGTCTGCGAGCCTTCGGAGTCTGCATCAGAAAATTGCAGTAATAAATTTGATAACCCGAGTATTATAGAAACGTTCGAGAGATAGGAATACTATATCGTCAGAAATGGAATAATAAAACCGGATAAAATTTATTCCATTATCGCGTAACACCACATTATAACAATATGAAAGATTCAGAGATCCAGCGCTATCGATGCATCATGGAAACGATATCGAATCGCGAAGCTTCGATCCAAAATCATATGACTCATCACATAAATATCGAAGATGGAAACGACATCCAGTGAATATATTCATAGAATTTATAGAATGATTCAATCACTGTTATAAATATAAATACCGTCTCGAGTTAGTAGCTGAAAATTTCGCGTTTTTTTCCTTCTTTTTCTACTATGCTCAAAGTGAGGTAAGTCACTGGGAGCTCGGCTTTCGCTGACGATAATAGCATACACGCCAAAATCTGACTGAACTGGTTCTGAAACAATATCAGGTCTGATATTCGATCTAATCGAGTCAGGAAGTTAATCCTGCTGGAATAGAATCTGAATATTACATGATAAATGCGTGAATTTACAGTCGTTATAATCAGTTTTCAAAGATTTTCAGAACAATCTTCTCGACTTTGATTTATTTCCTCAATCTTGGATTTCATCGTCACTGATTATGATCACTGAAATTATGAGGTCACCGATTTTTCATATTTGAAGAAATACAAAATACGGTAGATAAAAAATGGGAAACATAAAAAAAAAAAAATCAGCCTTAGGCAGTGTAGCAAGAACGCTACACTGGCTACGTGTTCTTGCAGGAGGCACCCCCTACTTTTCCTCGTGTTCAAGATATAATTTTTTTTCTTGTTTTTTTTTTTTTAATGAATTTGTTTTTGTTTTTTCATGAAATCTGACAAAAACCCAGAAATACCTATTGTTGAAATCAAAAGTCGAGGTTTTTTTGCTCTGAGCTGATAGAGCTTCTCACTAGCTAACAAATGAGCGCTTGACGACCCTGTCAGGTCATTCGGTTCAAGAGTTATAGCTCCGGACGGACATGAAATCTGACAAAAACCCAGAAATACCTATTGTGGATGTTCAAAGTTGAGGTTTTTTCCCTCTGTGCTAATAGAGCTCCTCGGTAGTTAACAAATGAGTGTTTGATGACCCTGTTAGGTCATGCGGTTCAAGAGATATACCTCCGGACGGACATGAAATCTGACAAAAACCCAGAAATACCTATTGTTGACATCAAAAGTTGAGGTGTTTTTGCTCTGTGTTGATAGAGCTTCTCGCTAGCTAACAAATGAGCCCTTGAGGACCCGGCTAGCTCATGCGGTTGAGAAGATATAGCTCCGGACAGGAATTTCATAGGATGGCAAACACATAAGGCTTCATAGCTGGGCATATTTACCACATGAATTACTCTATTCAATCACAGATTGTTGTATTCTTCTATTTTATCATTAGAAATAGGTATTTGATATAGGATTCAACACAGAATTTTGTAGGATGGCAAACACATAAGGCTTCTCCCTAGTATATTTCATATACTTAGGGAGTGCCTAAAAAATTGAAAACCACGTTCAACATTCAATCTGACGATATTTCTGCATTAAAAAATCGATCAAATGACTTTAAAGATCAGATTTTGTAAAGATTTTGAAATTTTGTTTCAAAAAGTGACATTAGCGAAAACAAAAATGTATGGACCACACGCGCCGTGAGAAACGTTGTTGAGGTTTACCTAGGCTTCTGCTCTTTGCAGATCTACATCCCTGCCATGTGGTTCCGAATCGAAAACTGGATGTTGCCCAAAAGTGTAAAAATAACCGCAAACTCGCTAACGCAGAGCGAAAGGCGTGCAATAATGATAAAAAAAAACGTGAAAAGTGTAAGATAAAAATATTTGAGACCCAAAAATAATCCTTTCAATCGTTTTACTCACAAAATAACATAGTTTGTGGTTCTTGGTTCACCGGAAGTCGAGCTTACCTGTAACAGAAATATAAATCGCGTGATTAGAGATATGGTTGAATCGGTTTTGGACGATTAATTCCGTGTCTTCGTCTCCTCGAAACCAATTTGACAAATTAACTTTCGACGATTCATCACCGTGACTGACCAGACACTACCCTCTGCCTCGGACAGGACAGGACAGGATAGGATAGGATCGCTGAGTATGAGAGGAATGAGGTGATACCACCGGGACAGGGTCACACACACTCACACACACATATGCAGAGTCAAAGTAAACTTTGCAGACGGACATAAACCTGTTTACGTTTGGCAAATACCAAAAACTAGCGACTATGGACACGGGTGTTGTTATCTACCTTGCGATAACCCCCACGATTCAACTTTATCAAGGACAATGTTTCACATATGTATAGACAGACGTTTATACGTAGACCATAGTGTTTTCACATCGGTGCCGAAATCTGATCTGATCGACATCGTAGTTTCTAGAATATCCTGACTGAATATCGCGATTCGATATCAATCGCGACTTCTAGACGTTGCAATTAAGTCTCTTCGCACACATCGAGTGCGGAATAACGCAAGAGAAGGTAACGCTCGTTGCTGCCAACTCAAGTATATGTATACATCCATGATTCACTATAATCCAAATATTTGCCAAAGAGATGTCATCGACCCCGGTAGCTAATTAGATCCCTATCTAATCGGACATCCGCTCTTTTCATTCTCAGATTCAAATTCGGACCATAAGTAGAATAAAAAGAACTTCAAAAATCAGCTGATCAAATATTTCATTGTTCGCAATAGGATTGAGGTGGATAAGAAACATTTTTTTCCCATACTACTCCCAAGCTAAACTCGCGAATATACTTTTGCGATTTGCGACAAAGAATATACTTAGATACTTTTTCCACCTCTCAGACTGTCTTTGCATATTTTTTTATTTTATTTTTTTCTCTCTCTAGAGAGACCTCGAACCGAGTGTTATTTTGCACGAGTGTGTTGGTCTAGCTGGGTAAATAACTGAGCTGTGTAAGACCCGTGCGTATAAATAGTACCCTGGGAAGTCGATGACACTGTGCTTATCGGGCTCGTGCAGCGGGCTCGTTTCTATTGACACGATTTTGCCTAATACATACCTACAACTATACTCTGTTGCCGATGACGTGTGTGTATCCCTACTACCTCGATCGTTAAACTCTGCGTACGTCTATCGACATGTATGTCAGTACAGTCGTTAAATAAAACATGATTATGTACCATTTCAGCCACCACGAAGCGAGGTAATGACAAATTGCTCATCATTTTTGCCAAATCAAAGAGTTTTGAGGTTAGGTTTTATCTTCGATTGACGATATCTCGATAATTAGACAACCGATTTGCGCCGATTTCGTATCAATTGACGCCGATTTCCGGTGCCTAGACCTGATCAGATTTTCGAATCGATGCGTTCAGCAGTTTTCGAATCATTTGGAAAACAAAAATCGGATAAAAATGACGACATCTCGAAAACGAGTCGACAAAATTTGACGAAAATTGATACCTGAGGATTTTTTGAGTCCCTGATCAGGAATCTGAAATCTTTTTGGAGGAATTTTTGAAATTTTGAAAACAGAATGAGGCTCGAGACTCAACTATCAACTTCAACTATCGAAAATCTGATCAGATAACGATTTATGAGGAGAAAAGAAGCTTGATTTTAAAGTTTCAGTTCTCTTCTAGGTAGATTGTAAAATTCTGTTGATTGTTATTTCAAAATTAATAGCTTGATTTTGTGCACTGCAGAATGTAGAGAATATACGTACAATAAGATATTTAGAATGCGAAATACTGGTGGCTATAAGAGTAGAAAAATAGTTTCTCTCTCGCCCTCGAGTTTTACTACAATAACAAGAAAAATTTAATCTGCATACTAAAACGATGATAATTTTACTACTTTATTATACAGCATGCGAGTGTGTACGGTGAGATTATCATACGTAATTCGGGTAAAGAATTTTTGAAAAGATGAAAAAAATGAAGACATAAACGAAAAAATAATTGTTTGCATTACTTGGATTACTGTAGCGAGCTTATTGCTAGGTTTAGAGTAACTCGATAAAATTGACATAAGAAATGAAAAAACTAAATCGTTCAAACGACTGATAAGAGAGTCGTTATCGATGTCGATTTGTGAAAAAAAAACATTTGCACTTGTACGCGTTACAGTGCAAAAATGTGTGAATTGATATAGCGAAGCGAGTATATGAAGTAAAAAAAAAACCATACTTTGAATTTGGATGGACTTTTTAGAATTGTTTGAATTCTAGAAGAACTGGAATTGAGAAAACTTCAAAGAGGCTTTGAAATTAGCCACTTCTTTCATCACACACAAAGAGGATAAAAAAAAAACTGAACAGATAAGAGAAGAAGACAAAAGAAAAGAAGATAGAACTGAGAATAAAGGTAAGAAACACGTGTCGCGTATACATTGCACAAATGCAGAAATCGCATTCCGTGGTTCTGTGTACAGTGAAGTTCGGTGATAACATAAGAGACGAAGAGAGAGGGGGGGGGGGATGAGGCAAGGGATACGGTACAATGCATTTCATTGTGAAGGCGAAACCCGCAGAGACAGACGAGAATGAGTTTCGTACAGAGAAATAGTGTGTGTGTAGGTATGTACCGAGAGTAAAGAATAGAATTGACAAAAGAAAATATAATGGTTGAAAAAAGAAAGAAGAAAAAAAAAGAAGGGAAATAGAGAAACGAAGCTACTGATAAGACCCATAGAGACCACGGTGAAAAACTGTTGTTCAACTCGTATCTATGTATGTATACTATCTATACCCTTTCTTCTCTAACAGTTTTTTTTTTTATTCATTTCATGATACTCGTTGCGAAAAGTATTCGGGAGTCTAAATTCGACACGAAGCAAGATATCGAAAAACTGAAAAAGTGCCTTTTTTGGGACCGTGGAATGAACGTGGAAACAAAATTTCATCCAGAAATATTGATTATTGTGGGAGTTATCGAACTTTGAAATTTCTATGTTGCGAACTGCGGTACAGCAAAAATCATGTAAAATTCGACACGAAGCAAGATATCGAAAAACTGAAAAAGTGCCTTTTTTGGGACCGTGGAATGAACGTGGAAACAAAATTTCATCCAGAAATATTGATTATTGTGGGAGTTATCGGACTTTGAAATTTCTATGTTGAGGTACAGCAAAAATCATGTAAAATTCGACACGGAGCGAGATATCAGAAAACGGAAAAAGTTCCTTTTTTGGGACCCTTGAATGAACGTGGAAACAAAATTTCATCCAGAAATATTGATTATTGTGGGAATTATCGAACTTTGAAATTTCTATGTTGAGGTACAGCAAAAATCATGTAAAATTCGACACGGAGCGAGATATCAGAAAACGGAAAAAGTTCCTTTTTTGGGACCCTTGAATGAACGTGGAAACAAAATTTCATCCAGAAATATTGATTATTGTGGGAATTATCGAACTTTGAAATTTCTATGTTGAGGTACAGCAAAAATCATGTAAAATTCGACACGGAGCAAGATATCAGAAAACCGAAAAAGTTCCTTTTTTGGGACCCTTGAATGAACGTGGAAACAAAATTTCATCCAGAAATATTGATTATTGTAGGAATTATCGAACTTTGAAATTTCTATGTTGAGGTACAGCAAAAATCATGTAAAATTCGACACGGAGCAAGATATCAGAAAACGGAAAGTGCCTTTTTTGGGACCCTTGAATGAACGTGGAAACAAAATTTCATCCAGAATTATTGATTATTGTGGGAGTTATCGAACTTTGAAATTTCTATGTTGAGGTACAACAAAAATCATGTAATTTTTCCAAAATCGAAAAATGGTGTAATCCTCAATATTTCGAGTTTTTCTTCTGTCTCCTTGTATTTTCATTGTAGAAAAGCGCCGTTACAGTGCAAATTAATTGTCTCCGCCTTTTTTGGAAAACAGGATTGTTTTCAACCGAAGACCTAATGCACGAGACTAGCTTAACAAAGTGTGGTGGATAGGTATTTGCTGAATTAATCAGCAGAACAAAACACCTCATGTGTGAATATCGTACGATACAGTGACCCGACGTGCGCGATACCCTTGAGCTATATCAGAAAGAAAAAAAACACACACGCATACACACATGCCGTTTACCACTCTCTTGAGATGACGTATTCGCAGGATGTTAGTTTTACGATCATGATGAGTTTCAACGCTGGTGATTGAAGCACGCGAGATATTTATTTACCTTATTAACTTTCAATGCCGCAGGCACCAGACGAAGATGAAGAAAAAACGATTGAATAAATAAATTCACATTCGATTCAAATACGACTGCAAGGAAATCGGTAACGCATACATCAACTGATAAGTAATCAAATTATTTTATCGCAGTCAATTGGGTTCAGACAGTTTTTCCCATTTAAGAATCGATTTCTACGTGGGATGAAGTCTTAGCTTGACGGTTATGAATCCTTTGTAAGAAGAAAAAAAAGAAGTAAAAGAAGAAGCAAAAAAAAAGAAGCAGAATGTACTGCGAAACTTAGACCCCGAACTCGTTGCAATTTCAGCCGCAAAGAGACATCGATATTTAATTAATACTTTATACTTCATATAGTGTATATATGTATTTATACCAGCTTCCATATTGAGTATATAGAGGAGAGCGGGTATCGGATTCGGATCTGGTGAAGCTTGGGAGCCTGTCCTCCTTTGCGCTCGATGATTATATCTCAGGATGCAATCGCAAAACTCGATGTGAAGTGAAATGTGATTTAATTAATTGGGGAGTGATGAAAATCAGATTTTTTTTCTGTTGTGCCCAAGAGTCCGAGTGAAACATGATCATAATGTGTCAGAGCTACGTGCTCAAATTTCGGGAACCACGAAATCAAGTAAAAGGAGACGAAACTGTATATTTAATGAACACAAAAATGGATGAATTGATAAAGAAATAAACTAATCAACCAACGAAATAATACAGAATATCCAGTAAAATTAGGATGGTTTCTAGATTTTTCCATTTTTTCCATTTTCCATGAACTGATAAGGAAATAAACTAATCAACCAACCAAATAATACAGAATGTCTACTAAAATTAGGATGGTTTCCGGATTTTTCCATTTTTTTTTTCAATTTTCCATGAATTGATAAGAAAATAAATCAATCAACCAACTAAATAATACAGAATGTCTACTAAAATTAGGATGATTTCCAGATTTTTCCATTTTCCACGCGTTGATAAGGAAATAAACTAATCAACCAACGAAATAATACAGAATGTCCAGTAAAATTAGGATGGGTTCTAGATTTTTCCATTTTTTCCATTTTCCACGAATTGATAAGGAAATAAACTAATCAACCAACTAAATAATACAGAATGTCTACTAGAATTAGGATGGTTTCTAGATTTTTCCATTTTTTCCATTTTCCATGAACTGATAAGGAAATAAACTAATCAACCAACCAAATAATACAGAATGTCTACTAAAATTAGGATGGTTTCCAGATTTTTCCATTTTTTTTTCAATTTTCCATGAATTGATAAGAAAATAAATCAATCAACCAACTAAATAATACAGAATGTCTACTAAAATTAGGATGATTTCCAGATTTTTCCATTTTCCACGCGTTGATAAGGAAATAAACTAATCAACCAACGAAATAATACAGAATGTCCAGTAAAATTAGGATGGGTTCTAGATTTTTCCATTTTTTCCATTTTCCACGAATTGATAAGGAAATAAACTAATCAACCAACTAAATAATACAGAATGTCTACTAGAATTAGGATGGTTTCTAGATTTTTACATTTTTTCCATTTTCCACGAATTGATAAGGAAATAAACTAATCAACCAACTAAATAATACAGAATGTCTACTAGAATTAGGATGGTTTCTAGATTTTTACATTTTTTCCATTTTCCACGAATTGATAAGGAAATAAACTAATCAACCAACTAAATAATACAGAATGTCTACTAGAATTAGGATGGTTTCTAGATTTTTCCATTTTTTCCATTTTCCACGAATTGATAAGGAAATAAACTAATCAACCAACTAAAAAATACAGAATGTCTACTAGAATTAGGATGGTTTCTAGATTTTTCCATTTTTTCCATTTTCCACGAATTCATAAGGAAATAAACTAATCAACCAACTAAATAATACAGAATGTCTACTAAAATTAGGATGATTTCCAGATTTTTCCATTTTCCACGCGTTGATAAGGAAATAAACTGATCAACCAACGAAATAATACAGAATGTCCAGTAAAATTAGGATGGGTTCTAGATTTTTCCATTTTTTCCATTTTCCACGAATTGATAAGGAAATAAACTAATCGCAACCAACTAAATAATACAGAATGTCTTTTAAAATTAGCATGATTTCTATACTTTTTCCTTTTTTTAGTTGTGTTAATTGATTATTACGCTAGTCGTTATCATTTATTTTATATTATCAAAATCGTTTCCACATATTTTATTCAATAAAAAAAAAATATATGATAATAATAATAAATAAATAAATAAATAAAATAATAATAAAATTAGTTATTTTCTCGATAACGAGGTATATGAAAGCGATATTGTGAAAGCTACGTCATAAATTGACTCGATTACCGTGCGTCGGCCGATCGTAAAATGAAGAGAAATGAAGATTGCAAGGAGGAAAAAAAAAGGGAAGAAAAAGAAAATAAGGTTCGTTATCTGCAGCAGAGAAGAGAGGATAATAAAGTACAGTGAAGACAGTCTTCTCCAAAGTATGGAACCCAATTCGGTTCACAGAGTCATTGAGACACGATTGATAATGAAACACTTGCATTCGAGGGATGGGTGGATGTGTTACACATCCTACCGCATTGCACCATCACCGCAGCAGCAGCAGCAGCACGAACTGGTTGATTAAAACCGAAAGTATGTCTCGGAGCGATTTTAATTCCCTCCGCAATGCTGTAACCCACGTATATATATACACGAATGTATCGATAAAAAAAAAAAAAAAAATCCCTGATGGGATTAGGAAAGATCGATAAAAATAAAGAGTAAAAAGGCTAGAGTGCCCGAAACCCATAAATAATGTTTTCCAATTGATTCGGAACAATGAAACGAGATCGACTCATACGGTACGCAAGCGATTCGGGATTAAAAACAAAATTGATATCCTTTTCTTTTGTTTCTCTATGTAAAGTAGATAAATTCACGGTTTCAAAAAAAAAAAAAAAAAAAAATTGTGTGTGTGTGTTTGTTTTATTGTTCATTTCTGGATCAATTTTATATTGCTTTTCTTTGTTTGAATTGAACCAGGGTGTCTACTGAAGTCAGGATCTGAAATTCCCTGAGAATTCCAGGATACTCCAGCCTATTTTTTTCTATTTTTCCAGGTGTGTCGAGATACGATTTTTATTATTATTTCGCAAAATATACTAGATTTTTTTTTTTTTTTGCAATTTAATCTGGGTTTTAAATTTGCAGAATATTTTTTTTCCAATTGATCACTTTCAGACAAAATTCCCTGAGTGAACTCAATATTCCCTGAGAATTCAAGGATATTCCAGGAGAAAAAAAAATTCCCTGAGATTTCCAGGACTTCCAGGTTTTTCAAGGATGTAGACACCCTGATTGAACACATGCAAAATTGTTATTTTATCTTTCAATGAAATTTATTTATGTATACATCAATATTGAAAACCGATTTTTTATTTCTTTTCTTTTCTGTGTTTGTTTTATTGTTGATATTGAAGTCTCAAAAAATTGATACTACTCAGATTGAAACTCGCAAAAAAAAAAAAAAATCTCCTCATTCATCTAAAGTTAAGGCAAAAAAAAAAAAAAAAGCAATGAAATTAATAGAATAAAATGTTTGTCAGAATAAATTCCACGTTTCGTTATCCCTTCGGTTATCGTGCGAAAAGATCGACCGCCTCCCCCGCGTGCTTTTTCTCGCCATTCTTTTCCTTTTTTTTTCTTTTTTTTTTTCATCCGGTAATATTTATGACTGCGTAAATTAGCCAAAACAAAGTTTCATTCCGCTGCCGTTTGCTCGTTTGTTCAGTAAAAAAAAAAAGCACAAAATAAAAGAGTAGAAAAAAAACCTCTTTTCACCACTTCTTCTCTATATATGTATATATTTATATTTATATATATTTATATACTACAGTTTCAACGTCCCAACGGCACTTTCCCACTTTATTCTTCACATTCTTTTTTTTTTTCGTTTCATTTCATTTATTTATTTTTCCTCTCGTTACACGTTTCGGAATATTTAAAGAAATTAAATTTCATCTCTTCTTCCCAAATTCCAACGTCATG
The DNA here is from genome assembly GCA_018257835.1 of Euura lappo. NCBI lineage: Eukaryota > Metazoa > Arthropoda > Insecta > Hymenoptera > Tenthredinidae > Euura > Euura lappo. Next base: position 207,954 of record JAEUYN010000759.1, on the reverse strand, counting down.
ACTTTAAACTCAATTATTATATTATTTTTTCTTCAGAATTTTAAGTTCCATACATAAAAAATCATAATAAGAATAATAATTTATATATTTTTTTATATTATAGATCCATATAATTATGAAACAATGACAAAATTTTGTAAGCAGCATAAAAAAATGTTCATCAATACCGAAATTCAATGAATTTTTTTAACCATTATTATTATTATTATTACTTCAATTATTCCCAATTTTTCTGACAATTAGTTCATAACGCAATAAGAATTTGGGGGGGGGCAAAGTGAATTTATTGTGTGATAACACGATATGAATAATATATCGTTGTCATTTCAATGAAGGGAAGATTGCGAGTCTGGATACTCTCTCTGTATAACCGAGAGGGGTAATTCATTTTATTATTACAATAATAATATAGTGAGCCAGGGGGGGTTGGCTCGATGAACCCACCTACGTATTTTGTAGCCGTCGGTACAGTCTGGCTACGTGTCTCGCCACGCCACGCCACGCCACTTCGCCGATAGTAATTGAATTTCGTTTAATAATTTCACCTCAATTCGATTATATAGTGGTTTTGGCAGCCAATGTATTTTTAATACAATTTTCAATTTTCTTCTTTTTCTTTTTTTTTTTTACCTCCAATCAGTCTATCGCTATCGTTTATTCAAAAATGGTAATACAATTTTACCAGACAAATTTTGTAATTTGTTAAATAACAATTTTCCACGACCATAGAGTAGAAAATATCTATAAAATTGTAATTTTGTTTTCCATGTTTGTCTTATATTATTATAGTGAATGAGAGTGCAATTAAAAGGGCAGCAGGGTTTCATTTATGCAAATTTTATCAACCGGTTTGCATACTTGGTATTATATTTGATATCAAACCGTCCAAGGCAATCTTGAAATATAGATTGAAATACCTGCGATACTACATTCATTCAATGTGAAACGTAATTTAATCACGATTTCAGAAAATGAAAAATATGAAAATTCATCAAGAATGTAGAAAATTGATACAACATCAGATCGCTGATTTGATAAGTGAAATTACTCACTTTTAAATTGTTACAGACCTGAGAAAAAAAAATCTCAGAGCAGTCGCCATTTTTATTGAATTAAAACCTCAATTTGAAAAATCAATTATATGAACTATTGTAAGTACTTTGAAAAACGTTTTACAAGAAGAATTAGAAAGGAACGTCATTACGTCGTTACATTCCGGATTTTCAAAATTATCAGAATCGAACCAATAATTTTTATCGTATATATAAATACTCCTGTAAGTTTGTGATATGAAAAAATATTGCTCTACGGCGACTTGGTATTCGGGTCATTAATTACATTCATCGATGCGATAAATCAATCCCTCGATACTTCAGGTCACGTATGCAGGGTACCGCAAGTAATTGCGTAACGCCTATCCGCTCAGAGTAGACGGTGCTGAAAACGTGGAACATTAACGACCAGCTCACAAAGTTGCAAAATTATGTTTTATACTATATATCCGTCACAACCGAATGAACTCAAATTATACATTCATGGTACGTATGTGGCGTTCTGACTCGTGATAACGAAGCTGATAATTATTCGCAATCAGTAAATATACGCTTTTTTTTCTTTTGCTGCACTCTTTTGCATGTTTAACTCTGTGGCAGCACCACTCGCCTAGTATCTCTCTCCCTCTCTGCACGTCACGTATGTGAAGAGATATGAGAGAGTGTATTTCCCCCTCCGGCTATGAGGAGTAGACTTTTGCTGCGGTGTGCAAAATCCATTCACATACCTAACCCGGAGGAGAGAGTCTCTCGGAAGCCTTCAAGTGCAACTTGCGTGCTTATGGTTGACGAAAGAGGAGAAGACAAGGAGAAGAAAAAAAATTGAAGACACTGCTGCCAGAAGATGAATATTTCTTCTCCGCCTCAAGGCTGAGCTTTCAAAAGCCTCCAAAAAAATTTTGAATAATGAAAATAAATATCAGAAAACAAGCACTGTCTTCGTCATCTGACTTTAAATGTCCAGCAAAACAAGTGTGCGATTTTTGGCTACTTGGTTTTTTACAGATATCTCACTTCCGGTTGTACCTACGTCAAAAATGACTCCGACCAATTTTGTAGCTCTTGAAATTCTCTACAATGAATGTAATCACAGTTTTTCATGTAGGATAAACTGTTCGAAAGATATTCGAGCTTGAAGTAATGGCTACGAAAAAGTACAAGCATATGTTATTTTTTGTGTTCTTCTTATAGAATCACATGTATCTGAATTTTGATTCTGATTTTCTTCCCACGAGATTCAGTTGAAGGTCAATCCCTTTTCCCTTCATGGAACCAAGAATAACGAGAAAAAATCTCATGTCTGGTGGTACGAAAGCTTAATAAACGTTGCCTGCATTTCATGGTATGCAAGCAGCATCTGTTTCAGTTTTATGTACGCAAAAATTTATACACAGCGATAACTCGTCACTTCTGCACTCCACATGATGCCCAGGGTGAAAACCCGGTCCAGACACTTTTTTTGTCCATCATCAATTAGAGCGATCTCATATCTCATCACAACATCCAGCTGGTGGTAAAATGTGCTACGATCATAGTTGACTATAGACAAAATGATCAAATCTCAAGGATTGTCGGATTTTGCTGTCTTCCTAAGCCAACAGTGAAACTATCATCGCATCGTGACAATGTAGAGATACTTCTGTCCCTTTCCATCATCCCACTGCCACTGCCACTCCCACGCTGGTGGTACGGGGACATGCGCAATGCACCACGTCCTGTCTGCCGGCGTCAAGGCCATCACTAACACATGTTGAACAGAAATTGTATTACGTGCAGATGTGTGGAGCTTGGTTGTCACCAGTGTCTGGTACACTTCCATGGGTCAAGTTTAGTGCCTAGTCGTCTGAACCATGAACCTAGGCGATGCGTACTCTGCTCTTGACGTGGGATTTGGTCGTTTGTCACGTGGTAATAATGCAAATGGGCGGCTGGATATGGAAAGATCGAAAATGCAGGAGATTCATGTGGAATGTCAAATTCTTCTGAACAGAGCATCACGAGTAATTAAATTCTCTGGGTTCTTCTCATAATTAAAATACACTCTTCATCGTATAACATATAATTAAAACTCGAGGCATTCACTTCTAATACACTGTTAAGAATGAATTTATCATCGAATTACATTTGAAAAGATCATTTTCTGGTCTGGTTCGAATCGTTTTCCGCATTCGTCCAGCTGAGACCAAGCTCTACGAGTATCACCTCGAGTGTTTTGCCCTTGGTTTCGATCATGCAGAAGTAGCAGAAACCCACATTGATAAAACAAATGAAAGAAAATATCCAGAAAGTACTAGGCGCCCCGATAGCTCCGACCATGGTCGAGAATGGAACGGTCACTGCGAATGCCAGGAGCCAATTTATGAAGACGGCACTCGACGAGGCGGCGCCCTTCAACTCCGGTGGAAATATTTCACCCATGTAAGACCAGGGGACGGGACCTGCGGTCGGGATAATTCTAAAAACGAAAACCTCCAGACCAAAATATCGTACGTAATATTTTCATTCTTTTTGTCAACCTGCACCGAGGCAGAAAGCCATGATGTAGATGCTGGTGGTCAGCAGCGGCAGCCATGCGAAGCTGTCAGTAGATTTTTCGTCGTTGCTCCGGACCATCGAATAAGTACCGAGACACAGAAGGCAGAGTCCCATCAGGAGTTCCGATATGATCATCAGGATTTTTCTTCCCATCTGCGAATACGACGTTCGGTAAAGTGACCCAACGGTAAGAGTCGACCTCAGGACTGACCTTGTCGATCAGGATTGCGGCGAGGGTGCAAGCGACGACTTGGACACTGGCTAAAATGACGCTCTGGAGTAACGGGTTCATCTTTGATCCAGCAGCTTTGAATATAATCACCGAGTAGAATATCACAGCGTTTATTCCTGACAGTTGCTGGGCCACCATCATGCCGTAGGCTATTCCAAACATTTTTACAACCGGCTTGCTCCTCAGCATCGAGACGTTTACTTTGCGGGATTTGCTCAGAGCGATTGATTTCTTGAAATAATTCAAAGAGTGATAAAAGAGGAGTAAGACAACGAGAAATCTCTTACTTTTAATTCACTTATTTCACTATCGACGTTGTATTTCTTTCCTCGAAAAAATTGCATCGATTCTCGCGCCAAATCTTCCCTGTCCTTCATCATGTAAAACATAGGACTCTCAGGCATGAAGAACATCATGAGTGCGAATATTATCGGGCCGACGGTACAAAGCCCTGATATCCAAGGATCGGAGTCTACGAAGCCGATCGAGTAGACGTACAGGATACCGATCACCAGTAACAGCTGGAAGAAAACTCCCATGGTTCCTAATTTCCGGACAATCAGATTTCCAATCAATACTCGAATGACCCTGGCGAAAGTCGTGTGGTATTTACATATTTTGATACAGAGGTGAGCACATTTTATCTCTTTCTTAGAGTTACTGTGTACCTCAACGACATTTTAGTGTCCCCACGTTGGGCGCCGCTTCATCATCCTCTCATTTTCGACTTTTCAACACTCTTGGTACCATTTATTGCAATTACTTCTGCATTGTCGACCATTGTGATGTGTGATCATGTGACACATCACCGATTTCATTGCAAATTTGGGATACATGTCTTGAAGTGTAACTGATGACAGTAGTGAGACGCAATCATCAACAAATTGAAAAAGAAGACATGTTTATTTCAACAAACTTTAAACTGCGACTTAATCCTTTCACCAGTTGAACTTTACAGCACCACAAGTTTGAGCTTAAATCAGTGACGTACAGGTCTTAGCTTCTCTTGAGTGTTTTTTCGAGGCTTGCAAACATTTTGTGCTTTGCTCTGAGGAGTTTTCATGATCAATTGAGCCAGAGTGACCATATCATCATAATTTCGCTATTTTCAACGAATCACAATTCACAGACTAGATGTGAACACAATTAAATTGTACAATTGTCAATGTGCAAATTTTGTGATACTTGAAATGTTTCGAATTGCTTTTTGGTACTTTATGACACACCTTGGCTCCATGAACGAACCTTCGGTTCATATTTGGTCGCGCACTCGATCTTCGCCGGGTAATAAATATGGGTTGGAAAGATGGGGGGGACGATAAAAAGAGTACTAATCACCTCTGATCTTCGGCTGGGCGATTTCCGCGGTGTACATCGGTGCACAAACGCAAAACATTCCACCAGAGGCTCCAGTGATTAGTCTGCCGATGATAAATAGGGGAAGACTCTTTCCACCGAATGCCAGAAGCACCCATCCTCCGAGAAACGGTGGCACCAGACACAGCATGCTCGATTTTCTTCCTATCGAATCGATCAAGAACGGGACGAGGATCGTGCCGAACGCGGCTCCGACCGTCACAGCGGATCCTATCAAGTTTGTGTGAAATTCTGAGAAGTCTTTCTGCTCGATGAGTATCGCGGATACCGGGGAACTCCAGCCGAGACAACAACCCAGGGAGAATCCACCGAGACAAGCTTCATTAGGGTATATAAAGAAATCAGTATTCCTTCATTTTCGTCTTTCGAGGTTTGAAGAATTTATTGGTTGGAATTAAAATTGCGGAAGAACCTGTCAGCGAAGCTACGTATTGCGGCAACGTTTCAGCCGCGGTATTTTCGCTGCTCGACGATTCACCCATTTTTTTTTTGTCTCTCTCTCTCTCTCTCTCTCTCATTTATTATTCAAAACGGTAGATGAAGAGTGAAGAGAGGCCAAAGTTTCAACAAATTTTTGATACGTTGCTGGGGTTCGGGCGACGGATTTTTCAATGGAGAAATAAAACAAAAAACAAGACGTGGACGTGCCACCTACAGACAAGCTCGGATATTTTCCCTCAGGGATCCCTCCGCTTCTCTTCTCTTCCGCTTCTGCTTCTGCTTCTGCTTCAGACTGTCGGAAAACTTTCCACTTGAGATTATACACCGAAACCCCTTAAGTTTTCTACAAGCCATTCAAAGAACCACTTTCCTCGATTGCGGAGGTTCTCGCGATTTTTACCCAAAAAGTTTTCATCCTCCTCTCCTCGCTGCGATGTTCGTAGTTTCGACTTTTTCAAAGTAAGAAAAGTGGGGGGGGGGGAAGTAGAAATTTAGAATCATTTTATTTTCTTCTGGGAGGGGGAGGTGGATTTCGCGAACGTCGTGTCGAGCTGCGAAACCTCATCAAATTTGACACATTTTCGCGCCCCAATAACTCAGAAACTTAATAGAAGATCCTGAGGGCGTCCCTATCCGGTAATAGGGATAAGGTTGGTCCCTCCCTCACGCCCGGTTACTTCAGCTAACGACATTCAGATTCTATTAGGCCACCGCGATGTGCGCCTGACAACTCCCAGATTACCAATGCTGGCCCCTATCCACCCCCCCACCCCATCCCCCTTCGATTAAATGAAAAAGATCCAAAATACTCTACCGAGATAAAGAAAAGACTTCTCCAGACTTCGCCATCAACGGTAAAAAATAAAAAAATTAAAATATGCACCCTCTGGTCCAACAATATTCAAAATGTCATCGATGATCTGATTCTCCGACAAAATAGAAAAAAAAAAAAAAAAACACTTTCGTTATCATCTGATTTTGATTGTGTTAATTTTCTGGTACATTTGATGTCAATTTTTTATTTATTTTTTTTAATCCTTTTTTGTGTTCAATTTTCATCAAGTTTTGTCTTTGTGGAGCTTGTCAGGTTTTTGTGTCTGCTTTTTCTGTCCATTTTAGATTTATTCGTTGTTAATTTTTTGTGTTCATTTCATGTCCATTCGAGATCAATTTTTGTTTCAATTTCTTGTTGAATTTGTGTAAATTTTTGTGCACATTAAAATATGTGTAATTTTTTTTTTACAATGATCTTGTGTCCAGTCGGTGTCAATTTTTGTGTGGATTTAGTGTTAATATTGTCTCGATTTTTGTGTCATCAATTTTATAATAACAATTTTCGTATCCATTTCGAGTCGATTTTTGTGTTCATTTCAAATCCCATTTCTGTGTTGAGTTTGTGTCCATTCCGTTCCGATTCTCTCTCAATTTGATCCTGATTTCGTTCACATCATATTCGAAACTTCTCTCATTCAATACAACCTACAAATTTATTCGGATGATCGAAATTTGCACAATCTCGAGTGGATTTTCTCCAACCCTAAATTTCCCAGTATGTAGAACTCGCGGTACTTGGACAAATTTCTCTAGTCATAAAATGACAGATGACAGACAAATATTGCGTCCACTTGCACCGCATTCAGTATCATCCAGACAGTAATACAACATCGATTAGTCTCTGGAGGTATGCAATAAGCGTCCCGGACGTAGGCGGTGGTTCCGAGAGCCTGGAGCCCGTAGGTTTTATCTGAGCACGATAATTCAATCCTTCGTGAGGCATATCTGATCGTGAAACAAAATCTGCAACCCGGATGATCGAGTTTTTGCTCGGCGTTGGTTATTAGAGGCGATAACCGGACGATACCCACTTCGCACTTAATTTTCTCTTATTCAGATTCTAATGCGTTCACGCCTACCGCTGCTTACGGAGTCTAGGAACCCGGAAATTGAGTTGTTTCTGATTTTTTAAGAATTTATGATAAGTTATGCAAGCAGGCAAGGAAAAAGCCGTCTAGGTACCTCAGTAATCTCGCAATTTCTAATCCACCTATAGAACGAGACAACTTGATAGAATTTCCGGCATTCAATCGATAAGCTCGAGACACGCGAAACCGGTTACGACGTCAACGATCTCAGGGTTCTTCGATATTACGCAGCTAAAATTAATCTGAGAAGAATGTCGCAATTTTTTTTTTTTTTTTTTTTTTGTAGCTTCGACTTTCAAGGTCCTATATCTTCGGAACGACCAGTCCCAAGTGAAAGACCGTCTGAACCTTTTTCGTAGAGAATTTCAAGAGCTTCAAAGTCAGTTTCAGACATAATGTCGATAGGATCAACAGGAAGTGAGATATCTACGAAGTAAGTCAAATGCGCGTAAGTCACCGACCAAAAGCTTGTGTGTGTATCTTCTCAACGGTTTATCCCACGCGAAAAACTTCTGAATCTATTTTGTGGGGAATTTCACGACCTTGAAAAATAGTCCTGATAACTTTTTACGTAGGAGGAACCGGAAGCGAGATATTTGCAAAAAGAACATATAGAAAACGGTAGAGATACACAAGTAGTGACTAACCCTGCTATCAATAAAAAAAATCGTCTGCTGCATTTGTCAAGTAGTCAAGGTACTTGGGTTGCAAAAGCCATTATAAGAATGACAGAAAGAAAGGTTTGAATATTGGATAAAGTTTTCTGGACAGGAGAGTCTGGAGGCCGTCGATTCCCGTTAAATCCATAAAAATTTCATTCTTACACTGATAAGTAACGACAGGCCTAACCTAGCCCAACTTCTACTTTCGTTCGGCATCCCCGACGAGGAGGAGCTTTCGCACCCTCGCCTCGGTCGACCCACCCCGTCCCTAAAACTCGGGTGTAAAAGACTGGAGGTCAAATGCCGTGGGAATTTATGGGGCTGGAAAATTGGTTCGATGAAAGAAAACCCCGACCCGTTATAGTCCCAGAAGAGTAACGCCGAGGAGATAAGCGACGATAAGAATGACGTCCCGGAGGCGGGGGCGGATTTAGCTACGCACCTATTTTCAATTATCTACAAGGATAACGAAAACAGTTCATCTTGAGGATAACAAATTTCTTTTTTTTTTTCTTTTCAGGCACATCAAGGACACGGAATGAGAAAAAAAAAAAGTAGAAGAATAAGAAAGTCCCTCTTCTCTCGATTTTTCTGCGACTTTAGACCATTTTTTTTTTTTTCACCTTCGCAGATTTTCTCGTGACTTCCCCAATTATTTCCAGACATTTCCTGACGATTTTATGAGTTCCTTTTTATTTTCCCGATTTTCCTAATACTTCGTTTTCCATTCTTTGACTTAGTTGACAATTTTTGGATTTCCCAACTAGTATATTTCGGATCATTGATTTCTATTCGTTTCCATCACCTTTTCTCCAGCTATTCGATTCAATTTTCTCACCTTTTTCCTACTTGCGTAATAATTATCTTCATTTCCTTAAATTTTACTCGACTTCCTTGACAATTTTTTACCAATATTTTCCCGATCATTCATTTCTATACTCATTTCCTTTACTTTTCCCATACTTCTACTCGAATCGTTTTTGCAATTTCATTAACAATTTTCATAATCCCCAGATTTTCTTTCAATTTTCCTAGACTTCTAGGTATTCACTGCACAGTCCAATTGAATTTTGGAGTTTGACACGATTGAAATTGCACCAAATAATAGAACGTTGAAAATGAGATCGGTGACAACCGGACCAGAAATAATCCTTGTATTCGCTTTTTCTACATTTTTTTTCCGGTCTACTTTTATTCCTTTTTCTTTCCATCGTTTGGTTCGGCTGCATCGTAGCGTGCCGTCTGACAGGAGTAAAGGATAAGTTCTCTCCTCTGGCAGGTCCAACTTGTTTGAGATGAACCGATAGCTCCGGAGAAAAGCGTCCCTCCTAGCTCTAACTTGTTCCCAGTAGCTTTTTCCTTTTTCTACTTCTACTTCTTCCACTTCTTCTTCTTCTTCTTCTTATTCGTCTATTTATTTTCTACACCTACCCCCGTCTTTTTGACCCGTGGAGCGTCTGACACGTTTTGCGATAACGTTTCAAACGCAGCTCTCGCTTTTTTTTTTCTGCAAATAAAGAGAAAACTAATTCAACCTCCTCCTTCCCGACTGGATTAATTACTCGCTCGAAGATTAAAGACTCTACAGGTCCGAAGGATAAAATTGCCTTGTTTGGTCCAGATGAAAAAAAAAGGCGAAATATCGAGAAAATATACTTGAAGCAATTTTTCGAATCATTGCAATGTGAGGCTTGAAGAAAAATGGAAAGCCATTTTTTCAAGACACTTTTTTTCGGGAAAAAAAATTCCCCGACTTCACGACTGGTTGATCAATTTTCCCTGACCGAAATTCTAATATTGTCTTGATTAGGGCTACAAGATTATACCCCCAATTCTGGATTTCATTTCGATGCAAATTGATTAGGAAATCCAACAATGTTGGGACCAATTATATGAAAATTTTTTTATTTCGTTGCCGAATCATTACACGTTAGCAATTTCTTTTAATTTTTCCCTGACCAAGTTTGAAATTCCCTGACATTTCCCGGTTTTCCCGGTTTTCCCTGACCGTGGCCACCATGTCGAAAGAATTAGGGATGAAAAGTTGAGTTTTTACTGAATCTCGCTAAAACTCTTGGTTCGATCTCAAGAACGATCGAACAGATTTTGACGAATTTGGTGTCAATCGAAGCGGTTTTCCGAAACATGGAACTGATTAGATTTTGAATTCAATTGCTCCAGTAGTTTTCGAATTATTCATTAGAGAAAAAAAATAGCTAAAAACAGAGTAAAAATCATTTCATCATGTAGTTACTAAAATTCGTAGACAAAGGTTTTTTAATCGCTGATAACGAAACTGAGATCAGATTTCTGAAATTTGTTTGAAAAAAAAATCCAAAACTCGTCTGATTCCAACTAAACTTGATACCTGAAGGTTTTTTTGATCGCTGATAACGAATTCGGCATCGAAATTGCGAAATTCGTAACTTTACAACCATTGAACTATTTCGCAGACACTAAACAACGCCAGCCTCGTGCTTCGACGGTCTTAATATCAAAGTCGTGCGCTCATAAGGATGTGTCTTAGAACAATAGACTGTGTACAGTCAGTTTGTTTCGGTTTATTGGCAGTTGAATAACGAGCCGAGTATCTAAAGTCACGCCGAGAAGATAATCCAAAGGTTACACTTACTCGTCTTCTGCCACCGAAAACAGTTTCAGTAGAAAATAACAATGAAAGAGCAAATGACGAACAAGTAATTGAAAACAATATCGAATAAAAACTTGAAGCGTTCGTCAGAGAATGTAATTAAGTGGGCTCGTGTGTGTAATCAAGTGGGAAGAGAAACAAAATGATAAACAAGTGAAAAAAGAAGAATAATCTTCTTAGAAGAATGTTTAATCAAATTATAAAAGTAATAATAACGAGACCGCAAACTTCCGGAATGTTTTTGCAATTTCCCATTCCAGGACAATCAAGTTTTAGATTGTCGAATCACAAATATCACGTCCTCAACCCACACAAAAAAAAAAAAAAAATTGATAACATATAAAACATCATGAATTTAGTCGTGAGTGTAATTTTTATTGAATATAAAAAAAATGAAGAATCATTATTCGAGTGTTTGAAAATTTATGACACTCGTAATTATGTGATAATCAAGAGGGAAAGCGATGAGTCAGTCTCTGATTGTCACCGAGGAAATCCTACGTCACCGTGGCGAACGGGAAACTTGCCAAAAATTAAGCTCAAGACTGTTGGCTACGTGACTGTGGTCACGTAGAAGGCAATCATTGTCATACATCGATGATTAGTTAGGACACAAAACGGGGGTAAATCTTCCTCTGATATCGTGAAAACGAAATTTTAAGCGAGGTCAGGGTCCAGAGAGGAGGGAAGCTAATTATCAAACAATTTTCAAACAAAACAAAAGTTCTCAATTTTTAACTTCCCGTTTCTCTGTTTTCAGAGAAAAAAGGAAGTTATTGAGATCACCCCGAAAATGAAAAGTTGAGTTTTCACTAAATCTTCACGCTTCGACGTCCAAAGAATCACCTCGCCGACCATTTGTGCGTGACCACATTTTTGTCCGCGCGATATCTCGAGAACGCGTGGTCGGATTTCGATCAACTTGGGCTCAATCGACGGGGCTTTTCTCAACTTAGAACTGATTAGATATTTTGGCTTCGATCGGATCAGTACTTTTTTAACTATTCAAATAACAAAATTCTAAAAAACACAACAAAAATGACGATATCTTGAGAACGAATCAACGGATTTCAATGAAATTTGGTACCATATGGTTCTTTTGATCGCTGATCACGAATCTGAAGTCAGTTTTGCAAAATTTTCATTTGGCGTATTCTATATGGTGCAAAAAAACTAAAAACATTTGGATTTGGATGAAACTTGGAACTCGTAGGTTTTTTGGGTCACTGATCACGAATCTGAAGTCAGATTAGCGAAATTCAAAATGGCGAGTCCGATTTGGTGGGAAAAATACTAAAAACATTCGAAATCTTACGGAAATTTGTACTCGAAGGTTTTTTGAACCTCTGATCAAGAATCTGAGGTCAGATTTACAAATTTCAAAATAGCTGAGAAGAAAATAAAAAACGGGAAGTTCGAAGGCTGGCTCATAGTCAGCCCAAACCCGCTTGTTTACTGTAGTTGAGACTTGAATGTAATAATGGAGAATATAATATAAAAATGAAGGAAGTGAAAATTGAATGAAATAAATGAGATACTCGCGGAAAAAGGAACCGAGTTCCTTACGGAATTTCTTGGTGAATAAAGGAAACCTGAATCGACAAAAATTCTTCAATTCTTGTAGATGCAGGTAGATATGGAGGGTATCGTGTTCCTGGTTATGACGATGCGGAACAAAAAACTAAATTAGTTAAAGAACGAGGGCGAAAAAAGAAGCTCGCAGACTGAACCAAATTCGTGGGTGTTTGAAATAATTCCTGAACAACTGCATACACCGTTTTTATTCTACCTATAAAAATGGCTTCCGGAAACGGAAGTTCACCGGTTTTAATTCTGTGCGAATTCTTAACAAGGTCGAGAGAAACTGAGGGTGGGGCAAAAAAAAAAAAAAAAAAAAGGGTGAGAAACATTCTACGTAGATATAGAAGGGAATAATGACATCGGGAAATTATCTGCAAGCAAAAATTCTCAATTTCAATTTCAATTTTTTTATCACTAATCAAAAAACTGTTAATTCAGCCTAAAACACGTATTTAAAAAATAATCAGTACCTACATAATAATTTCATACAGAACACATTTTCTAAGAAATAAAAAAAGGAAAGACTAGCTGAATTTAATCAAGACACAATCTTCAAATATGAATATTAGCAAAGATAAAAAAAAAAAGTTAAAAGAACGTCGATCTTTTTTATCTCAAATTCTGTAAAGACGAGACTGAAAAATAAAAAAAAAAAACAGTCAAAAAAGTAAAGAAAAGTGGATTGAATGATTATTCCGAGTACGAAAACGAGGATCTCCTTGATTGAATTATTATAATCTCCGAATTTAGGTCGTGGAGACGATGATAATCGAGGCACTCGAATCTGCCCACGCCGTTTTATGTCATAGCTTGTTGTATATACATATATATGGGTCAATCTCATGGAAGCTTCGCTACAGCCGAATGAAAGAAAGATATCTATAGACTGGCCTGGCATGGCGGCTGAGAGTTCAAAAGCAACATCAGACGAATTAATCTGTCCTGACCAGAGATCCCTTCGCCATAATAGCCCGATGCTAATCTTTCTGGGAAAAGATTTTCTCTTTTTTTTCATCTTTTTTATTTATCTATTATTTTTTTCTCTCAACTTCTTTCGGTTCAGACGATTTAATTCAAAATCCCCCCCGGTTGAAGGCGGACCGTTGATTTAATTTGAGAAAAATTTCATCAAATGTCTTTCAGATATTATAATTATTATGATTAATGATCAACGACGTTGTCAATTTCTTTTTTTTTTAATCCAAAATCAGCCAGAATTAATTTAAACTCGTGGATATTCGTAAAACGATTAATCAAAGCGTCAACATTAATTAATTAACTCGGTAATTAACGTTAATTTCAAATTATATTTATCCAAAATCAGCAAAAATTAATGAAACTTGTAGATCTTTGAGTAAAACGGTCAATCAGAGCATCAATATTAATTAATTAACACGATAATTAACGTTAATTGATGGATCCTGATTCATAATTGATTGTCAAAGTTTTTTCTATGAAAAAATATGAGCAGGATCAACGTCTGAATTAATTAATCCAAGATAAGATAAGAAAAAAAAAAGAAAATTGCGAAAATTTTCAAAATAGGATAATAATAATTACTTTAATTAATTTTGAAATCTGAAAAAAAATTCAAAGTCGAAAGAAATGAACTGATTCAAAATTTTCCTTCGACGAAAAAAGAAAAAAAAAGAATCTCTAAATTTTTTCAACTCTAAGAATAATAATGAATAGGATTTTTCGACGAGGATCCGTCCGAGTCACGAAAAAACTAATTGACATTCAATAGACGGTGGGAAGGGAAAAAAAAATGTAATTGAAGAGGGTCGCGTCGCTGTGAAAAAAGAGTAAAATAAATAATAGAGCCTACAAATCGCGGCTCGGATTTATCCCCGTTTTCCAGGGTTCAGTTCAGTTGGAGTGAAAAATAAGAAGAAGCAGAAGATAAAGAGAGAGAGAGAAGAAGAAGAAGAAGAAGAAGAAAAAAAGAAAAAAGTATAACGACGTTTTCCGTCCGGAAGGAATCCTGCCAGCAGGAATGAGGGACGGGGGGGAATGGGGGGTCTCCGAATCGGGAATCGGATTCTAAGAGGAGGACCTCGTCAGCGTCTCAATACTCTTCTCATACTTTTTTTTTTCCTTCGACTGACTGCGCTGCACCTTCGAGGCAAGAGGAAAATTTCTTCGGCTTTTTTTTTTTTTTTTAATTTTAATTCCGCGATGCAGACGAGAAGGCGCGCCTCTCTTCTTCGGACCCCGGGGCAAAGAAGATAACCCCGTGAGATCAGAGACGGGGAAGAATTCTCTAACTACTGTGAAGCTAGCTCAAAATTTAAAAATGATAAAAAAAAAAAAGAATCGAAGAAAAACTAAAAAGAAAGTAGAAGAAAAATTTTACCTATTGGAAGATTAAATATTTTTTGTTCTTTTCTTCCGAATTTCATCATTTTCATTTTCACCTGAATCAATGAATTATTAGAATAATTAGAATTATTACTGATGATTGAATAAATTATTGACAATTTATTCGTAATTTTACTAATAATTTTAGAGATTGAGCAGAATATTGGGAATTATTTTTAATTGACAAGATATTATATATACTATGTGATGATGAATAGTAATTTTCAAATATCAACTATGTTGGGGGAAAATAAAAATTGATTAATATTTACTGAATAATTAGGAACATTTCGATCGAAGTAACTGAATTAATGAGCAATTGACAATATATTGAGAATTAAATGATAATCAACTGAACAAATTGGGATCAGTTCAAATTGAAATACAAATCATTTCGAATGGACAAGAACATGAATTGAAATTTTCAAATATCAATTCAAATTCGAGTTAATTAATTACAGCCTAGGTACTAAATTTGGAAGAAAAAAAAAAATTGAAACGAACGAATCAATGCGAATCAAGTTGAATTGAATTATCAAACTCAAAATTACCACAAAATAAAATAACCAAAAATGCATTACAATAAAGAAAGTTTCAAATACTCAGTTGAATTGAGTTGAACAATTTTTTAGTCC
Organism: Euura lappo; assembly: GCA_018257835.1. Classification (NCBI taxonomy): domain Eukaryota; kingdom Metazoa; phylum Arthropoda; class Insecta; order Hymenoptera; family Tenthredinidae; genus Euura; species Euura lappo. The sequence continues at coordinate 192,506 of JAEUYN010000759.1, read as the reverse complement.
AGAATTATTGAAAATGATAGAAGAAAAAAAGGATTTTCCGCACGCCGTGCGTAAAATCGGACTTTACGTGCGTTTGTGACGAAAAATTTTGTTCGATACATGTGCGAAAGTTGTTTTTCGCACTTGTATCGAAATATACTATTATTGAATCGAGGAAACTAGAAGAAAATTCATGATAGCAGAAAAAGTTGAATTTTGACGAAACTCACATCAATTGAATGAATTCTTCCCTTGAATCAAAAAAAATTATCTTCCGGCACAAATTTTGACCCAATATGAATAGAAAAAGGAAAAGAATTATGATAATAAATAAAAAAATAAATTTGGTTGATTTTCTACGTCGAAATTTATATCGTTAAACCGTCACCTGCAGAAAAGCAGAAGCAGCAGCTAGTCTAGGGCATAAAGTCTAGGACCGTGAGAGTTTTTTTTTTCCTCCTTCTGTGTTTTACTGTCAAGTTGCGGTTCGTCATTTCCATATAAAGTAACCGAACAGTGGATTTCGGACGATCAGTTGGACCCGATAAAAATAAATCGAAAGAGTTTATCGGACGTCGAGAGGATAGAAAAAAAAAACCAAAAAAAAGTAACAAGTAAGAAATCGGACGATGACCAGTGGATAAAATTTTCTATATTTTTGGCACAATCGAAGGACCGAGTGAAGCGACTGAAACACTGAGTATGAGTGAATTCAGACGTGGAATAGGAATGGGGAAAAAACACTGTAAGAGAGACTATTTCTTCAGCCAGTCGGATTAATTGAATCAATTTTTTTATCGGTCTCTCAGACTCCGCGGCGGTGAGACGCGGGTGTTATCGATATCTTTTTCTTTTTACCCGAATGTGTATATATAAGCACCGAGAAGAGCTTTCGGGTTTAATTTACGACGAATTTAGGCGCCTCTCGAGTCTCGAGTCTGTCGATATTTATTTATTTCTTTTATTTCTACCGAAACGAATCGCTGGCTCAACGATCTAGACGTGAAGTGAGATTCATTGTTCATAAAATTCACTACAAAAAACACCTTCAATAGTTTTTTTATGACACAGGCCTGAGAGCATCGATTGTACAGAACCGCGTGAGAATTGTGCACGTATTCATTGGTGTATTAGAGACAAACTATCGAAGATACGAGAAAAGAGTATCGGACCTTTTTTGTAGAGAATTTTATGAGCTTCATTTTTTGTAATAACCTCCGTGACGATAGGATCAACGGTTGTCGAGGTATGATGAAAAAACTGAATTCTAGCACCTCTGATTCAATATTCAATGGCTAATTAATTTTTTAATCTTCTCTATTTTTGTGCAATTTGAGTAAACTAGTGAATAGAGTTATTATTTGTACCCTAAATTATTGTTTCTAATTTTCTTCGCTTAATTTTTATCCTTCTATTCGTTAGTTTAATTCAGTTTGTCCGAGGTGAGTCACGATACCGAGAAGGTAACCGAGACACAAACAGTTTATCGGACACCTCGATCCCCTCTTACAAGTATTTTTTTTTTTTCCCCTTTATAGGTTGAGAAAATAGGGCTAGGAATCCTTATATCGTTGTTGGTCACGCGCGTTATGATACCTTTAAAGTGAATGACGCGTCGCACGCAAAACGGAAGCGCCAAACGCGCCGGAAGTTGAGAAATAATCAACAAACCTTGACCCAAACCCCACAGTCACGCACGGCTTAGGTATCCCCCAGACCGGAGTTACTATCCGCTTATAATAATAACCAGGCAGTACAATTAGTTTGGATAATGAATATAATCAGGTGACTAATCGTCAACGATCATTTACCACAATTTTTTTTTTCTTCTACTTATGACGACCTCTCGTTTACAGTAGATGAATTCGTTATAAGGTTCATTTCAAAAATAGTAAACTGACTGTTTAATCTCGTCTGAATTGGAAAATCATAATTATTCAATAATTATTATATCAAATAATGACCGTATAATCACGTTACCTCCGCTATTTGACGAAAATAGGGACTTTCGCTTCCTCATCCTAGTTCTATAGTGTCTCAAATTCAATCAAATAGACGATATATCGTCAAATAGGTGAGGTTCTACTGTATTATCGAATGACCAGGGGCTCCGCTCCTGCGCGCTTCGCGCGCCCACCCCGGTCGGCGCTTTGCGCCTCAAAAATTGGATTCACACCTTTTCATTCCCTTAGGAGTCGAATTTAAAAAAACGCTCAAACTACTTTCTAGGTATTTGAATTAGCAATAATTTGAAGCCAAAACGAAGTCAATATCTCATCGGGCCGAGGAGATATCCGTGAATCCGCGAAAACATGTTTTACCCCTTTTATTCTCCTTGTGGGGCGAATTTCGAAAAATCGCTTCTTAGTGGGTGTTTACGAAGGGAAGGGAACATGTTGCCCAAATTTCAAGTTTCTAGGTCAGGGGGTTCGGGCTGGGCGTTGATGCCACTTGTTCCTTCATAGATATACTAGGGACTCCGCTCCTGCGCGCTTCGCGCGCTCAGCCCGGTCGGCGCTTTGCGCCTCAAAAATTGGTTTCACATCTTTTCTTTCCCTTACGAGTCGAATTTCAAAAAATACTTGAAATACTTTCTAGGTATTTGAATGAGCAATAATTTGAAGCAAAAACGAAGTCAATATCTCATCGGGCCGAGGAGATATCCGTGAATCCGCGAAAACATGTTTTACCCCTTTTATTCTCCTTGTGGGGCGAATTTCGAAAAATCGCTTCTTAGTGGGTGTTTACGAAGGGAAGGGAACATGTTGCCCAAATTTCAAGTTTCTAGGTCAGGGGGTTGGGCTGGGCGTTGATGCCACTTGTTCCTTCATAGATTAAGACTAGGGGCTCCGCCCCAGCGCGCTTCGCGCGCGCACCCCGGTCGGCGCTTTGCGCCTCAAAAATTGGTTTCACACCTTTTCATTCCCTTAGGAGTCGAATTTCAAAAAACGCTTAAACTACTTTCTAGGTATTTGAATGAGCAATAATTTGAAGCCAAAACGAAGTCAATATCTCATCGGGCCGAGGAGATATCCATGAATCCGCGAAAACATGTTTTACCCCTTTTATTCTCCTTGTGGGGCGAATTTCGAAAAATCGCTTCTTAGTGGGTGTTTACGAAGGGAAGGGAACATGTTGCCCAAATTTCAAGTTTCTAGGTCAAGGGGTTTGGGCTGGGCTTTGATGCCACTTGTTCCTTCATAGATATACTAGGGACTCCGCCCCTGCGCGCGTCGCGCCTCCCCGGTCGGCGCTTTGCGCCTCAAAAATTGGTTTCACACCTTTTCATTCCCTTAGGAGTCGAATTTCAAAAAACGCTCAAACTACTTTCTAGGTATTTGAATGAGCAATAATTTGAAGCCAAAACGAAGTCAATATCTCATCGGGCCGAGGAGATATCCATGAATCCGCGAAAACATGTTTTACCCCTTTTATTCTCCTTGTGGGGCGAATTTCGAAAAATCGCTTCTTAGTGGGTGTTTACGAAGGGAAGGGAACATGTTGCCCAAATTTCAAGTTTCTAGGTCAGGGGGTTCGAGCTGGGCTTTGATGCCACTTGTTCCTTCATAGATATACTAGGGACTCCGCTCCTGCGCGCTTCGCGCGCTCAGCCCGGTCGGCGCTTTGTGCCTCAAAAATTGGTTTCACACCTTTTCTTTCCCTTACGAGTCGAATTTCAAAAAACGCTCAAACTACTTTCTAGGTATTTGAATGAGCAATAATTTGAAGCCAAAACGAAGTCAATATCTCATCGGGCCGAGGAGATATCCATGAATCCGCGAAAACATGTTTTACCCCTTTTATTCTCCTTGTGGGGCGAATTTCGAAAAATCGCTTCTCATTGGGTGTTTACGAAGGGAAGGGAACATGTTGCCCAAATTTCAAGTTTCTAGGTCAGGGGTTTGGGCTGGGCGCTGATGCCCCTTGTTCCTTTATAAATACAAGACTGGGGGCCCCGCCCCAGCGCGCTTCGCGCGCGCCCCCCGGTCGGCGCTTTGCGCCTCAAAAATTGGTTTCACACCTTTTCATTCCCTTAGGAGTCGAATTTCAAAAAACGCTTAAACTACTTTCTAGGTATTTGAATGAGCAATAATTTGAAGCCAAAACGAAGTCAATATCTCATCGGGCCGAGGAGATATCCATGAATCCGCGAAAACATGTTTTACCCCTTTTATTCTCCTTGTGGGGCGAATTTCGAAAAATCGCTTCTCATTGGGTGTTTACGAAGGGAAGGGAACATGTTGCCCAAATTTCAAGTTTCTAGGTCAAGGGGTTTGGGCTGGGCGCTGATGCCACTTGTTCCTTTATAGATATAGATATAATTAAGATTATGGAAGGTTTCAAGATAATTTTATATTTAGCAACAATCATTGTTCCTAAGACCTGTTATTCGATATTGAAATTCTGTTTTTATTGTATATCCTTTTATGGTATAAAGTAGAGCCAAAGTCGGTCACGATGTTAATCTGATATTATTTACAGTCATATCTCGAATAATCTTCTTATCGACTACGTTATAGTACGTTATAGGTCACGTTACTCGCGGTATAATTGCGTAAGCGAAGCAGATTATCCGACTATAAATAATTTGATACAATGTAATCTATGATTAGAATAAATTATTAATGTAACAATGACAGATTCTTGTTCTTTTTTTTTTTTTTACTTATTATTATCATTATTATTATTATTATTGTAGTTATTCATTTCTGAGAACGTGCGTCACCGATACTTTTATCGGTCATCAATCTCGGAACCACATGCTTATCCTTATCACAGAAATGGATTAGGCACGTTCGAAAAAATAGGTTCGTTAAATATTTTTACTACGTGTGCTCTAACACATAATTCGCATAATTCTTATCGAGGCAATAATCATTACCCGGAGAAACAAAACAAATAAAAAAATTTTTGGTGTCAACTTATCGTAACGGTTTTTTTTACAATTTTTTTTTCATTTTGGGTCAATTCATTAATTTTCTATGTAACGATTCTGTGTTGAAATTTGAATCATAAGAATTCGTGTTAATTTTGAGTCACTTGGTCAGAAAAAAAAGAATATTTTTGTTAATAAAAAATATCGAAACCTCAGAAGATTGAAAAATTAGAAATTTTGAGTAAAATATTTCGTTTTTTCTTCTGCTTTTTCAAGAACGGAAGGTAAAAGTTTTTCCTGTTAATCGAATACAATTTCCTCCTTCCCAGATGTCATAGATACTTGCGGTTCCTGGTTTCTCGTCAACTTGAAAGCTCGCGAGTCTGATACTGATACTAACCACGAATCGTGCGACAGCGCCACTTTTCTCGTTTCACGACAAACTACTTTTCCAACTAATCAGAAAGATTAGAAACTAGGAACAAAAAAATAGGGGGGAGAAAAGTGAGGCTGACACTGACGCTTTGACAGCCATTCGTTCTTTCTTTTATGCTTTTTTTTCTCTCGTTTCTCACACCCCATTCGATTTCTCCCTTATGATTTCTCCTCCATTTCCCACCCTTGTGACGCCTGTCACACAACAGGTTTCCGGCTCCTTTACTCACTCAGATTGAGGGAAAAATGAATAAAAAAAAAAAAAGGAGGCAAAAGTACTTGGATAAATGACACTGAAAATCAAGATTTTTTTTTCCCTATGAATCACGACCTACTAAAAAGTAATAATAATTGAATAAATCGCAATTTTTGAATTATTATAAAACTATATCGAAATATTTCTAAAATCGTTGTGATTCTTTTTTTTTTTTAATTGAAATTATTGAAAATTGCAATTTCTTGGATCTTAAAATCCTCTGATCCTTGAAACATGTTCTAAGATCTAGTGAAATTTTTTTTTCCAAATTTTTCTGATATCATTCTCAATTTTTTTAAAATACAATTTTACTTTAATTTGTTAAACGCTCTTAAAATCTTTGCATTCCTTTAAATTGTCAAAATATTCTTGAAATTCTGGGAAATCAAAAAAAAAAAAAAAATCTTCTCCTGCTCTTCATTTCAATCGGCATTCTATTCTATTTTTCAGTTTTTAGAATCATCTCATGACTATTTATGAATTTTATTTGAAAGAAACAAAAGAGAAGAATAAAAAAATCCCTCGATCTTATAAAATTCTGTAAAAAAAAGCAAAAAAAAAAGGATAAAAAAATTAATAATGACAAACGAATGAACGTACATACGTAGTACGTACCTACATACGTCGCGTATGCAGGCAGGCAGTCATCGTTTGTTCACAAGTGGGTCTTGTTTACACAAAAGGCAAGCCACAAGTCGTGTTAACTACCAACGATAACCCATTGCAACTCGATATAGGTATTCGAAAGGTGCCTAAGAGTGCCTACACAGACGCTTCAAAGTTCAACGTTTTTTTGTTTGTTTTTTTTCTCCCTTTTCTATTGTCTCATACAGTAATTCTGGTGTCGATGATGACATCTAGAGAATATAAAACGTCATTGAATCGTCCATTCAAAGTTCAAATCGGTATCTCTTTCGCGCCACAATGTTACGTCACTGTCCGAACCAACGCGGCCGCCATCTAGCGTCGGGACTCATAACTGAACCACTTCGTTTCTCTTATTTCTCGTTCTTGTTGAGGAGGCTACGTTTTTGGTTTATTCAATTCTTATCTGAAATCGTTTTTTGACCATATTTAACTGACTTTATTTAAAAAAAAAAAAAAAAAAACCGATATGAACAAATTTTTCAGCAGAATTGCCTTATTTTTTTATTTGCTCTAGTGAGCCCATTTCGCACTTTGGACGATCGCACAAATCGGGCGTCGTGGGTCGTTTTGAAATCTGCATTTTTCTCACGGTCAAAATGTAACCCGGTGAAGTTTCCGGTCGTTTGTGGCCTGGGTTCGTATCTTTTTACTGAATTTTAACGGTGTTCCTTTCGGCGTGGCGGTAAGACGCACAGACTTGTCTCGTTGATTATATCAAGGTTGTCGTTCCGGTCCGACGCTCTTTTGCCAAGGAGGTGGTAGTTAATAAAGAGGTATAACAGAAAATTAAGGAACGACCGAAAGTTTCTCAACCTCGTCGGATGTTATTATTCAACGATCGTTCGGATAAAACTTGAATCAGATATTCCACAGCAGGCATTAAAAAAAATTAACTTCTGACGCCTGTTTTTGATCCATAAAATAGCACTTTATACAGTTAAGGGGTCAGAAAAGCCGTAAAAAAATCAATTTTCCAGCACAGACATTAAAAAAGACCATTTCTAACGCTTGTTTTTGATTCATTAAGCAGGACTCTATACAGCAAACTTCAGGACTGCCGTAAAAAGTCTATTTTCCAGCACAGGCGGTAAAAATACATTTTTAACGCCTGTTTTCGATCCCTAGAGCAGAACTTTATACATCTAACTCCAAAACTGCGGAAAAAATAATCTTTTTGAGACTCGTTAACTCGCCAGGCACGCCGACTACTCTCACTAAAAACCTAACCTCGTCCAAAAAACAGTTACTTTACATGCCTGAAACATAATAAATATCTATATTTGTCCTATATTGATCCCCTAGCCGGTTAAATATTGTATGGGGCGGGTTCTTTTAACTTCCCGTTTCTCTGTTTTCAGAGAAAAAAGGAAGTTATTGTGATCACCCCGAAAATGAAAAGTTGAGTTTTCACTAAATCTTCACGTTTCGAGGTCCAAAGAATCACCTCCGACTATTTTCAGTTTGACGTCTGTGTGTGTGTGTGTGTGCGTGACCACATTTTTGTCCGCGCGATATCTGGAGAACGCGTGGTCGGATTTCGATCAACTTGGGCTCAATCGACGGGGCTTTACTGAACTTAGAACTGATTAGATTTTGGCTTCGATCGGATTAGTACTTTTTGAACTATTCAAATAACAAAATTCTAAAAATCGCAACAAAAAAATGACGATATCTTGAGAACGAATCAACGGATTTCAATGAAATTTGGTACCATATGGTTTTTTTGATCGCTGATCACGAATCTGAAGTCAGTTTTGCAAAATTTTCATTTGGCGTATTCGATATGCTGCAAAAAAACTAAAAACATTTGGATTTGGATGAAACTTGGTACTCGTAGGTTTTTTGGGTCACCGATCACGAATCTGACGTCAGATTAGCGAAATTCAAAATGGCGAGTCCGATTTGCTGGGAAAAATACTAAAAACATTCGAAATCTTCCGGAAATTTGTACTCGAAGGTTTTTTGAACGGCTGATCAAGAATCTGAGGTCAGATTTACAAATTTCAAAATAGCTGAGAACAAAATAAGGGAAGTTCGAAGGCTGACTCGTAGTCAGCCCAAACCCGCTTGTTTGCCTTCTAACGGCTCCTACATACTAAAAACATAACCACAAGAGAGAAAAAAAAGAAGAGTTACAGCCTAAATATCTACTGCTTATTTTCGGCTTGGGTTTATCATGTGTCCAAAGTAAGGGATTTTCGAAGGAAAGGCCAAAACAAGTTGGTAAAAAGTGTTGGGTCTCCCGCAGGGCGATACTCGCTCTTTCTCTTTTTCTTTCCCTTCTCTTCCCTTCGCCAAAACGTCAGTTAGGTCATGGTCCGCCGCTCCAATTGTTACTTTGTTATTCCAGCGGCACTTCCTTTCACCCTCCTCCTCTTCGCTGGCTACGACGCCATCCTATTGTGTTCGTGACAGGCCTCAGTACGTATACGTAGACCGAATTCGCCTTTCCATCTCCTCTCTCACTCTCTCTTCCCTAATTGCTACGTAGTCTCGAGGTTTGTTCTTCGTTTGCGAAAAACACGGAAGCTATGGTAAACTGACATAATATTTTATCCAAGATTTTGTATCTCAGATGTAATACATATGATATGAGAAAAAGACGTAATTTAATATAAAACAAAAATTGAAGAAACATCGAAGAATATAATCGTTCAATAATTTTTATTTAATTCAATTGGTGAATTTCGAAATTTGCAAAACTTTAAATTTTATCAATCAATTTACCTAAACTAATTTTTGGATCAATTTATATTCTAAATCAATGAAATTTCATCTAATAAGTTAGATTCCTGGATCTTAATGAATAAAATCTCGTTAAAAAAAAAAACTAATAGAGTCAAAATCAGTTCAAATTGATAAAAGTGACGATATTTTTGTTTTGTCATCATTTTATATCAATTTAATTCGATTCTGGCTCAATTTTCTTTTTTTTCCTGTATTTTCATACTAAAAAAAATTATTCCCAGAAAAATTTCGCCTCCCAAAAATATCGACCAAAAAAAAATTTTCTGATTATAGACAAAAATGTAGCCAAAATAAATTCGAATCGATAAAAGTAAAAATTAGAATGAAAGAAAATGCAATTTTTGAATTCGTCAAATAATTCGTCAAAAGAATAAAATATGAAGGCAAAAACAAAAAAATAAATAAATAAAAAAACTCGAATACATGTATTCCAGAATTTTTGGAAAATCCTTTCTGCATGCCGCAGCTGCAGCGTTAAAATTGCGTGAGAATATCAGCTGTTGTTCAGCCTGAGCTCGTAGGGAAGCTAATAGCGATTTTCTTTGAAGATTCTCTGAAGCGAGATTAGAGACTGTGTTAGACACACACACACAGACACACAGAGAAAGAGAAAGAGAGAGAGAGAGAGAGAGATAGGAAGATACGAATGAATAATATATGCGATCGTATTGTGAAGGAAAAATATTATTTGTGGACGTTCGAAAGGTTGCACATTGCACGTTGCCATTATACGTTCCCCGTTCATTGACAATGGGAACAAAATAAATGCGCAGCTGTCCTCGCGAGAGGAAAAAAACCAAAAATGAAATGAAAGTGTCCGGAATTGTTGAACGGAAAAGGAAGAGGACCGGTGCGCCTTGAATGCAACCCAAAATTAGACTCGAATTTAATGCAATTTTGAACGACACCAGAGAACGACAGAATTAATTGGAGGTGAACACAGTCGACCTCCTCTTTTTCTAGATTCAACATAAATAAGTCAACAAAAAAAAAGATAATAATTTAGAATTCTAATTGAAATCGCTCAGAAAAACAAGCGGATTTGGGCTGACTATGAGCCAGCCTTCGAACTTCCCGTTATTTATTTTGTTCTCAGCTATTTTGAAATTTGTAAATCTGACCTCAGATTCTTGATAAGCGGTTCAAAAAACCTTCGAGTACAAATTTCCGTAAGATTTCGAATGTTTTTGGTATTTTTCCCAGCAAATCGGACTCGCCATTTTGAATTTCGCTAATCTGACTTCAGATTCGTGATCGGTGACCCAAAAAACCTACGAGTACCAAGTTTCATCCAAATCCAAATGTTTTTAGTTTTTTTGCAGCATATCGGATACGCCGAATGAAAATTTTGCAAAACTGACTTCAGTTTCGTGATCAGCGATCAAAAAAACCGTATGGTACCAAATTTCATTGAAATCCGTTGATTCGTTCTCAAGATATCGTCATTTTTGTTGCGTTTTTTAGAATTTTGTTATTTGAATAGTTAAAAAAGTACTAATCCGATCGAAGCCAAAATCTAATCAGTTCTAAGTTAAGAAAAGCCCCGTCGATTGAGCCCAAGTCGATCGAAATCCGACCACGCGTTCTCGAGATATCGCACGGACAAAAATGTGGTCACACACATACAGACGTCAAACTGAAAATAGTCGGAGGTGATTCTTTGGACCTCGAAACGTGAAGATTTAGTGAAAACTCAACTTTTCATTTTCGGGTTTGATCACAATAACTCCCTTTTTTCTCTGAAAACAGAGAAACGGGACGTTAAAAAATAAAATTTTTTGAATACATCAATAATAGAGAACATCGTCGTTTATTTGTAGTATATAAAAAATCTGAACATATATATTTTTAACCTTTGATCTGCTATTTTCAAGTTTGAAAATCTGACTTCAGATTCGTGATCAGCGATAAAAAAAAAAAAAAAAAACCTTTGGGTACCAATTCTGATAAAAATCTGAATATTTCTAGATAATTTTTACGATATTGTATCCGAAATTTTGAATTTTGAAAATCTGACCGAATTGAGAACCTCCTTTTTTTTTTTGAATTCGTTTATTGAGGTTCAAAAAAGGCGTTAATTTTTTACTCGTGTGATCTCATAGTTCCCATTCGTTATTGATATACATATACGATGATGATATCATTAATTAAATGAAAACGTGACGATAATCGCAACGCTTCATACGAGATCAGTAAACGAACGAGCTCTCAAGTAACGCCACACATGCCACGGCGAAACAACCAACACCACGTGGCCGTGGCCGAGGCAGCATGAGCAGCACGACTAGTCGACCCGACTCTATCGCCCGGTTTGTAACTAGCGTAGCTAATGCAAGTAGATAACTAGCGCGATGCACAGACCGAGCGCGAGCGCAGAGAGCAACAGCCTAGGCCCTAGGCTGCATCGGTTGTTCGGCTAGGTCAGTTATACGCCCCAGAGCGTCGCGTCTCTATTCTCGCTCTAGTCAGTCTAGCGGATACATACTGATACCACTTAACTCGCGGCCGCCTCTACCTGCTGTCCCTCATACCGACGAGTGGAGGCTCGTCCCGATCGCTTGCACTCGTTCTACCCCCACCTCCCAGCAAATAGCATATTGCACTCTGGCCTATTCTGTCCCTGCAGTCAAGCGGTTGAACTACTCGTCGCTTGCTTCGTCCCGATCGCAGACGATTCCAGGCACCCGTTATGCAACGACTTATTTTTGTGTGTTATTCGTTTTTTTTTTTTCTCCAATTTGTGCAGTTTTTTTTATTTATTTTTTTCAATAAAGATGATTAAATTATTACTGAAGAAAGAAACGAAAAAAAATTTTGACTAGAAATACAAAAAATTGCAAATTTCTCAGGAATTTGAAGCACAGTTTTTTTTTTTTTTTTTCCTGACTTTAAGATATTTTCCAGATAAATCTATTTTTTTTTTTTTTTTATTTTAAATTTTATTTCGTTACTTCCATTGATTATTTTCAATATTTCAATATAAAAAAAATGTATTTATTTTTCTTCATTTTGCTTCTCCTTTTTATTTTTATGACACTTTCCAAAATTGGTTTCGAAATTTTTTAGGTTCCTTTTAGCTTTTTTTTTATTCGTCTTTCCGTTTGTTGTTGTCTTTGTTTTTTTTTTTTCGTTTCATCCCATCTTTTTTTTTTCTTCCGTTAGAATCTGATGTGAATTCAATGATAACAATTTTTGTTTCATTAAATTGTTATTATTTTATTTTTTTTCTCAATTGCAGTTTTGAATTATGATCCCTCATTTTTCTTTTTTTTTTCGTTATTATTCCATTGAAATCCCGTAAACCATATACATAAAAATAGTTGTATCTTCTTCCTTGTTTCTTTTTTTAAGATTAAAGACAGCAAAAATTATAATAATTTATATTTCAATATTGAAGAAAAAAGATACCGTATATATATATATATAGATATTCTTTTTTTCTTCTTTTTCTGTGTTAAAAAATAGGTTCGTTCGTTATAATAAATTCCCTACCTCTATGCGAAATGAAAATGATAACGTCAAGTACATACCGACCTAATGCGTCTGCATGCCTGCACCCAGCAGGTTCGTGCAGTTCGCAGAAGGGGTTTTTTTTTTATATAAAGCTAATTTCCACGTACCTGTAACAAAAAAAATGAAAAAAGAATAATTATCAGCACAGAGGTTATGACGTTGGCAAGAATATTATTTAAACCTATAATTCAGAATATATCGGACTAAACGAACCAATTAATTAATTAATTATTTCCCTACTGAGGAGAGTTTCTCAATTAAAAAAATCTGTACCAAGTAATCTCAGCAGGACAGAAAAAAAAAACAATAGAAATAGTAATTTTTTCATCAAGTAATTAATTAATTGGTTCGTTCAGTCAGATATAATATTCTTAATGTGACTAGATAGATGGAGTCATTGGCATAAACTTTTATTTTTCATTTTTTGTTCTTCATCTTTTCTGTGGGGTGAACAAATTTATTTTAATAAATATTGAATTTTACATCGATTTAGAATTTTCAATTCGGAGATTGGATTTGAGAATTTTGAATTTTGGATTTTCCAACTGCTTTGAATGTTGAATTGGAAACTTTTGAACTTCAATTTTCAATTTCTAATCCTTAATTTTCAAATTCGACTTTGGATTTTTAATTTCCAATTTTTATTCTTCATTTTCGAATTATGGCTTTTCTCAAATTCAAATTTTTCATGTCTAAATTGTAATTTCAAATTTTGACATTGAATGTTGAATATTTGAAATTTGTCATTTTTGAGTGTCAAAATCTTAAACACCGGTTTTAGAATTTCTAATTTCTACTTTTCAAGTCAGAAGTTTGAATCTTTAACATAGAATTTCTAATCATGTCTTGAATTTCAGCTTCAATTTTCCCAATTCTTCGTTATAAAAATTCATAAAATTGAATCTTCATATTCTTAAAATCCTGTTTCTGCTTTTACAAAATATTTTTCATTTTAAATCGATACAAAATAAAATCTCAAATACCAAATTCTACACTCAATATATAATTCTAGAAATTATGATCTACCCTATAGTTTGAAAACCCATCAGATCAAAGAAATTTTCATTCAAAATTTTTCAAATTCAACATCCGAGGTAAAAATTTGAAATTACAATTTAGACATGAAAAATTCGAACTTGAGAAAAGCCAGAATTCGAAAATGAAGAATAAAAATTGGAAATTAAAAATCCAAGGTCGAAATTAAAAATTAAGGATTAGAACTTGAAAATTCAAGTTCAAAAGTTTCCAATTCAACATTCAAAGTAGTTGGAAAATCCAAAATTCAAAATTTTCAAATCTAATCTCCGAATTAAAAATTCTAAATCGATGTAAAATTCAATATTTATTCAACCCCATCAGATCAAAGAAATTTTCAGGTAGTTCTTCGAGGTCAGATTTTCAGCTGGGTATTCCTCGAGGTTCACGTTTTCCTCCTAAGAGTGACAAAATGCTACGATTAGGACGAGTTCGGTCCCACGAGGTTGCCTAATGACACGCCTGGGACCTCTTCGGAATTAAACTACCCCCTGGCACCGTATTTTCCTCCACCTTCAAAACCATTTTCTTTTTCGTCTTTCATTCATTTTTCATTTCATTTTAGAATTTCAGATTTTTATTATCGAGTCTTTCACGCAAAAACTAGAAAATGGAAAGAATTTTTATTGGCTCGATGGCGAGATTTAAACGAGAAATAACAATAAAATATTGAAATAGTTGAGCAAGCTTGTATCATAATTAATAAAATATGAGTCAATTAATTAATCAATTTTTTCATTCATGACTGACTCTGTAAATCGACGTGAATCAACGAGTCTTAAATGAAATAATGAGAATTAAACGTGAAGTAATTGTATTCACTGGAATTAACGATTAATTAATCAATATTATTTAACAAACAAAAAAAATTAAATAAAAAAACGTATCCATCAAATCTTCAGTTAATTTTTTCCCCTCGCTATTGATTAACTATTTAAATTTCCAGTAATCAAAATTCATAAAAAAAATTTTGAATACGTTGCAAAAATCAAAACGAAAAAAAAAAATCAAAATGTCTTTGGTTGAAAATGGTATAAAAAAAAAACAAACAACAACAACGCAGGATTGTTTAATAATTGTCCGAATCTGACGTTCTAACCGCGCTAGACGGAGTCTGGGAAAGAGGGTTGTTTAGTTTAAACTCGTCTCCGTTGTCACAAATTGAGTTTATAACACGTAGATTTAAGTTAATTAAGGAAAGGCGCCGACTGAACTGTAAGTCAAAGTTTCAAGTTTAATGTCGGTACTTAGGTTGGAGGAAACAAAGTTATACGCGGTTTTTCGGTCTACCTACCCATACATACCCATAGCTAATACACAGACTATAATTATTTTCATTCCATAATGACGTAGCAGAATTCAAATTCCCAAGAATATATAATAATCATATTAAGAAATTGGAAAATTTGCTCAAATATATTTTAGGGTGACAAAAAAAAAAAAAATCTATATCTATATAGATCTATATCGAACCCCTTGATCTAGAAACTTGAAATTTGGACAACATGTTCCCTTCCCTTCGTAAACACCCACTAAGAAGCGATTTTTCGAAATTCGCCCCACAAGGAGAATAAAAGGGGTAAAACATGTTTTCGCGGATTCACGGATATCTCCTCGGCCCGATGAGATATTGACTTCGTTTTTGCTTCAAATTATTGCTCATTCAAATACCTAGAAAGTATTTCAAGTATTTTTTGAAATTCGACTCGCAAGGGAAAGAAAAGGTGTGAAACCAATTTTTGAGGCGCATAGCGTCGACCGGGCTGAGCGCGCGAAGCGCGCAGGAGCGGAGTCCCTAGTATATCTATGAAGGAACAAGTGGCATCAACGCCCAGCCCGAACCCCCTGACCTAGAAACTTGAAATTTGGGCAACATGTTCCCTTCCCTTCGTAAACACCCACTAAGAAGCGATTTTTCGAAATTCGCCCCACAAGGAGAATAAAAGGGGTAAAACATGTTTTCGCGGATTCATGGATATCTCCTCGGCCCGATGAGATATTGACTTCGTTTTGGCTTCAAATTATTGCTCATTCAAATACCTAGAAAGTATTTCAAGTATTTTTTGAAATTCGACTCGCAAGGGAAAGAAAAGGTGTGAAACCAATTTTTGAGGCGCGTAGCGCCGATCGGGTTGGGCGCGCGAAGCGCGCAGGGGCAAAGCCCCTAGTGAAAAATAAAAGGTTGAGGAGAAAATCAAGATAAGTGTCAACGACTGAATTTCTTTGCGGACATAATTTACATTGAGAGGGGAAGGGGGAGGGGGGGGGGCAGTGCTAAACTGACCTAAGACAACAGTAGAGATATATGTCAACGAAAGTGATACACGAGACACGAATTTATTTACTTTGAAAAAAAAAAAGCCTGAGCGAAGTGAACATTTCTTGTTTCCTCGAGGAGAATTTATTCGAGGGGTGGGATTGAGACGCGAGTCTGTCTGGGGGAGGGGGGTTAAATTAGAAAAAAATAATAAGATTGTAGATATATATCTATATCTATATATTTATTGTACGCAGCAGGCGATGAAAACGACTCATTGAGTTTGAAAGTGGTGATATTGCGGTGACAATCACAATCCCAATCGCAATCACAATACAGACTGAGATAGTATGACTGCCGAACGCGAACGTGCCGTCTGGACTTAAGGGATATTCAATTACCCCCAGGGTTGGAGGAGAGAAAATATTTTCCCGAGGCTGAGAGACTTTTCACGCGTTTCGATTCAGAGAAGATTTTTTTTTGGTGATTTTGAGGATATTGAAAAACAAATTAATCTCTAATATCTTTGATGAACTGATTTTTTTTTAATTTTTTAGTCGTTTGTTTTATGATCTTTATTAATTAGAATCAGAAAGTCATAGAAAATTATTAATTATCGCGATTTTTCTTATAGCAGATTTTCAGAGATCTCGAGTTTCACGAAACTGCGAAAAGAGATATAAATAAAAAAAATTAATTGTGAACTTATATCCAGCGATTTATAATTAAGTGGAACGATTTACAGTGATTTCAACAGACCACCGAAGAATTTCAATTATTTTTTACTGATTCTGGTGTCTTGGAAATCTTCTAAAAGTTACATCAGAATAATTTCGATTTCTTTCGATTTTTCTGAAACTAGAAATGAATGAAAAACATTTAGTCTAAGTGATAGAAAATTGAATTATCAACTTAAATTCACTGTAAATCACATGAAATTATTCGAGGTTGATTAAAAATCACTGAATATCAGAAACCCTGAGCCTAAAGAATCTGTACAAATATAAATTAGAAGAAAAAAAAACTAAAAGCAATGAAAAATCACTGAAATTCGTACAAATAGTGATAGAATTTTTTTTTTCTTCCAATCGTAAAAATCATCACTAGAAATTTTCAACGATAGCAAAATAATTTCCAGTAAATAATTAAAAAACGATTTCTCCGAAAATCTGTCCTACAGCCTCTAGAATTTTCGGCTGAATCATTGTCTCTTTGTTAAGAGAGAAATTCAAGAGGGAAAAAAGAAAATCTTGAAACGTTTCTGCAATAAATCGTGAGGATCGCGTCCCACGTCGTTTATGTAGTGTAATAAAGCTCAAATCCTAATCCACTTAATGAGTCCTTTCAGTTTTTCTTGCTACAATTTTCTTTTTTTTTCTGGTCTCCTCTCTCTCGGGCTTATGCGATTATATTAAATTGTGAAAAATCCTGAAAGTAAAAGAGACATAAATAAAGAGAAGCGGTACCAAATAGGCTTCACATCCACTCCAACCTTCCTTCTTTCCATCTTGTACAAGTTTGAACTTATGTGGGCAGGGTGGCACAGGCCGTATAGTATAGTACCTAAATCCTCTAAGGGATTACCGCGAAAATAGAGAGAGAGAGAGAGAGAGAGAGATATTGCAATTTCCTGGCAATTTGGTCATCAGCTTCCAATAACCCATATATCCAAGATTACGCGGGCGACGCTGGTACCAATTACTTAACTTTCGAAAGCTACCAGGTTTGCATATAAAGTAACCCGGTGGTACGCTATGCCAAAGCAGCGGGGAGTCCCCTTGGTCTACGTGCTCCAGCATCTTTCAAGCTGCTTATAACAGACGAGTAGTAGTGGTACACCTCTACGTTACAATTTAAACTGACGTGTCTTACACCGATTTATCATGACCAGAAAATATTATATACCCTTGGAAATATGGAGGGAGGAGAAGAAGAGAATCTGAATTCAGGGTGTCTACTCGAGTCAAGATCTAAAATTCCCTGAGAATTCCAGGATATTCCAGGCTATTTTTTTCTATTTTTCCAGGTGCGTCGAGATACGATTTTTATTATTATTTCGCAAAATATACTAGATTTTTTTTTTTTTGCAATCTAATCTGGGTTTCAAATTTGCAGAATATTTTTTTCCAATTGATCACTTTCAGAAAAAATTCCCTGAGTGAACTCAATATTCCCTGAGAATTCCAGGATATTCCAGGAGAATAAAAATTCCCTGAGATTTCCAGGACTTCCAGGTTTTTCAAGGATGTAGACACCCTGTTGCCTGATTAAACGAAAAATTCCAAGATATGAAAACAAATATTTGAACGTAAACTATGAGCAAGTTTGCAAAATTTCTACAAAAAGCATTCAATATTGTAGGACTTGAATGGAATGAAAAAAAATGCTATGTTAAGGTTGAAAAAAATTCATATAAGCTGATTTTATTTTCCTATAATTCAGTAAAAATGAATGATATGAAAAAATCTGACTTTGTTTATGAAAGACTAAATTTCATTCATAAATATTGAAAATCGTAGGACTCAGGGCGATTTCCAAATTTCTATGTTGAGAATAAAAAAAATAAAAAATCATATGTATATGAACCAAATTGATTCTCCTAATTCAGCAAAAAAAAAAAATCGATTTCATGCATGAATCGTTGAGGATGATAAAACTGAACGTGCAGACTTAAATTTCATTCATAAGTATCGAAAATTGTAGAAGTTATGAAATAGTAGAAATAGGATCCATATAGTATTGATCAGCTCTCTTGATTTAAAAAAAAAAAAAAAAAAAAATACAAGACACCAAATGAAAATCTTGACCAATAATTTAATCCTATTATAAATTTAATTCTATGTTGAGATTCTGAAAAGTTTTATATATAAAATCGTTTAAATTTTTCATCTAAAAATTCATTCTAAAAATTTTTCATCCCAAAATATTGATAATTGTTACCAAAAACCATATAATAATTATTAAATCCTACAATTTTCAATATTCAGAGCCTAAATTCTGCGGTGTACTGGAAACACACTAATAAATTAATTAAATCGACAACCATCAATTACCGATAATCTTTTAATCAATTACCTGAAACAGTTTTGGTTAAATGTGACAAAATAATCCGTTTAGCTGAGACAGAAAACCAGCCCCCTTATAGAATAACACAATAACTAAGTCTGGTCCGGATGTAGAGCGAAGCCCCAGTCCGATAATGGGGATTTATGACGTCTGGTAGTACCTACAAGGTACCCACTACTATCCAGGTTTTGTTGCAATACTCGAAACATTTTGGTGCTTGGATTTTATGCTCCAACTAAAATGCGAATGTAAAATGTAAAATAAATGTATATAAGATAGCAAAGAGAGAGAGAGAGATTTTGGGGTATTAAATCCTGTAGTAGGATAAGCAAGCAACATTTCCAACAGTGCAGACGAGGGTTTAATCTCTGTTTACCGGGTCTTCGGGGGGTTTAGAAGAAGAGGAATAAATAGATTGTTAAAAACATGATTCATAGCCTCCACACGGGTTGAAAAATAAAAAAGGAAAGAAACTTTTTGATATAACCTCTTCTCTCTCTCTTATAGTTTTTTTTTTTCTTCCAGAAGCCATCGGGCACGACGATGAGGACAGAGATTTAACAAAAAAAATTCATAAACTTTACGAGGAATAGCAATAAGCCATTATGATCATCTCGCTCTCTCTTACCTATAAATCTTAATTATATTAACTCACTTTGAATCGAATCTTAAACGACTTGGTAACGATAAGATAATTCTTGTCACGTTTTAAATATGTACTTAAATTGTAGTTATGTAAGATATTTCTTAATTATCAAAATATATGATATTTTACTATCACTTATACATATATTTATGTAGGGTGGATTTTAACAGAGTGTATAAAAGCCTTGGAAATCCAGGAAATCAAAGATAATTTCAGGAATATTTTATAGGATTTACATTCTTCATCGAAAGCTCGAAATTATTCCGAAAGAAGGAAACGATTTTCGTTTCTTTGCAATTTACAATATTCGAATATATCGAACGTTTTTATTTTGATTTTCGAATTTTTTAAACCAAAAATTTTTGATATTGAGGTGAGTTTTTATTTTTTGTCCTTTTCAATTCGAAGAATTTTCAATCTTAAGAAAACGATCCTTTTTAACTTAGAATCTAAAAAGACGTCGTTGCGAAATTGGAATTGCAATTTTTCATTGCAATTTTTTCTAAAAGTAATTTTCGGATGTCTTCTCCATTTTACAATTTCAAATGAAATCCATTTTTTTTTTTATCAGAAACTAGAAATTTGGATTGAATATAACAAAACGATCGTTTTTTTTTCTTCACTCTCCCAAAATTGATGATGAAAAATTTCAAATTCTAATTTCGATAAGAACCATCCCTGTCATATATTCGTTAAAAAAAAAAAAAACCATTAAAATTACCCTCTAGCCACAGGCATAAAGTTTTTCAAACTTCCAAAGACCCGGAGACCACAGACTCCACTCTGAGTTGTTCTTTGTCACCTCTAACGACTTATTTTTATGTCCCAAGTCGCCGGTTGGTCTCACAAACTGTCTCCACACATTAATTCCTTAAAAAAAAAAAATCCAAAAAAGCAAATATCTTTTTTTGTATACCGCACTGTGAGTTCAGAAAGTGAAACGATTTCTAGATCTTTTTCAATTCCTTTTCTGCTACTTTTCGACGGCCACTATTAATATTGTCTTATGTTTTCGTTTCCATTTGGAAAAGACCTATCTGAAAATGGCTCGGGGTAAAAGACTCAAGTCCTGTGTATAAGCATAGGAGATAAGTCTTTTACCCCGAGTCATTTTCAGATAGGTCTTTTCCAAATGGAAACGAAAACATAAGACAATATTAATAGCGGCCGTCGTTTTGTATACCTTTTTTTTCTGTCAACTAATCGAGAATAGTATATTTCGATACAAGTGCGAAAGGTTTCGACTCGTGAAACCTCCCACTCGTCGCAAAACAACTTTCGCACTTCTATCGAACAAAATTTTTCATCACAAACGCACGTAAAGTCCGATTACACGCACGCTTGGCGTGCGTAAAATCGAGCTTTACGCACAGCGTGCGGAAACAGCATTTCTCTACACCAGACATTAGAGACGCGTCCTAATCACGAGGGTGTAGATGAGCCTGCTAAAGGTTAGGTTTATCATTTTTTTTATTATTTCCCAACTTTTATTTCTACAATCCATGATTTTTTTTTTCGTTCTTTACTTCTTTTTTTTTTTTCGCCAGTCAGAATTTGTCAAAGACTTGCACCGAATTCAAACCATCATCCCCATCCGCCACTAATCGAGACCATTGTCTGGCTGACGTACCGTTGTCACGTTTGTCTAGTTTCCTGCAGGCTCTAGATAGAATACGAAGAGTACCGGAAACGGCAGTTTTAGTGAAAGGATGTAGAATGATGAGGGTGTAGATAGGTATATATCGTACCTAGAGCTACGTTGTAGAAATGGGATTGCTACTGTCTACAGATTTACCGTTAGTTCGCAAAGGTAGTATAGATATGGATATCAACGGTTTTATAAAAAATCTGAAAAATTTACCGAATAATAGACCATTTTTTCCCTCTTTTTTTGCAAATATCCGATGATCAATGAAGGCGAATTATAGAAAGAAAAATTATTTCATCTCATGTCGATTTTGATTGGTAAAAAAAAAAAAAAACGTATTTTACGTCAAAAAAAATTGTAAGAAAATAAAAGAAAGAATATAGATCCAGGAATTGATTGTCCGTTTCGTGTGCTTTTTGGAAGGATACTTTGGAAAAAGACCCGGAAATGATCAAATTTCGTGTTGACTCGACTCGACTCGACCTGGGGTAAAAATCGAAGAAAAAAGATCCAGAAACGGTAAATTTTGAACAAATTATGCCAAGTATCAAATTGTAGGGAAGGGAAGACTTTTTTCTACTTGTGACTCAAAAATGCTTCAGTTTTATTTTTTCTATACCGAAATGGAGAAAAGAAAAATCTAGAAATATTGAGTTTCTATCTCATGCCGAATTTGAAAGAAAAAATCCAAGAATTATAGATTTCATTTTTTTCTCTGTCCAGTCAAATAAAAAAATTAAAAAAAAAAAATGAAATTCCTAAAGTCCAAAATCGACTGATTTTATTCTTGTATCTCAAATTCAATTAATGATAATGAACCCAATTTTTTACTATTTCATGTGGAAATCGAAGAAGAAAATTGAAAATTCTATTCCTGTTATCATAAGTCGACTTTGACGAGAAAAAAAGCTAAAAAAAATTACACAATTTTCTTTTTCAACGATCTCAGAAATCATCAATTTTAACTGATCCAAAGCCCGCGCCTAAAAATGGCTAAAACCGGTTCAAAATGGTGGAAGATTTTCTTGAATAAATCGTCAAATTTGAAAAAGAAAAAAAAATCATTTCGATTTCTAAAAAGAAGAAGAAAGAAAAAAAAATGAAACCGGAAAAAAGAGAACGCGAGGTTGGCATGGAAAACGCGTGGCTCCGTTGCGTCGCGTCGCGTCGCGACGCCCGTGCGCCCGATAGTCTGTCGTATATTATCAGGGAAAGTGGAGAGGGAAAGCGAAATAGAAGAGCGAAAGCGAGAGAGGGAGAGAGAAAGAGAGTCAAGGCCACCCCGATGCAGCCCGGCGGTGTTCTCCACCCCCGCCGCAGTGCGGTGGGAAGCAGAAGGAGGAAATCCAGCGTGGGGTGTGCAGTAGGCCCTGCGCCTGTGTTGCGCCGTGGTGCAAGCTCGCCTCGCCTCGCCTCGCCTCGCCTCACCGCGTTCGGGGGGTCGATAGAATCGTCTGGGCGCATGCGCCCCGGCGACCTTGTCAGCTGCGCTATTGATTCCCACCCCCCGACTTAAAGGTGAGGGTGCAAAACGAAGGGGGGGAGGGTAGGGGAGGGTTAGCCTAATTTATCCCTAATGAGTTTGAGGTACGCGACCATCGCCGCCCCCGCGATACAGCCCCCCACCACTAACCGCGACGTAAGAAAACGCGTAACGTAGCCGCCCACGACCTTTCCAACGCCACGTACATTACCCAACGTCTTTCGTTAACCCTCCGGGGCTAGCTAGGCAGCTACGCCATCCACCGAGCGAGATTTTATTACACTGGAGATATCTTTCATCGCTTGAAACTTGCGGGATACCGGGGGACTGGGGCAGGGGATCGCGTGACGAGATCAGGAGACTCTGATAAGGATTAAAAATAACTGTACGTAGATATACGTGGATTGATACTCAATCGTTCAAGTCTGAATTTCAGAAAATAGGCGGGAAGAGGGTCGTGTGTGGTTTCGAGGATCTTTCAAGGACGATATCTCGCTTCCGGTTCATTCTGGGTGAAAAAGTGTTGAAACCAATTTTGAAGATTGGGAAATTTTCTACAAAAACGATTCCTAAGATTTTTCGCCTAGAAGTGACCGTTGGAGAGATATACAGACTTGAAGTGAGAACCTCTTCGTCACTTGTACCAACTTATTTTCATTATTATAGCTGATATCTCACTTCCGGTTCCTCCTAGGTGAAAAACTATCTAGACTGGTTTTGAAGATCGTGAAATTCTCTACATAAAATGTTCCTAGGATTTTCCGCCTAGAATTTACCGTTCGAAAGATATACAGGCTAATAAAGTGATGACCTCTCATCACTTGTACTGACTTCTACTTATTTACAGTATTATCGCTGATATCTGACTTCCTGTTGCTCCCAGGTGAAAAACTATCTGGACTGAATTTGAAGATCATAACATTTTCTACAAGAAATGTTATCAGGGTTTTTCACGTAGAAGAGACCGTTGAAGAGATATTCAGGCTTGAAGGATCTCGTATAGTGTACTTATTTCGACCAGTATCTCACATCCGGTCCCTCGACTAGGTAAAAAACTTTCCAGACTGAATTTCAAGATCATAAAATTCCCTACAATAAAGAATCTCAGAATTTTTTGCGTATGATCGACCGTCGAAGAGATACACAGTCTTGAAGCAAGACGTGTACTTTTTTTCTGCTTCATTTTCGCAGATATCTCACTTCCGGTTGTTCCTAGGTGAAAAATAACCGGGAGTCATTTTAAAGCCATTGAAATTGTCGAGGACAAAGTTGGGACGAGGTAGAACCAGAAAAAGAAGTCTAGTAAAGCGCGACGGTCTAATAAGAGCATGTCACGGATAAAGTGTAACTGTGATCCGAGTGGAATAGATAGCGTTCGCTTCAGGGGGCAGGTGTATCCGAGCAGAGCTACTTTCGTGGAATCGAGATTGGATGGCGAGGCGCGAAGAAAGTGTGAAGTGTGAAGTTGAAAAAAGACGAAAAAAAAAAAAAAACTGGAAGAACTCCTCAAAGTGCAGCGAGTGCGGTAATTCGCAGCCTCTTCCACGTCCAAATCCTGATTTCGTTGAACTTTACCCCTGACATTAGGGCCTCGGTAAGGATTTCGCGATCGTCGAGTCCCAGGTTAACGCGGTTGATATTCAGGTTCCGAAGCACCGTGAGCCGGAGGGAAGCGTTAATGTCACAAGGGTTCAATGGCTGACGACGTTATCTACCCGCAGCCAATGTCTGGCCTCTAAATAGGGTGTCGAGACTGGCTGCGGCTCGAAGAGCCCACACTTGGCTAACCAAAGGGTTATCGCCTGTGACAAACCGCCGTCTGCAAAATCTTCACTGTCTCAGTACGAAAAAGTACCCGATTTTTTTATTGCGTATACATCGCACATAATCGTCGATTTGAAACTACAACCTTTGTCTTCAATTTAGTATAGATGAGAAGAAGAATCAAACTTCAATTTCGATTTCATGATTCAAATTATTTCACATTATTTCAGTTACTTCCTCGGTTATTTCTCAATATTTCACGAGCTATCGTCACGTTATTTCAATTTTTCAAAAGCGAAATCGAAGCTAAATTCTTCTTCTTACCAACAAAAAAAAGTTTTCCAAAATCGATGCAGGCGTTTCGATTTTATTCACGTTTTAATAGCCCAGTGCGCAAAGTGAATAATTCTCGATGTGCGCATGCGCGAGATTTTCTACTTTCCACACTGATAAGAGAAAAAAAAGAATTGTGTGTTCAGAAGTTCATGAAAAAAAACCGCTTTTCTCTTATCCTGGTTTAAAATACCAGGATTTTCACAAGGATCGCAAACTTTCGAATCGGAAGTGAATACGGATAGACAGAGAACTACAGCGCGACGTATCCCCGAGATCAAAGAGCAATGAGCATCTCCCCGAACCGAGTTGATCGTAAATTTGTGTTCCTTTAATGCGTTTCGATATCGACCTTTCAACCGTCGTCGTCGTCGTCGTCGTCGTCCTCGTACCCGAAGAAGAGAAGACCTTTTTGCCCTTGACATTGAGCGCCGCGGGGTGGCAGGATGCGCGAACTTCCGAATCTCGTAAAGACAGTTTGAGAAAAGTTTTTAATGACTTTCTTCTCCTATCTCTTTCTCTATTATCCCTCATCCCTGCAGGATCTACGAGTCCAATGAGAGCAAAAAAAAAAAAAAGGACCTCCTCGAAGGTTTTTAGACCCCCAATCAAGAATCGATTATTCAAAGTCTCCTGTAGCTTCTCTGCATAACAACTCACGACAGACAAACATAATGGCTAAAGTTGTTTATGAGCTCAGTTTGGACAAGTTTTCCAGATAACTTTCAATGCACCAAGGGAAGGATGCAGACGTTTTTTGTCGACTTGCAATTCCGAGAGTGAAGACGCGAGTTCTGCAAAATCGCCTGTTTCCTTCCCATGGCACATCTATTATTTTCTACCACATATATGCATTAAAAACGAGTTAAAGTGAGGTTAGAACCGTGAGATCGAGGTTCTCCGCTAGGGGCAGCACCTTCTTGGTTTATTTCACCGTTACTATGGTTACGAGACTTTTTTTCCCGCTGGCAAGTTTATTTTCCCCGGTAAAAAAAAAAACTGTGTGACTTCCATCCCGTTAAGGTGGGCCAAAAAAGACGAGTTTTTAATGCATGTGTGGTAAAAAATGAATAAAATCAAGGCCGCCAGAGATTGACGAAGAAAAAAACGTTCATTCTCTCTTGACAGTTCTCAGGAGGGTTTATAGACAGAGAATTTAGCCTGTGGTCGGTACCAACGACAGCGCAGGATCCGAGGATCAAACCTGCCCCAAAACTATTCGTGGCAGTGCACCAAGGGAATGGTTAGGGTTAGGGTTAGGTTTAGGGTTAGGTTAGGTTGGGACGAGATTCTGTGGTTTAAAGGGAATGTCACGCTACCCCCTGTATACCGCGATATCTACCCTACACAGTACCCACACCCTTCCTTCCTTCCTTCCTTCCTTCGGTACAACATCCCGTCTCAGCACTTACTTTATATACTCTATCGTCTAGACACTCTTCTCTTCTCTTCTCTTCTCTGCTGTCGCAGAGATAAATAATTGAAATATGATCAATTATTCTCGATATACTAAATATAAATAGTAGAGAATTTGAATCGAGGAAACGAGTACGTATATAGGCAGTCTATGTATACGTCTAGAATCAATAATCAATAAACACACGCAAGTTTTTACACCTAGAAAAAAAATAGTACATTGTGTATCAAGGGCGCAAAACACTATTTTTCGAGTGTGAAATTTGCAGTACGAGCCGAAGGCGAGTGTACTGCAATCACACTCGCCAAAATAGCCTTGCACCCGTATTGCACACGATTTTTTTCTCAACACCTGGTCTGCAAAAATGCCTCTTTTCAGACCGAGTGAGCGGGCGCAAAACGGAACTTTGCGCCCGAGGGCCGAAAAGATCTGTTTTGCGCCGGCTCAAGAGGCAAGAAAAGTAGCATTTTGCGACCGGGTGTGAGAAAAATAGTATATTATGCTACAAGGGAGGAAAAAGCGCGATTTTCGCCGAGTGCGAGGTTTGCTGCCCGAGGCACGAGCGAAGCGAGTGCAGCGAGGGCAGCACGAACACGAGGTGAAAATTGCGCTCCTCCCGTGTGGCATATGCTATTTTTCACCTGATTTCGATAAAATGACCTTATATTCCGTGGCTGTAACGCGAGTGGAAAGTAGGTAGTCAATTTTTGACCAGAAGAAAGAGAAGTGATTAACCGGGCAGAAAAGTAAATTGCCGGGCAAAAAAGTCCACTTTTTTGCCCGGCTATTTACTTTTTTGCCCAGCAATCGACTTTTCTTCCCTCTGGTCCGAAATTGACGACTTTCGACCCGCATTTCAGGGGCGAAATACGGTCATTTTATCGTAGTCGGGTGAAAAGCATTTTTTCAAATCGATTGGTCCAACTTTTCAGAAAAGGAACAAATTTTTTTTTTCAGTAAAAAGTTCCTCATCGTATGAATCTAGCGATTTGAAAGACAAAAAAAAAACATCCCTGTGAGAAGTTATAATTCAAATTTCAAACATGTTACATTCACTTTCCTTTCTAATCGGTGTATAATCAACAGACTTTAGTTAATTAGTATTCAAGTAATATGGTTTAATCAGAGTAAAAGTTTTATATGAATAAAACAATAATCGATAGAGGATTTTATCGGTTGTGGGTGAGTGTATGCAGGCACGAAGAATGGGGATGAAAGAGGGAAATGAAAAACAAAAAAATGAAGCCAAAAAAAAAAAAAAAAAAAAAAAAAAAAAAATTGTGGAGTATAGAATCGCGTCAAGGGTAGGGATACGTACGTATAGTATAAGAGAGAGATAGCTGGATGAGTACATGTGCAGCCAGCCAGTCAGCCTATACTTCCATGTAGTACAGTACAGGGTAGGATACAGGGGTGAAATTCAACCGTCCGATTTTTATCGCGGATGAGTACGAATCGCATCGACCCTCACATATATACTATAAAACTGTATCGACGACGAATCCTTCAGAATACAGAATATAACACATACATATATATATATATATGTGTAGGTACAGTCGTGGGCGAAACGCGTTGCGCAATCCTGTACATACCTTCTACACTCCGCGTGCAAAAATTCGTACTGTAGACAATGACACGTCCCCCACATGCACATACTATACATATAAATACAGGAAAAATACATTTTTTTTTTTTTTATCGACTCTCATCCCATCTAATCGAGATAGTAGAATCCACCAGAGAGGCTGTCAAATCTGTTACATGCATCTATACACGTTCTTTTTTATCGTCACGTTTTTTTTTCTTTATCTCGCCCTAATCAGGAGGATAGATGAATTTTCTATCAATTTCGTCGACGAGATTAATCATCGATATTGACCAATAAAATAATCGTGAAATTTAATGTTTCAAATATGAGTTAATTGAATATGAACGTTTTGCTCCAATATGGACGACATATGCATTCTCTATAAATTCTTTGGAATTACTCTATTCGCTTTATTTTTTCTCACTTCAGTGAAGTGAATCAATAATTTGAAGAGTTTCTGTACAGAAGCCATTTTAATCAGAATTCAATAACTGTGTAAATGAAATAAACAAAAAACAAAAAATACGAAGAATATTGGCTACGTCATATATTCGGTTTTATCGTAAAGCGATAAACGTTAAACGAAGTCGATAAATTAATGAATGAAATAGTCTGCGCGAAATCGTGGGGTTAAAGAACGTGAGGAGAAAAAAAAGGTAAAATAAAAGAAGGTTTCGTGGGTCGTAAGGGGTCTGAGATCACTTTAATTTTTTTTTTTTTTTTTCGATTCCACTGGATCCAAGATCCAAGAAGGATCGAAAAAGTGAGAAAAGAAACGAAAAATAAAGAAGTTTGATGCCTTCTGATAGGATATTATTAATCGAAATGATGCATGGCTTCATAGGTACATATATACATATATATGTATACATGTATACCATATAATACCGACTCTGGGAGTAAGATAATCGATATTTGGCACACAGAATCGAGTGGGAGGGTTGTGTGTGTGTGGCAGGCTGAGAGAACGAACGAAGACTGTGAGAAAGAAATATCGAAGGAGAGAGAGAAAAAAAGGGTTCCAACCCGAAAAAGAAAAAAAAAGAGAGAAAAACAATTTACTGGCTGAGGATGAAACGAACAAAAAACGATTTTTTTTTCGCCCCATCTTTCGAAAGAGGAACAATAAAAAAATTATATGTTTTTTTTTACGTAGTTGCGGTTTAGTCACGACGAGGGGCGCCTCTTTAAGCTGACCTTCTGAGGCAAACCCCTGGCTACTCGTCTCCGAATGTACATATTTCGCCCCCATAACCTTACCCTAGATCGTTCCTAGTGATTCATTAAGTTCAACTTATCCCACGTCATCTTCAAGCGTATTACACAAACATACACGCGGTGATGCTAATTCAATTTTTGCATTCATCACCGCGGTTCCAGAGGCCAAAGTTTACCACGCGATCCGTTGAGAAAAATACAATTTTCAATCGAGCCCATTATTCACACCTGATAATTGAAAGAAAGATCAAAGAAAGACTTTCATTCACATTCACAAAATTCACATTGAAAACCATTTGAAACCATTTAGAACCATTTAGAACCATTTGAAACCATTTAAAACTATTTAGAGCCATTTAGAACCGTTTCAAACCATTTAGAATCATTGAAAACCTTGAAAAGGTTGAGACTTCAAAAGGCTTGATGATATTTTACGAAACTTTAAAAAACTTCATTCGAACGTTTGAGAATTTAAGACTCAAATTCACATCGAAAACCATTTAAAACTATTCAGAACCATTGAAAACCTTGAAACTTCAAAAGGCTTGATGATATTTTACGAAACATTTAAAAAAACATCATTCGAACCTTTCAAAATTGAAAACTCAAAATTCAAGACAGTGTTCAGGTGATAGAAATCCAGGTGAACATAGACGAAAAGTGAAAATTTTTCTAAATAAAAACACGAAACTGCTCTGAATTTTGTTCCCTGGTCCATTCAAATTCAAAAATCTCACTTCAATTTTGCCAATGATGGAATTCCTCATCACCGAACAACGTATTACAAAATGTATCATGTACCAAGGGTATCATGTCTCGGTTTAGCAGACACTGAGGTTAAAGTTATTCGATACACACTCGGTAAAGCCTTCGCCTAAGCGTGTGGGCCTCTTTGGTGGTCGACCTAGGTCCCAGGCTGATTGTGAGCCAGGGGTAGCTTAAGACAAGGTCCTAAAATAATACACTAACCATCCCAGTCAGGGCCAGAGAGGAATGAGGGTTGATGTTTGGGCAAGGGAGTAGGTCTAACCTTCGAGAAGCAGAGAAGCAAAAGCTACGAGCCATCTTCTATCCTTTCCTTTCCTTTTCCCTCTCACTAACATCCCCCACCCAAAACAGTACGAGCAGCATAGAGAGATAGGTTTGTTAAGAGGTTAAGACCAACCCTAAAACCACAAGGAGTAAAACCGTATCATTTCACCTCGAAGAGACTTGAACAGACTCTCGAGACGTGGAGTCCATTCATTAATTTCGGAAAAGCTCACGCACAGAATTTTGGTGTCGTTTTTTTTTCTGTTATTCTGGTACAAAAATTCTAACTTTTGGAGACGGTAAAGTGAATTTCTTGCAGTCTGTCTTACATTGTAAAAACATCAAAGACGTACGAACTCATCGAATGGGAATGTCACGTATTTCAAGAAATATTGAAGACTTGAAACCATTTAGAACCATTAAAAAACCTTGAAAAACATTGAAAACCATAAAAAAAAAAATTCAGAACCATTGGCAACATTGAAACTTCAAAAGGCTTGATGAGCAGACTCAAAAAAGAAAAAAGAAAAAAAATCGTAGCATCAAATTTCACGAGTCTTCGTCAGACTTGATATAGAATTTCATTCAGCTTCTTCGTGGTCCTAACAAGAAAGAAAAAATAAATAAATAAAATGTTACGACAGCGAGTGATTATGCGATCTACTCAAATAATACGCTGACAGTACGTTGACAGCAGAAGAGAAGAAGAGACAAGCGACACGGTGAGAGAAAAAAGAAAACCACCACCAAAAATGATGCACCCATGATGAAACTCTCTGAGAAGAAGAAAGACGTCAGTTTCTTGAGTAAAAAAGAATATTTCGCACACGGGGAGATATGTGGTACAGGGTTCGCCATTATGTCTCTTGAAGTAATTCATTGTCTTTCGCCCTATGACAGCGATGCTGTATTTGCTAACGTTTTTTTTTCTTCTTCTTTCTCCTTTTTTCTAACAACTCCACGTCTTTGTTTCTTCTTATTCTTCTCGTATCGCCCTAAGCTTGACCCTTCCCTCCTTTTTCATCGCCATAGTTCATTGCGACATTAGTCTGACGCGATTGTGACAACCGCTGATACATTTTGTGCTCTGTATAAATATCGTATCTCACTTTTTCTCATTTCCGATATTATAAGAAGAAAAATTCTTTTGTTCAAGAGAAATAGAAAGAGAGAGAGAGTCCCGACCACCATCACTGATTTCATTCAACGAGACGATTTATCAGTGTGACTCGTCTGACACTGCAAATGGGGTTTCTGGCTAAAATAAGAACCCTGAACGTTGATTGATTTACACTATATGAGAAAGCCTCTGTGTACAGCAATCAATTACGACTCGTGGTAATTAGACCAAGATTACTTGAGGAGCCAAGAAATTCGATCTGATCCCCTCATTCTACATTCATTTGCGTTCATCAAACGATTCAGACTTTTTGAAGGCGATGGGTTTGACCGCAATTTTTTTTTGCAGTATATGAAACTAGAAAACGAGAAGGTTAGGAGGCTGCAATAATATCGAATCAACCTTTTATTGTTTGAAAGAAGAGCAACGATTCGATGAGCGATGATGGAACAACGATCGATCAGATTCTGTTGAGTTGATTGAGAAGAGGGAAGACAATAAACTCGTTAATAGCGACGACACGCTATACTCTTGTTTCTTTCAATTTCCGTTCTACAGCTCGGATGCATGCTGGGACCAAATTCTCATAATCGAATGGTAGATTAATGATCATTTCTTCATACGTTGTACTCGTAGCAATGTATATATAAATATGTATGGGTGTAGAGAAAGCGAGAAAAAAGATGTTCGTACTCCATTAGTAACTAACATCGGTCAAATCGCAGCCCTCCTATAACATTCGCGATGTCAGTGATGAATGGATCTCTGTCATATTCACGAAATATGCAACAAGGTCTTCCAATCGATGTTAATAGAAGTGAGAATACATGATATTATACAAGATAAAAAGATTTCCACGTAATATTTTTATATCTCACTTCCGGTTGGTCCTAGGTGAAAAACTATCAAGTCTGATTTTGAAGATCATGAAATTCTCTACAAAAAAGATACTCAGGATTTTCCGCCTAGAATCGACCGTTGAAGAGATATACAGCCTCAAAGTGAGGACCTCTCATCATTTGTACTAACTTCTACTTATTTGCTGTATTTTAGCTGATATCTCACTTCCGGTTTCTCCTAGGTGAAAAACTATCAAGACTGATTTTGAAGATCATGAAATTCTCTACAAAAAAGATACTCAGGATTTTCCGCTTAGAATCGACCGTTGAAGAGATATACGCGCCTTAAGTGAGGACCTCTCATCATTTGTACTAACTTCTACTTATTTGCTGTATTTTAGCTGATATCTCACTTCCGGTTTCTCCTAGGTGAAAAACTATCAATACTGATTTTGAAGATCATGAAATTCTCTACAAAAAAGATACTCAGGATTTTCCGCCTATAATTGACCGTCGAAGAGATATACAAGCTTGAATTGAAAGGTCTACTTAAAGTCAGAGTTAAAAATAGTCTAAAAATGTTCTTTCCAAACTTTAATACTTTTACGACTCTTCAAAGTCCTCGCCTCTCCCCACGGATAATAAATCCCCAGAATTTAACCCCCGTCAATAAAAACGTAACAAAAAAAAAAAAAAAGAAAGAACGACCCCGACTTGACCAGGGTCAATTTGCGGTTCACAAATCATTTCCTCATGTAGAATACAAGAGAACAAGGTTCATCCGTTTTTTTTTTTGTTCCCAGGGGATAAGTAGTGACGTATTTATACAGATATTCTGACAGAATTCTGCAAAGCCAGATAGGACTCGGTGTTCGAAACGTGGAGGGAAATATATTAAAGGGAAAAAAAAAAAAACTAGGGAAGAGAAAAGAAGAGGTTGTATTTTTCCGAGCCTACCTACTTTTAGGGTCGGGGAAAAAGGACCGGCCGCTCTGCTGCTCTCGTGAAAAGAGAAGTTAGGGTGAGAGAGGGAAAGAGAGTAACAGCTCCCAGTTTATCGATCTCGTTGAGGTAGGTCCTGGTCCCGGTCCCGTCCCCCAAGGGACAACCCCGACTCTCTTATCCCAGTTCAGGGATGAATTTTCAAGGGCAGCTAACAACCGCCCACGTTTACTACTCACGCCGCGCCGCGTTATCGCCGGGGAGGGTGGTGAAGAACGATATCGCGATAGCGTCCTTATCGTCCCCCGGATGAGGATAAAAAAAAACTGGGAAACTATTCGAAAAGGAAGAATCATAGATAGACTTGAAAAAAAAAGATAGTTATTCTTTTTCCACAGTCCAAAAAAAAAGTGTAGCAGTTCTTTTTTTTTATGCTTGTATATCTTCTGAACGGTTGGTCACAGGTGAGAATTCATTGGAACCTTTTTTGTAGAGAATTTGAATAGCTTCAAAATCAATTCAGGTCATTTTTCACGTAGGAGTAACGGAAAGTGAGATATCGACAAAAATAGGTGAAAGACGTTTAACAGTAATTCCAACCTTTCAAAAAAAAAAAAAAAAAAAACTGCGGGAAATTTTTCAGTTTCCATCATCGCTGAAAAGTATACAGATTCGATCTCTACGAACAATTTCAAGTTTTTCGATCGTTGGTTTTCAGTATATCGTTTTTAAAGCCTTTATATCTTCTAAACGGTCAATTGTACACGAAAAGTCTACGGAACCTTTTTTGTAGATAATTTCACGTTCTTCAAAATTGGTTCAGATCGTTTTTTGCCTAAAACTCACCAGAAGCGAGATATCGACGATAATAGTTTCAACAGTTTCTCTAATTCTAACCTTTCTCAAAGAAAAATCGATGGTCAATTCGATGATTGAGTTTCCGTCATCTCTCGAAGGTATTGAGAGCTACGGTCACAAGGTTGGATATGAACAGAAAAAGCTAAAACGACAAAATATACGAATATAAACGTGAAAAGACACATGAAGAAAAAAAAATGGTACGATAAATGAGATGGTGACGAATTTAATTATCATCGTCGATCATTTTTTGATTCCCTCGTTTCATTTTTAGAATTAATAAAATAAAATACTGATAATGATGATGATGATGATGATTAATAATAGATCACGAGTTATTTCCTATTTTCTGTTATCTTCTTCTTCTTCTTCTTCTTCTTCTTCTTCTTTAATCGCTAATCAGATAATAATGATGCAAATATCGTAACAAGTGTCGTCGTTATATATATTTTACTGTCTACTCCAACCTTTCCCAATCTTCGCTTGCAATTAATTAATCATCTGTACAAACAATTATTATTTCTATTTGAAAAACTTGAAAAATTTGAAAAACAAGAAAAAAAAAAAAATATATATATATATATATATATATAGACGTACATAGATAATATAGAAAAAAATATTAACAATTTTTTTTTTTTAATTTCATTTATATTGCCAGGCTTTTATTAATAATGTCTTCACGATACGGTTTTCACTTTTGAATCAATTGTATCTCTTGCGTTCTTTCAGGTTCTTTTTTCTTCTTCTTCTTCTTCTTTTTTTGAATAAATTTTTATTTATTTTTTTTCTATTTTCATCCGTTGTTATTCTGCTATCGTTAAAAGTTTGCGTGGGCAAAACAGGGACAGCGATTGTGAACAGATTTGCGGGGTTTTGGCATATCCGCAAAAAAAAAAACAAAAAAAAAACGAATGACAGAAGCGGAGTAGACAAAAAAAAAGGGAAGAAAAAGAAGAAAAAAAATATATATATATATATGAGTAAATGAGACAGACATCGAAAACATCTTCACTATATATATATATATATATAGTATACGAGTTTTAAACGCCCCCGCATAATTCGTCGCGGTAGTTGAAAACAACCTCGTTTTTTTTCTTCTTTATATATTGCGATATAATAAATCATGAAAAACTGAATAGGAGAATAAAAAACGCGTTTATAAAATCGATGGATTGAATAGAATAATTAATACCTACTATAACATAGATATTTTCTGATTTCATTAATAAAAAAAAAAACTCAACTTTAGTTTTCTTCTGTGAGAATGTCAAAATCAAAGTTATTTGCTATATAGAAAATATATTCGAAGAAAAATTTAGCTGGTTCTGAACAATTCAGTAAAATTCTTCATTCCACTGATTTTTTTTCTTTTTCTTTAGAAAATTAGATAATTTTGATTCATTTCGTAGATTTTCAACATCAATTCCATCAAAGTTTAATATATGTATATGTTAAAAATTTGAATTTTGGCATTTAGCCAATAGAATAATAGATATTTATGTGGCATGCGCAGAAAGTAACTGTTTATTCGGCAAGGTTATGTTTTTCGTACGAGCCGTTGGTTTTACCTGGCGAGCCGAAGACGAGTCTTGTAAAGCAACGAGTACTAAAAACATAACCTTGCCGAAAAGTTACTTTTTGCGCGCGCCCCATACAATATTTTTTACGGAAAAGGCGTTAATAGTCACTTTGACGCCAGTTGAGCTCCGCACGAACTGCGTATAGGAGCTGCTGTAAAAGGTAGTAGAGAGGGGGTAACCTGCAGTATAAAGACTTTATTCCGCAACTTTGACATGCGCACTTCGAACTGCGCATCAATGTTGCGGAATAAAGACTTTATACCGCAACGTTGAACTTGGCGGTATAAAGTGCCACTTGCCGGAACGAAAACAGACGTCAAAAAGTGACTTTTTAATACCTGTGCCGTAAAAAATTGATTTTCAAGTGATAGAATTCGTTTCAATTAATTAGTGCGATATAAAGAAAATTAAAAACTTGGATACTAAAATTTCTATATATCGAAAAATACTTCAACTATATATCGAAGGGTTATTTAAAAAATCGAAACAAAGATTTGACTGAAAAAAAAGAAAGCAAAATTCTGGAATTTGGTTCAATTTATTCGTACAAATCTGTTTTTTTTTACTAGTTTCGTTACATTTTCTCAAAATTAGTGGAATCACTAGAAGGCGTTGTTCCTCATTCGCTCGCTTCGCTCGCTTCGCTCGCTCACTCGGTTGGAAGAGAGCGTTGTTCCTCACTCGCTTCGCTCGCTCGGTTGTCAGTGGTATTTCAAATATTTTGGAAGTGTATACTATCACGCTGTGCAATTGAAATCGGTAGAGAATTGAATCACGATACTGCCCACTTTTAGCGTTCGGTTATTAGGTGGAAGACCTTTCGGTGTCAATGACTTCATGAATTCTATCGGGAGAATATTACTCATAGCAGTACTAATATCTTCGTCTTAGCTTGTATCGACACTCATTTATTCTACTCCAACACTTTTAATTTTCTGACAATATTTCGTTGTTGATGGCAATGACATCCATATTGGTTGGAGCTAACATAACCATTCCATAATTTGAGGTATCTTGAGGACCGACGTTTTCTCCAAATATTTCTCGCACAATTTTACCATTCGAGCAGAATTCCGTAGGAAATCGTTGAGAACTTCGTTGTTACGTTTGATAGAATCGCCAAATAAACCATCCCCAACTCGCAGAAGCCATTGCTTGAAATCTGTCCATCATAGTCCATCAGAGATGCGAATATTGCCCTTCAATGACAAGTATACAAATTAATTCCATACGCTGCTTCTTGTCACACAGGCCTCTAAAATTTGTGTTCTACTCCCACGTCTCACAACTGGTAAAGTTTGCCGAAAATCCCCAGAAATTATGACTATTTTGCCACCGAATGGTTCGTTAAATTCGCATACATCTCTTAACATACGGCCAACAGCCTGCAGTGCATACTTCCTAGATTCCTACTTTCACATCTCGAATGTGCAACCCTTGTGCAGAATTCGATTTAATATTACACGTTACGCATTTATTTGATTGTAATGGTAGTTTTAAAGTGGAGTGTGCAGTTCTTCCTCCTTTTGATAAATTCGCTGCGATTCCAGTCCATGCTACAGGCAGCACTATCAAACCCATACTTCTCGATGAAAAACGTGAATAACTTTTTTCACTGCCACCTGGACTATCCAAATGAATGCACTTATGCCTACGCGACGTACAGTACGCATAACTGCGTCATATACAATACGTTGACGTTTCGTTGACGTTTCGTTGAACTATTAACGAATGTTCTCACCATCTGTTCGATAGTAGTGATGTCTCCGACAATGTCTGTGACACACGTAAATACGTAACCTTCTTTTAAGTCCGGTAAATTGGAATTTTGCCACGTGAATCCATGAAATATGAGTATTTCATTGATCACCTGCAAGGCCTTTCGTTCGATTGTTTCATTGCATTCATTTCGATCGACCAACCCGTATTTCTATTTTTCGGCAATTTAATACGCGATCCAGCTTCAGCCAAACATTCGTCGCATTCTTCGACATCGGTAACTAACTCTCGCGCTACAGCTGCCACAAAAAAGGATATGTATATCGTACCTCCATAAGTTCGCAAATCATCGTATGATTGTGCTCCCGGAAAACGTTATAACAACAATCTTAAATAATAATGCTCTTTTTTTTCTGGGACTCACGAAATATATTCTACTCAATACAGGTTCCACAAATTTCTTTCGCTTCGTCCACTCCGTATTCCTCTCATTAAACACACAATGATTAACTTTCTATTTCTTCATCTGTCTTGTTTGCTTCTGTTTTATTTTTACTTTACTATCATTATCATCTCTAAACTATTTCTTTCTCTCGCTACAATCTTTTACGTGTACTCTTCTTATCATGTGTGCTCATTATTGTATTCCCCTTTGTCCAACATCGACATGGACATAATAAACATTATTACATTATTACATTAAATGATTCGGAATTTCGCAGGACAAATAATTACGTGTTTCCACGTCGGTCTTGTTGAGAATTAGCCACGCGAGCAACGTTTATTCTTCATTTCTGTCCACAGCTACATGCCCACGCCCCTCTTCAGAATATGACGTATTTCCATTTTCAATGTGAACAGCTAACTTATATACAGCGTGCGATTGCTCATTTATCGGAAATTGATACAACCGATGCATTGCCTCGGGTGGACACACATATCACGTCGATCTATATTCCTTAACCTTGTCGTATCTCACGCTATTTTCTTCCTGTGCATCCTTCATTTTGACGACCGCGCAATCATACTCTTCATAACAGTACTTACATAGGTATTTTATACATTGCACCGTTGTACTACGAGTTGTTTATAATAATATGAAAAAGTATAAGTAAAGTAACGAAACATTGGGATTTATAAGTAGGATAATAATATCGGAAAATATCCTTGAAGTAACGAACCATTGAGATTTATAGCCGGCATGACGAATTGTGTATAATAATATCGCAAAATATCAGTCAAGTAACGAAACATCGGGATTTATAGCCGGCATGTCGAATTGTTTATAATAATATCGAAAAATATCAGTCAAGTAACAAAACAACGGGATTTATAGCCGGCATGACGAATTGTTTATAATAATATCGAAAAATATTAGTAAAGTAACGAAACATCGGCATTCATAGTCAGTATGACGAATTGTTTATAATAATGTCGAAAAATATCAGTAAAGTAACGAAACATCGGCATTCATAGTCAGTATGACGAATTGTTAAAAATATCGGAAAATCTCGGTAAAGTAACGAAACATCGGAACTTGTAGTGGGCATGACCAATTGTTTATAATAATACCAAAAAATATCAGTCAAGTAACGAAACATCGGGATTTATAGTCGGCATGTCGAATTGTTTATAATAATATCGAGAAATATCAGTCAAGTGACGAAACATCGGGATTTGCAGCCGGCATGTCAAATTGTTTATAATAATATCGTTTATAAAAATATCAGTAAAGTGACGAAACATCGGCATTCATAGTACTGACTAAATTGTTTAAAATAATATCCGAAAGTCTCGGTAAAGTAAAGAAACATCGGAATTTATAGTGGGCATGACCAATTGTCTCTCTCTATACATATATAAAAAAGTCGTAACTATGGGTGTCCCCGTAACTATGGGCCGAAAATCTGAATCCCGTGTCCCCGTAACTATGGGCTCGTAACTATGGACGGTCAGAATCTAGGCTTGATCTCTGACACTTGTTGATCTCTGTGTGTCAGCATCTGGGTCATGAGTTTTCGGCGTAGTTTTCTGCATCCAGGTTATATTCGCGTTCTATGGCGCCGTTCCTGGTGTCCAGGTATATGGCGCCATAGTTCCTGGTGTCCAGGTCTATCGCACCATAGTTCTGGATGTTCAGGTCTACCGCGCCATAGTTTTTGGTCTCCAGGTCTATCGCGCCATAAGTTTTC
The DNA here is from genome assembly GCA_018257835.1 of Euura lappo. Classification (NCBI taxonomy): domain Eukaryota; kingdom Metazoa; phylum Arthropoda; class Insecta; order Hymenoptera; family Tenthredinidae; genus Euura; species Euura lappo. Next base: position 153,305 of record JAEUYN010000759.1, on the reverse strand, counting down.
TGCATCCAGGTTATATTCGCCATAGTTTTTGGTCTCCAGGTCTATCGCGCCATAGTTCTGGATGTCCAGGTCTACCGCGCCATAGTTTTTGGTCTCCAGGTCTATCACGCCATAGTTCTGGATGTCCAGGTCTACCCGTGTAGAAATTCTATTCGGGCTGTGATGAGGGCCTTAATATTTCGCCCGATTTGAATTAAGGCCCCGATCGGGCAAAATCATCAGGATTTGATTAGAAATGTAACGCTTCGAACTACTGGCCCTGATTGGGCCAACATTTCGTGCCCTGATCAGGAAAATCTACGACAGCCTGATAAGGCGCGTAGTACGTTACATGACAGGCCCTGATTTTCAGGCCCGATCATCGATTCCTGAACAGGACCTGACTCCCGGATCCCATCAAAATCTTCAGATTTATTTTTGAGGACGCTGGAGCAACGCCTGAGCAGGACCCGATCTACCGGCCGTTATCAAGACCTCAAGGGCTAATTTCCACGACCGATGATCGATTCCTGACCTGGACCTGATCTCTGGACCACATCAAAATCTTCAGATTTGTTTTCGAGGATACTCGGTCAATGCCTGATCAGGACTCGATCTGCAAGCCCTTGGGCAGACCTCAAGATCAGATTTTCAGGACGGACGATCGATGGCTGACCTGGACCTGATCTCTGGACCACATCGAAATCTTCAGATTTGTTTTCGAGGATACTCGATCAATGCCTGATCAGGACTCGATCTGCAAGCCCTTGGGCAGACCTCAAGATCAGATTTTCAGGACGGACGATCGATTCCTGACCTGGACCTGATCTCTGGACACATCAAATCTCAGATTTGTTTTCGAGGATACTCGATCAATGCCTGATCAGGACTCGATCTGCAAGCCCTTGGGCAGACCTCAAGATCAGATTTTCAGGACGGACGATCGATGGCTGACCTGGACCTGATCTCTGGACCACATCGAAATCTTCAGATTTGTTTTCGAGGATACTCGATCAATGCCTGATCAGGACTCGATCTGCAAGCCCTTGGGCAGACCTCAGGATCAGATTTTCAGGACGGACGATCGATGGCTGACCTGGACCTGATCCGTTTGTTTTATCAGAATCTCAGCAGTGCGTTTTTAGGGACGATTCGTCAATACCGCATCAGGTTCTGATCGGGTGATGGTAGGGAAATCTTATTATGGAAGCCACAATTTATACCCATTGGGGCCCTAATGTTACTTCGGGCATCCCGAAGAAATTTCCACACGGGTACCGCGCCATAGTTTTTGATCTCCAGGTCTATCGCGCCATAGTTCTGGATGTCCAGGTCTACCGCGCCATAGTTTTTGGTCTCCAGGTCTACCGCGCCATAGTTTTTGGTCTCCAGGTCTATCGCGCCATAGTTCTGGATGTCCGTCGTCCAGGTTGATCGCACCGTAGTTCCCGGCGTCTCGGTCTACCGCGTCGTAGTTTCCGTCATTCAGGTTGTTCACGTTGTTCAGGTCTACCGCGTCGTAGTTTTCGTCGTCCAGGTTGTTCGCGTCGTAGTTTCCGTCATTCAGGTTGATCGCGTCGTAGTTTCCGTCGTCCAGGTTGTTCGCGTCGTAGTTTCCGTCGTCCAGGTTATCCGCATTGTAGTTTGTGGTGTCCAGGTCTACCGCGTCGTAGTTTCCGTGGTCCAGGTTGATCGCGTCGTAGTTTCCGTCGTCCAGGTTGATCGCGTCGTAGTTTCCGTCGTCCAGGTTGATCGCGTCGTAGTTTCCGTCGTCCAGGTTGTTCGTTTCGTAGTTTCCGTCGTCCAGGCTAGTCGCGTTGTAGTTTGTGGTGTCCAGGTCTACCGCGTCGTAGTTTCCGTCGTCCAGGTTATTCGCGTTGTAGTTTGTGGTGTCTAGGTCTACCGCGTCGTAGTTTTCGTCGTCCAGGTTGTTCGCAAGAAGGGTTAGAAATGGTTAGAATAGCCACTGACGGCTAGAAAAAGTTAGGCCAGCCATTCCTAGGAAAAATGAGTGTCCCAAGAAGGGTTAGAAATGGGTAGAACAGCTACTGACGGTTAGAAAAAGTTAGGCCAGCCATTCCTAGGAAAAATGAGTGTCCCAAGAAGGGTTAGAAATGGGTAGAACAGCCACTGACGGTTAGAAAAAGTTAGGCCAGCCATTCCTAGGAAAAGTGAGGCGCGTAGCGCCGAGCGGGGTTGCCGCGCGAAGCGCGGAGGGGCGGAGCCACTAGTCTATAATAATATCGAAAAACGTCGGTAAAGTAACAAAACATCGGAATTTGTAGTGGGCATGCCTAATTGTTTATAATATCATCGGAAAATTTCGGTAAAGCAACAGCTCCGTCCCGGTCCGATCCCTAGGCCCGACTGCCTGGTTTTTCCTCTCCCCCGGGCCTGTACCCCGTCCAACCCGCTCGGTTCACCCGGCGCTGAGTTTCCCCCTCCCTCTCCTCGGCTGCCGGCCTGCCCGTTCCTTACCTTACTACGTCACACGGCTTGGTCTAAATTCTCTGGACATCCGAACGGGACATCCGACCACGTACTTTAATATTGTGTATGATTTTTCCAGCGTGGAAAAATCAATTGTTTGCATATGAGAAATTTTTTTTTTTCAAATTCTTCATGCGAGTAAATAAATAATCAATCAATAATAAATATGTAACAATTAAATCGAAAATCGAACACCATATAATATAAAAGTGCATGACGAATAAAAATGTCGCCGAGTGACAGACGCAGATTGCAGAGAATGGTAATCCGTATACTGCCGAGTGCTAATCAATATTCGCATCGCGAAAACGGTCCAGCGACTGACCCTTGCATTTTAGAATTGGAATTTGACCAATCGAGGGAGAATTGCAGTCGGGCTCGTTTCGGTCCCTGGTTTCACAATTCCTCGATAAAATATTCTGGCTACGAGTTTCAGCCTCGTTGCCATGGGGAGTAAATTTTCAAGGGTAAAACTGCCCCCTTTTTAGCTCCAGAACTCGCTGCAGCATCGCACCCTCTGTTTCCTTTCCACAGTCAAATTAGGGTGACACTGACACTGACGCCCTAATGCAGGTATAGTACCTACACTTTGCTCAAAAAATCATATCAATGCGATTTTTATGCCGGGAGAAAATTCGATCACTCGGTACAATTAAAAAAAGGCGATTCAGGCTCCCCACGTTTTTTTTTTTTTTTTGCCAGCTTTTGAACTTGCCGCTTTTTTTTTGTGGGGGATGAAAAAATTTGCAACCAATTGAAGGGTACGAAACTTTTTTTTTTCATCAACAATTAAAGTTCTGTTCTTTTGACGCTATACTTCGAATTTTCAGAACTGTTTCGAATTTTCTTGCCTAGAATATCGCGAAATTCAATTTTTAACTTCCCGTTTCTCTCTTCTCAGAGAAAAAAGAAAGTTATTGTGATCACCCCGGAAATGAAAATTTGAGTTTTCACTAAATCTTCACGTTTCGAGGTCCAAAGAATCACCTACGACTATTTTCCGTTTGACGTCTGGGTGTGTGTGTGTGTGTATGTGCGTGACCATATTTTTGTCCGCGCGATATCTCGAGAACGCGTGGTCGGATTTCGATCAACTTGGGCTCAATCGACGGGGCTTTTCTCAACTTAGAACTGATTAGATTTTGGCTTCGATCGGATTAGTACTTTTTTAACTATTCAAATAACAAGATTCTAAAAAACACAACAAAAATGACGATATCTTGAGAACGAATCAACGGATTTCAATGAAATTTGGTACCATATGGTTTTTTTGATCGCTGATTACGAATCTGAAGTCAGTTTTGCAAAATTTTCATTTGGCGTATTCGATATGCTGCAAAAAACTAAAAACATTTGGATTTGGATGAAACTTGGTATTCGTAGGTTTTTTGGGTCACTGATCGCGAATCTGAAGTCAGATTAGCGAAATTCAAAATGGCGAGTCCGATTTGTTGGGAAAAATACTAAAAACATTCGAAATCTTACGGAAATTTGTACGCGAATGTTTTTTGAACCGCTGATCAAGAATCTGAGGTCAGATTTACAAATTTCAAAATAGCTGAGAACAAAATAAATAACGGGAAGTTCGAAGGCTGGCTCATAGTCAGCCCAAACCCGCTTGTTTTTTGTGATTTTGACAATGTTCCGTAAAATTGTACAGTTTGTTTCAATATCCACCCTGATTCTATACAGAAAATTCAAAAGTTGTGGTTTTAACGTTAAATTTTCAATGATCTATGTCTAGAATGATTCGGAGAGGAAGATAGACAATCCGGGGCGGCAAAAATGCGTTGCATACGTAAAATGATTGCGTTACGTGCGTAGGGTGAATTTATATGTGCGCGTTTCGCTCGGTGCTAGATGCAAGTGCGCACTTTAGGGGTGCACGCGAAATTCACGGGGGGGGGGGGAAACGCGTTATTGATTTTCGCAATATTTGGGGTAGGACTGCCGCTGCAGCCTGGCATAGGGATAGGGTAACTTAAGGGCGGAGTAAGAGGGACTCTCCGCACTGCACATGCATTGTGCGCGCCCTGCGCTAATACTCTGCATTGTTCAACAGAGGGAGAGGATTTTGCGATACTCAATTCTGCGCAGTATGGGAACTGCTGCTGGTAGCTGCTGCATCGGGTCAGTGGTGCAAAAGAAGAAAAAAAAAAGAAAAAAAATTCTAATCAATTTTTTGAATAAAATTTCAATATTATATATATTACGTCATGAATGAAAAAAAAAATCAGTTTCTTCCTTTCCTTATTTTATAAACAAATTATTATCGATCATACAGGTTTTGAAAGATTATCACACGTTTTTTTTTTCTTAGAAGATGATAAATTGAAAATGTATAAATTTGTCAAACTTTTTTCAATTAAATTGTTCAATATTCATAACTATTATTAAAAAACAAAAAAAAACAAAAAAAAAATGTAATTCTGACATTGATATTGAAAAATTTTTTCGACTGTAAACAAAATTCTGTTATATAAATTTGAAAAATCAAGAGAAATTGAATAGGAGAAGCAAGAAAAAAAAAACACGTTTATAAATCGATGGATTAAATAGAATAATTAATACTAATTTCATTAATAAATTGTCAATCAATCATTCAAAAATTTAGTGTTTTATCTTTAACATTTAATGTCAAAATCAAAGTTATTTGCTATAATAGAAGATCTACGAACATTTGAACAGATCAATTTTTCTAGTATTTTTGGATCAAAGAATTTCAAAGAAAAAAATCTGCAAAACAGAGTCGAAATTTTTATCAGAAAAGAAATATATAGCTAATTCTGAACAGTTCAGTAAAATTCTTGAATTCATTGATTTTTTATTTTTTTTTATTTAGAAAATTAGATAAATTTTGATTCATTTTATAGATTTTCAAAATCAATTTCATCAATTTCAAAAAAAAAGAGATCAAAAAAAAAAAAAAAAAAATGCCGAATGTGACTGTAAACAAAATGCTGTATATAAATTTTTTTTCTCAGCTACTGTCTTAAAAAATCATTCGAATCATTCGTGCCACCACACAAATGTCATTGTTTTCAATACATCAAAGAATCAAAGAGAAAAAAATAAAATAAAATAAAAATTGTCCTCGAAATTAATTATTACGTCAAAAAAAAAAAAAAAAAAAAAAAAAATTAAGTTGGCTCAAAAAAATACTGTCAATTATTTTTTTTCTTTATTTTTTACTCAGTTAGAGTCAATTGTCAAATTAATTGAACAAAAAAAAAAAAATAATAATACAAAATTAAAAAAAATTGTACAATATCCGAATTGTATATACATATATATGTAATAAATAACGGGATTTTCCACCGTTTCATTTACAGCACCACCAGCAGCAGGTACTAATCATCGCAATTGGTGATCATCGTATCTGTATATCGAGTCACATATATATATATATACATATATATATATAGTTCTTCTACCAGATTGAACGTTACGTCGTAAACATGTTGACATCGTTCTGCACTCGGTGTGTTGGAGAGAGAGAAAAAAAAAAAAAAAAAAAAAAAGAAGAAGAACGTGGGTGTGAATGATTAGACATTCTCAACGAATAGAATGTATGTAGTAGGTAGTATTATAGCAAAGATGACGTAATAGTATAATTAGATCCAGAACCGTAAGAATACGGCGGTTTCATACTGTAGTTATAGAGATTTATATATTTTATATATTCATTCAATCAATTGATTGATTCTTTCAATGTTGAAAGAAGAATGTAGAAATGGAAACAAAAAAAAAAAAAAAACGATGCGAGTACCACGTTACAATATTATGCTCCATCGTATTGCACAACGGTTTAATGGATTGCTATAAATAAACGAAACGACGATGATGTCGTATCGCAAGAGGTTGTTGTGATAATCAGAAAGAAGAAAAAAAAAAAGAATTAATAAAAATTATATCAATCATTAATTTGAAAGTATATTACATATATTTATATTCATTTTTCTAACTTTTTATGTATTCAATTCAATTATTATTATTAATGATTGGAGTCTTGAATTTAGAAAATATAATTAAAATCGCTGTTTTACTACGAGTTTTTAGGTATCGATAAATGAGGCATCAAGATTAAATTTTAATCGTCAGAATCGAGGGGGAGGGGAGGGGAGTTCAACAAACTTGTTGAAATAACGTGTCAATAGCTCGTAAAAATATTGAGAAATAAATGAATGATTAAAAAATGAGTGAAATAAAAAAAAAAAGGAATGACTGGAATAAATAAATGAAATAATTTGAATTATTTCACTAAAAAATAAGAATAATAATAATAATAATAATAATAATTTTAATAAAAAATACCATTAATTAATTTTCTTTCGATTCATACAATAATTCTTTCAAATTACAACGACAGTATTTATATAATATTGCGATTTTTTCGCGGTTATAAAATATGTAACGTACATACGTGACTGAAGTCAGCAGCCGTCATTAAAATATGATTACTGACCAATTAAGCAAGAAAGAGAAAAAGAAAAAGAAAAATCCTACAGCCACGTTTATGCCATGAACGTGGTTTCGCACTTTTCTTTTCACAATCCCCCTTGACTTTTCATTTACATATTTCCATGTGTGTCTGTACCTGTACGTGTTATGCATGGATTTACTTGGTATAGCTTCGAGTTTTCATTTCTTGAGAAAAAAAAAAAAGAAGAAGAAGAGTAAAAATAAAAAACTAAAATAAAAAAAGAATCGTACCATAAACTCGTTTTAAACTCTCCTCAAGCAAAGAGAGTCTCAAGTTTTCTCACGATTTTACGTTTTTTTTTTTTTTGTTTTTTTTTTCTAATTTATACACAACATTTATTACATGACATCGAATATATATATTATATATAATATGCGTTTTAGAATATCGAACAAACCTTGATGTGATAGGAGTTCAATTTTGTCTTCGGAAGGCTGTTGAACGCTCTGAAGTCAAGACGCCTCGAGAAGATCCCATTGGCTCCGCAACTTTGTCTGAAAGGAAGAAAAAATGATTGCAAAATTAGAATCGCAAAAAACAACAAGCGGGTTTGGGCTGACTATGAGCCAGCCTTCGAACTTCCGGTTTTTTATTTTGTTCTCAGCTATTTTGAAATTTGTAAATCTGACCTCAGATTCTTGATCAGCGGTTCAAAAAACCTTCGAGTACAAATTTTCGTAAGATTTCGAATGTTTTTAGTATTTTTTCCAGCAAATCGGACTCGCCATTTTCAATTTCGCTAATCTGACTTCAGATTCGTGATCGGTGACCCAAAAAACCTACGAGTTCCAAGTTTCATCCAAATCCAAATGTTTTTAGTTTTTTTGCAGCATATCGAATACGCCAAATGAAAATTTTGCAAAACTGACTTCAGATTCGTGATCAGCGATCAAAAGAACCATATGGTACCAAATTTCATCGAAATCCGTTGATTCGTTCTCAAGATATCGTCATTTTTGTTGCGATTTTTAGAATTTTGTTATTTGAATAGTTAAAAAAGTACTAATCCGATCGAAGCCAAAATCTAATCAGTTCTAAGTTAAGAAAAGCCCCGTCGATTGAGCCCAAGTTGATCGAAATCCGACCACGCGTTCTCGAGATATCGCGCGGACAAAAATGTGGTCACGCACAAATGGTCGGAGGTGATTCTTTGGACGTCGAAACGTGAAGATTTAGTGAAAACTCAAATGTTCATTTTCGGGGTGATCACAATAACTTCCTTTTCCTCTGAAAACAGAGAAACGGGAAGTTAAAAAATAGTTGAAGAATTGAATTTTCAGGATATAAAACGATTATGATGATAATTCCAAGGATATCGATCGCGTAACAAATTCCTTCGCAATTTTTCCTCAATTGCAATAATTAGTTCGCAATAAATGAGGACGTATTAAATATAGCATTGCACGAGAGGGGAAAATAACTGGTTTAATTGATGACATTAGATGAATTATTTCGAATTAAGAAGAATAGAACAAAAATTGAATAAAACTGACGAAATTACATCGAATTGATTTTGATTCGGGCAAAATTGACGAACAATTATTGCAAATTAATCGCAATTAACTTTCGATTCGGGTTCGAATTAATATAGAAAATATCACAAATTAATTTTAACCGTCAGTAAAAATTAATTCGAATTATAGTGAACTAATTTGAATTACAATGAAATAATGTGAAAAGTTTATTCCTCCAGCATTCCTAACAATATCGAATTGCATAATTAAATGACTTCAATTTTTCTCTATATGATATTTAACAATAATTAAAACATTTGATAAAAACAAATATATAATTAATTAATAATATAAAATATAAATGATATATATATTTTTTTTCTTGTTATACAAATTATTCAATCCTATATTTATTACATGAGAATCATTGAATGCTAGAATTATTATACATATAAGAATGATTCAATAATTAGTATAAAAAAAATTAATGTTTATTTATTTAAATAGCTGTTTGTTTTTTTCATCCATCTTGTTGACGAAGTGAATGAATCAGAAGTGAGAGAGAGAGAGAGAGAGAAAATGATCGGTATTGACCTTGACCTCCAATTGTAGGTAAGGTTCCTCAATTCCTTTCATTTCCTATGGTACCACACACACGGATTCACGATATGGAGAATATACGTTTCTTTGTACGTGTCTTTTGGTACTCAAAAAAAAAAAAAACACCCAACAAGAACAAAAAAAAAGAAAAATATGAAAAAAAAATTACATATATATATATATATGAGGCCAATGCACTTGAAAAATCGGCATTCATGTGATGTGTCACAACGTCAGTGATACACTCTATAAGTGATATTCTTCCCAGTATTTTTTTTTTTTCTCATTGTACTACAACTAATTGATCGTGAGCCATATCGTTCATTCATGTATATATAAGAGTGTTAATGATCTTTACTTTTTTTCTTGTATTTATTATTGACGTCTTTATAGCGAGATATTATTATCACTTGTTGTGAAGTTATGATTGTACAATAAAAAAAAGTAAAAAAATTGTTTTTTATTTATTTATTTTTTATTTTTTTTCATGATACAGAAGAATATTTTATTCATTTAAGTTATTGTGTCAATTTTCAATCAAGTTCAAGTAGGTATTCTATTATTTTTGATTTTTAGTCAGTTTCATGAAAAGTTTTTTTTTTTTTTTTTTTAATATAAATTTCGTATGAATTTAGAATCAATAGTTTTTTAGCATTTTTCAATTCTTGTGTAACTAGTTTGTCTTCTGTATCAGTTAATTTTCGTGTCGTTTTTTTCTTTTTTTTTCAATTTTTTGTCCAAATTTTGGGATTAAAAAAATTTCGTAACAATCATTTATACCTTTTTTTTTTTTTTCATTTTCATTTTCAAACTCCAAAGTAACAATTTTATAAAACTGAAGCTAGCATAGCGAAACATTTGAAGTTTCTCCTGAATAAAATTACATAATAGTAAAAAAAAAGTATTCACTTTGCATAAAATATTTGAAAAAATTTTTTAATACCTGCTTCGGCCTCATTGTCTGATTTTAATTGAATCACCAACACTTTTGGCTGCTAGCTTCAGTTACATACAATAATTCATCATTTTCCAAAATCCAAAATTCAAAAAATAAAAAAGAAAAAAAAAATCAAAACCTCAAATTTGATCACATATTTCCTGTTAAACAAACAAACAATATATATATTTATTTACAGTACCTGGTCTATATTACAACTCTGACTTTCGATTGCAGAATTTGTATCGCATCTATTTTTCGCGACTTATAGTTTCTTTTTTTATTCTTGTTTCGCAAACTTATAGTATATTCCTTCGAGAAATGAAAATTTTTGCCAATGTGTAATGAGAATTTTTTATCCACGCTAGTGTCTTGATTTCTTTATTTAAAGCCATTCTCTCTCTCTCTCTCTCTCTCTTTAAACTCAACGAAATATTCTCAACAGAGTCTGGAATTTATTCCTACGACGAGTTTGTTTTAAAAATAGTCTCGAGATATTCGACTAAAAGGAGTGAAGAAAAAAAAAAGCAAAAAAAAAACAGGACCAAACGGACGTGAGGGTAAGGGTATATATAATATAAGAGAAGAAAAAAGAATCTCAAAAAAAGAAGAAAGAAAAAAAAAAAAAAAGGAAAAAGGTATAACGAAAGTTAAATATTCTCCCGGTTTAATTTACGACCGTTTGGCGAACCGGTTGTACCCACAAAACCTTGAGAGAGTCTCTACGAGGAGACCCGATTGGTCAGAATCCGGATTCGTAATCTTTGAACAGAGACAGAAGATCGGTCAATAAAAAGAGATAGAAGCTAAACGAAACGAAACAGGAGGACGACGTCGTCGTTCGTTACGTAACCTTGATACGTCCTCTGGTACCAAAGAAGAACTTCCGAGTCTTACAAGATCCTGTGCCTGTGCCTGGCTCGCGGTGCTCGTCGGATATTTATTTTACCTCTCTCATGCTGGACCCCAGCCTCTGGCTTCCTCTGGCTTCCTCTGGCTTATGGCCAGTGGCTTCGAGAGCCACAAGGAAAAAAAGAAGAGAGCCGGAGCTATTCGCGATCCCCTTCATTTTTTTTTCTTTTTTTTTTTTTTTTGTTCCATTCACTATCGTGCGAGGATTGTGTGAAATAAAGAAGAAGAACCTGTACCTGTATCCCCCGCTCCCTTCACCCTGGAGTTTACCTTCGATTTCATTTTCATCCTACTAACACACAGCTAGAATGAGAATTTTTTTTTATTACATCATTGAATATATAAACGTGACTTGAATCACGTTACTTTTTCTTTTGTTTCTCTCTATATAAAATAATTATTCTTCTTCATTTCTTCAATTTTTTTTTTTCAAGCAATTATTCGTATCGCAATTTGATCAAATTTACAGTTTTTAATTATATCATTCTTTGTCTTTTAATTATATATATACTCATAAAATTCACGAATCAATTGATTTGAATCAAGTTTTTCATTTATTCGTAGTTTTTTTTTTTTTTTTATTTTATCCCCTCAATATAAAATAATTCTTTTTCTACATCTTTTCAATTTTTTCAGGTAATTATTTGTTAGCAATTCTATCATAACCTATATAGTTTTTAATTATATCTAGTTTTTTTTTTCTGTGGTTCTACTACTTTTTTTTATTCCCTCAATATAAAATTCTTCTTCTTCTTCATTCCTTAAATTTCTTTAAGTAATTATTTGTTTGTAATTCAATCAAACTTTAAGAGTTAATTTTTTTAATTACACTTGTAAAATTCATAAATCAATTTTTTTTTCAATTTAATAAAAAAAAAAAACACAATTTGAGAATTAGAACCAATCTATCTATTATTTGTTTAATACGATAGATCGTCATCGATATGATCGAGTCAGGTGATTCGGCTATTAATTGGTTATTATTATTCGCCTTCGTTTTCGAAGAGTATTATTTTTCAGCACGTGCGAATTTGCCTCTGCATCCCGCGAGTAGAGAACAAAAAAAAAATACAAAAAAAATAAAACAAGATAAGAAATAAAAGGAGATGAAAATACCGGATCCACGACGAGCCGGACCGACCGGGATAACCGGTTATCCCCTAAACCCCAAAAAATTCGTGGACGGACCCAGCATTCTTCCTCTCTATCGATGCGTGCGAGGGAGACAAACCCGACAAACCCCGCAGCAGTGAAAGTCAAAAAATCGAATTCCGTTCTTATTATCGAAAATATATTATACAAGTATTTTTTTTTTCTTGTTTTTTTTTTTCATCAACCACAGGATCAGGGTGTCTACTCGAGCAAGGATCTAAAATTCCCTGAGAATTCCAGGATATTCCAGGCTATTTTTTATTTATTTTTTTATCTTATTGCAATTTAATCTGGGTTTGATATTTGCAGAATTTTGTTTCCAATTGATCACTTTCCGAAGGATTCCCCGAGTGAACTCAATATTCCCTGAAAATTCCAGGATATTCCCTGGAGAAAAAAAATTCCCTAGGACTTCCAGATTTTTTGCAAGGATTTAGACACCCTGACTGGATGAATAAAGAAAAAAAGTTTTTTGTTGGCCAATTTCAGTGATAATCTTGAGATCGTCAAAGTTTATTGGAACATATTTCTGAAATTATTCTAAATATTTTATTTTATTTTTTTTTTCTGGTGAAAAATTCCATTTCGATGAATAATCTCTTAAATTTTCTGTTTTCACATTTTAACTTCTCATCAATCAAATATTAAAAAGAAATTTGAATTTCGTTTGGATATATTCGATAATTTCTTGGAACATTAATTTGATTAAATATTTATTTTTCAAACTTGTATAATAAAGTAACAATAGTTTGAAAAAATTCTATTTCATGTCGAGGAGGAGTAACAACTGACCCAGATAGATATAATATTGACACGACTGCAGACATGACGAATTAGACAATTAAAAAGTATCGAAATACTACTAATAATACTGTTAAACTAGTATATATGATATAAAAATAATAATAATAATAATGACAATGATAATAAAAATACAGACATCACGGTGGTGACGACAACAGGCAACAAACAGGCAGCTGCTGCGTATAGAGACTCCTTATAGCTACTTTATCCATACCCGCATGCATAATGCAAAAAGTTTTTTTTAAATCCTCGGCAAACACACATCACAGGTGTCTGCTAATGAGTTTAAATAACGACAATAGACGTGACCGAGCCAAGGTCTCCTCTACACCTTCGAAATTCTGGGGGGGTATAGGGTGTTTGTTTTTTTTTTTTTCCTTTTTTTCAACGTGACAAAAAAATATATAGTCGACTTTAAAGATGTCGAATCGAGTGATAATAGAAATTATAATGAAATAATAATTTAAAAATGGCGCCAGACTTGAAGACAAGTTCTTTCTATCAATAAATATAAACATAATCTTGTTTTGAAATTAGTTTTCATTCATCAAATCAAAATGTCAAAGAATCTAAAAACTGAACGAATTTTCTACAATTTAGATTCTTTTATCAAGTTTTATATATCATATCGACCTCAATTCAATATTTCGATATATTGTAATTCAATTCAGACTTTTTTCTTTATCTTGTCCGGAAATGGTTTTAATTTTTTTTTTTTATTCTATAATCAATACAATTCAACCAAAAAAAAAAAAAAAAAAAAAATGTCGAAGAATCTAAGCTTGACTAAATTTCCTGATGAATTACTTGAATCAATTAATTAATTTTTTAAGTCAAGTTTTTTAATAATAATTGTATCAACATCAATTTATTATTTTTTATCTTACGATTCGATTCAGACTTTTGTTTATCTTTGTTGAAATTCTTTTCCTTTTTTCCAAATTCAATAAATTCATCTCTACAATAAAAAGAAAGAAAATGAAAAATTGTCGAAAAATCTAAAAAATAGACTAAATTTCCTACTTAATTTCTTGAATCATTTTTTTTTTTTTTTTTTACACGTAGGTATCTAGTAATAGTTACTTATCGGGGTAAAAAGTGTTTTTTTTTTTCTTTCTTCTTCTTTTTCGCGTTCCCCTCCTCTCCGTAATATTCACGTCAAATACATATACCTACTTGACAAGAAAAAGAAAAAAAAAAAAAAAAAAACCGAAATTCATGCCACTGACGTGAATAAGTATCGCTCACCCATTTCTGTGTGATCCTACTAAGAGGGTTGTGGTTTACTTCAGAACCTACCTACATCAAGAGGAGGCACTTATTTCTGCTACCGCGGCTTTGACGTTTCGTGCCATTTCGCTTTTCAGCTTGCTTTCACCCTCGAGATTTGAAAATTCTATTTTATATTCCATTAGGTCCGAATAATATCGAAGAGGATTTTTTTTTTTTTTTTCGAAGACAAGAAAAGAAATTTTGTCAAAATATTGTCAAATAAGTAAAATAAGTTCAATTAGATTTTTGCAAGTCAAGTTTCGAAAAATTCTAGTTGAAATCTTTGAATTTGAAAAAAAAAAATTTCAAAAATTGTCCATCACAGTCTTCGGAGTAATTTTTTTTATATTTTTTTTTTCTTCGTATTTCTATAACCTGTCATAAAAGAAATTCACGATTTTTATCCTTCTAAATTTCGTGAATTTTTAAGTAGACCGATTTTTGTGAAAAATTTCTCTACTTACGCGTACATAGAGTGAGAAAGAGCGTAAATTGTGAGTCGAATTTAATGATTGTCGAGAATATAATTGTAACGTAGCCGTTGATTGATGCCGGAATCGCGTTCTTCGCCCCGTTTACATTCAGTTCCAGGAGGTAAACATAACGGTAACAAACCAATTAGCAGTAAACCACCCCCTACAGCAATAATTTACTACACTTTATTTGTGTGTGTATTTTATACTTGCTCTATGCCAGCGCGCGATATCACAGAATGGCTCAAAATAATTGTGTTAAAAAATATCTCGTTATCAATAGATTTAAAAAAGTAATAATAATAATAATAATAAAATAAAAACGATTACAGAAAGAAACAAAAGTTTCGCAATAATTACACCAATAAATCGTTTAATTATTTCGATTAATTTGTCTCCTTCTTAGTTTCTTTTTGTTACAAAAAAATATATATATATATATACAGATTATTTCGATAAAGTTGATATAATTTTTTAACAATAATCGTAAGTCGAGTGGAGATCAATCCCTCTCCCTCTCGTTAAAAAAAAAAAAATAATAATAATAATAATAATAATAATAATAATAAAGGGGGTTGATTGCTGCACAAATGGCGGTAATACACTAACGGATATAACGCAAAGGGGTGTCTACTACTACTACACACTACCAGGCAGAACGAGCGAACGAATATATAAACGCGAACTAAAAAATTCGTAAAGGGTCATTTTGTTAATTGGTCTAAAAACGTTGCCATATAACCAACTCCCTGCTTGACCATATATTATATATATATATATAATGCCAATAATTACAGAGAGTTTAATTGTACACCCCATTATATGTATACATACATACAGGGGTAATTGGCAGATTGCTTAATTTAAAACAGATTTTATATTTTACTGCACATTTTAACAGCAGCAACAATTTTTTTAAATTTATTTATTTATTTATTTATTTTTTGTATCAAATTTTAATTATTTAAATGTACACAAATTCGAAAGTGTAGATAGATTTTTTTTTTCAAATTATTTGTCCTCAAAATTTCCTTCTATTATCGACATTGAATAAAAAACAATCTAAAAAAAAAAGTCTAAGAGTTTTTAGTCGTTTTTTTTTTTTTTTCTTAAATCGCAATTTACATTTTGATTTTACAATTCATTCATTCATTCATTCATTCATTCATTTCTTATTTTATTCTGGTAATTAAATGATAATTGAATTTAATCAGATGATAACATTTTCTGACCGAAAAGTTCAAATTTGACCAGCAAGAAGAACAAGAGAAAAAAAAAAAAAAACGATCTATTTTCAACCTAAATAGTAGAATATCAACTTTTTAACCAATTTTTCACGAAAGTTTGATTTTTTATTCTCAAAACTGGAATAATAATAATAATAATAATAATAATAATAATAATGTTCAATTAAAAAAAACTATTCATCACAGATCATGAATTAAAATCCATTGTCATCATCATCATCATCATCATCATTTATTTTAAATTTGTTGTTATTGTTATTGTCGTTGTCAAATTACAAAATTTAATTTCAATGTATTTTCTTTTTCTTTTTTTTTTTTTTTTTTTTTTTTTTGTTTATTTTTTGTTTACAATTTTGTTTGTCTTCCTTTTTTTTCTGGTTCTAAAAAATTTTAATCGAATCTTAATGTATTATGACGTGTTTTTTTATCTCTCTGCTACAGAGGAAATAAAAACAAAAAAAAAAAGGATAAATGTTAATGAATCTAGTGTCTCGCTCTTTTATTTAGTCGACGGTATACATATAATACATTTTATACAACAGCACACAAATATATCAGCATCGTCGTCAATCGTGGGGGCGGGGAGAGAGAGAGAGAGAAAACCTTCGTTTGTAGAATAAATGGCAAGAAGAAGACAAAAAAAAAATTAAAAAAATGTACATAAATTTAGCACAAACGGTCCGTTAAACAAATTATCAACGCAACGCAACGTAACGCGATGAAAAAAAAAAATGAAATGAAAAAAAAAATGAAATTAAATAAGCCAGTGTGTCACCGTCGTCGTGTCTCGCATTTTTATATTATATACATATACATATATATATATATATATGTATCTATTATGTATGCTTGTACAAACTACCTACATCCAACTTTACTTTGAACACTTTGGTATACATATATATGTATGTATGTATGTATGTATATATAATGTAAACGTATGTAAATTAGAATAACAAAACAGGAATTCGACCATGTGTGTTAATATTTGTTCCATGTATGTAGTTGTGTATCATGTGAAGGCCACATAGGCCAAAGTTAGGTTGAGTTTGGTATAACATAAGTGTCAGAATTATATTCGCATCACCTGAACCCGTCAGAATGACAATAGTATATTATGCACCACGGGAAGGAAGCAGGCGATTTTTGGCGAGCGCGGATTTTGCAGAACGAGTTGCAATTCGAGGGCGCCGAAGGCGCCCGAGAGTGAAAACGAGTTCTGCAAAATGCGCGAGACAAAACGCCTGCTTCCTTCCCATGGCACATATGTTATTTTCTACCACATATGCATTAAAAACGAGAGAAAGTGAGGTTAGAAACACGAGAACGGTGTTCTCCACTGGGGGCAGCACTTTCTTAGTTTATTTCATCGTTACCATGGTTACGAGAGGTTTTTATCCCTGCTGCCAAAGTTTTTATCCCTCTTGACAAGTTTTTATCCCGCTTGACAAGTTTTTATCCCGGTTTATTGCCCCGGTCAGAAAACTGTGGCTTCCATCCTGTTAAGGAGGGCAAAAAACACGAGTTTTTAATGCATGTGTGGTAGAAAATTTATTAATCATCGTTTATTATTTTATAAATGTACCAATCAAGTCACAAGTCAAGTCAAGTCAATTCAATTCAGGGCATAAATCTTTCAATCAATGAAAATTTCATCATATTATTATTGACAATATTTTACGTATTAATTAAGAATTTAAGTTTATTATAAAATTAAACAATAAAAAAAAAATGTTTCTCCTATTTTCGAAGTCAATATTTTACCTTTTTTTTTCCTACTTAATTTCCTTGAATTTATTCCAATGAAAGTGTAAAAGAAGAAAAATCAAAAAAAAAAAAAAAAAGGAAAAATCATTAATTTTTAAGCAGCGTGAGAGAATATGGGGACCGCAAATTCTTCTGGGTTTGACCCTGAACTTCGACCCTCTAAAACCGATAGATATCTCAAAGACGAAGCTATCGAATCTTGAACGAATTTATTTACTTTTTTTTATTTAATTTATTCAAATCGATTAATTTTTTTTTCTATTTTTTATTGCATAAGGTAACTTCACATAATTATTTCTGTTTATATGTATATACGTATCATCATGCATGACTTCAACGATTTTCGTAAAATCATAAAAACTATATAATACTACATGAAAGTGTGTAATGTATTATTCTCTTTGTTTAAACGTCTCGATTACATAAGTTAAAGTTAGAAACCGAGGTGAGAGAACCTTATATAGAGTTTATAGAACTGTCCGTGACATTTCAAAAACCGTTTAGAATGTAACCAGTACACATATTATATATATTTATTATCATATTATCATTATATTATGTATTCAAAGATAATAAATTAGGCACTCAACCGGTCTCCTATATTGTACGATTATTATTACGTTTTTTATACATATAATAATAAAATTCAACGCAAAATGGATTCAAACGTTCACAATATTTCTCATACCGATAAATAATTCTCCATTCTACTATGTAATAGTATCATTTTTTTCATCATTTGGAACAGTTTTTTTTTTTTTTTTTTGTTGTGAATTTCAATTAGAAAACAAGAAAAGAAAAATCGATTAGTCATTTTTTTTTTTATTTTTTATTTTTGTATTATTAGTTATTTTTATTTAGGCTATTATTATATTTCAATCGTTTGAATAATAGAAATATAGAATTTTAGACCTGAAGTTAATATCACATAGAAAAAATTTATCATTCTAGATCACTCAATTTTTCTACTGCTTCAACAACAGGAAAAATAAAATAATCCAGATTTACAATTAGAAAGATTGATTAGAAAAAAACATACGTGAAACGAAAATAAAAAAATCAAAACAAATGATAAAAAGAAGAAAAAAAATCCTTATCGTTTATTTATTATATATTAAGTCACTTATTTAATTAACAATAAATTAGATTCTTTTTTTCTCCCCAATTAATCATTTAAAACCGATTTTGGTTTCGTTCGTTTTTTTTTCTCTTTCTTCTTCTTCTTACTTCATCGAATTGTGTGAAACAAAAATCGAAACAGAATCAAAAAAGAAAAAAGTCTGTGACAAAAGAACAGCTGTAATAGAATATTGAAGAAAAAGAAAACGACAATAAAATGTAAAAATATACAGGGTGGCCCATTTAATGTGTCGATAATGGGAGGGGCTTGAGTGGCACAACTTTGAAACTGTCATGACGACGATTCGATAGTCAGCTTTGAAATGTGTTTTTACGGCACAGGCATTAAAAAGTCACTTTTTGACGCCTGTTTTCGTTCCGGCAAATGGCACTTTATACCGCTAAGTTCAAAGTTGCGGTATAAAGTCTTTATTCCGCAACTTCGATGCGCAGTTCGAAGTGCGCATGTCAAAGTTGCGGAATAAAGTCTTTATACCGCAGGCTACCCCCTCTCTACTACCTTTTACAGCAGCTCCTATACGCAGTTCGTGCGGAGCTCAACTGGCGTCAAAGTGACTATTAACGCCTTTTCCGTAAAAAATATTGTATGGGGCGCGCGCAGAAAGTAACTGTTCGGCAAGGTTATGTTTTTAGTACTCGCCGTTGCTTTACAAGGCTCGCCTTCGGCTTGCCAGGTAAATATCTATTTCTGACACCAAATCGACTCCATCTTGACCGTTTTAAAGTTATGGCACTTAAGCCCCTCCCATTCTCGACACATGAAACAGGCCACCCTGTATATTATTTATACATATTTATTCTCATCGAGCGAGGTCATCCTCGGAGAGCGTCTCACTGCCCTAGAGTTGGGTTAAACCTTGTTAAATATACAGGGTGGTCAATTCGACTCTGCCACCGCGAATAACCGGGTTATCATAACATTGATGATGAAAAAAAAAAAAAAAATTGTTTCATTTAAAGGGGGTCAAAATTTTTATCACATATCGAAATGAATCAATTGAAAAAACAAAGTATCAAACGTGATGATAAAATTTATTCTCCTTAAATTTCCGCCTCTTTCATTGTTTCATGAATTTTTTTTAGGGTTATAAAGTCATCCGTAGGGTCGTCGTTCCATTTGAAAAATCACTGCTATCATGAAAATCTCTTCAAAAATCCCAAAAATCACATTAATATCTTATCCAAACTTTATTACAGATCGAACAATTGACTCTTTTTTTTTTTTTTTTTCAAATCACTCGTCACTTCGATTATGTCTTTCGACGTCTTATTTTCTTCGGAGAGTTCATTCTTTATCGTATGAATAAGGGAAACTGAGGAAAAAAAAAATCCTGTGATAAGTTATGGTCGGTGGTACCAACATTCATATCTTATCTTATCACCACGAGGCGAGGGGCGAACGGAGACTCGGCAAGGGTACAAAAAAATAAAAATAAAAAACATCCGATGCTCTCCTTCGATTCGACGTTATAAATATACTTTTTGGGTTCATAATTTTTCACCATATTATCTACAATAATTTTTACAACAATAATTTCATAATTGATTCAAAAATTTCGTCAATTAATTTTTCGATAGGACATTAACGAAGAAATTCAATTATCATCATTTTTCCTTATCATATAAAAATAGCTAGTAGCTGATATTTTTGTTTTTTTCTTCTTCTTCGGAAAAAAAAAAAAAAAAGAAAGAAACGCCGCGTATAGGTATGTGAGACACTCGACAACGTGGGGGTGTCTGCAAGGATCTTTTTAACTGACATATATATGAGGAAGGCAAAGGAAAGGAAAGGAAAGGAAAGGCATTGGAGCCAAATATTTTTAGAGCCGCATTGCGACCGATAAATCGTACCTTTTTTTTATAGTACCTATTAAATTCGTGTATATACGTGCGTATTATACGAAGAGACCATTTCCAAAACGAGATCGAGTATACTTGAACCCTTTACCTTTTTTTTTCCTGTTTTTTTTTTTTTTTTTTTTAATCCCCATTTCAATATTTCTTTTTTATTATTTAGTCTATTCATTTTCTATTTCTAATTTTAACTTTGAAATCGTCGATTTAATGTCAAGAATTCTTTATGATAGATTCTAACCAAAAAAAATATTAAGTTTCTGTTTGTTTTTTTTTTTCAATTAAAATTTCGATGTTTTGTATAAAAATAAATAATCCTTTCCTTCTTCTTCTTCTTCTTAAATCCTCCTCACAATGTGAATAATAACAATGAAATAATAAATAATTGATACCCACGTCGTATCGTCAAGAAGTTTATTATTGAAGAAAATAATAATAATAATAATCTTGCATGGATTTACTGTATTTCTAATTAAATTTATTCAAATTATTTATTATAATTCAATTCTTTTCATCATCATCATCATCATTATTATTATTATTAATAATTGTTATTAATAATATTGTTATTCATTATTAATTTGGTTGATCGAAGAAGGAATAAATGCCGCGACGCAATAATGAGAGACCGGGCGGCGCGGTGCGGCTGCAGAAGAGAGCCCCTGTCGTCCGTGGCCTCGAAAAGCCGGCCGGTGTTGTTATAGCTCCGTCTCTCTCGCTCGCAGTGGCCCTGAGGTCTCACCTCGTCTCACCGCGTCGGCAACTGAACGCCGCCGCGCCGGCCACGGTCAAGGCTGCGGCTATGCCTCTGCTGCGCCGACCGGCCCGGCTCTACTACACGTTTCACAATCTACTTGCTTGCTTGCACTCTGCACGCCGGTATTTCTTTCTCTCTCTCTCTCTCTCTCTCTCTCTTTCTCTGTCTACAACCCTGTCAATTTTCCTCGATTTTCTTTTTTTTGCATTCAGAATATTTATGTCTATATTATATGTATAGACAATTTTACAAAAACAGAAAAACAGAAAAAAATCTCAGGCAAATTTACGTTATTTAGACATTAAAATATACGGTCGATTTTTTATGTTCTCAAGATTCCTTTGAAAAAAACTAAATAACATTAAAAAAAAAAAAGCCAAGAATTTTTAACCACTTTAATTATCGTTTTTTTTTTTTTTGTTTTTTTTCATAGCTAAAATTTTAACAAAAAAAATCATCGTTATTATTTTCTTTCATGTCCCGAATTCTAGAGCATTTAATTCTTGTTTTTATTCCCAGCCCCCTCTTAAAAAACGAAAAGAATTGATGAGCAATATCATAACATTAATTTAATTAATAATTAAACGTACGGATAATTTTCTCCTACCAAACGAATTAAAAAAAAAAACAAAAAAAAAAAAACTATTTTACGTGTCTATACTATAGTAGTAATTATAAACTTGTGAATCGATAATAACTCTTCAGGATTTCTCTCACTCTCACTCTCGCTCTCTGCTCGATCTTTAAAATTCGGCGTTGGACACACTGTTATAGTAGTAGAGAGGTAGAGAGATATTTTTATACTATAATATACTATAGTATAGTACTATGGTATATTATAGTAGTAGCAGAAAATAGGACAAGTTTTTTTGTTTTTTTTTAAATTTTTTTATCTTTTCTTTTCTTCCACCAAGAGAAGACTTGTGAGATACTATATATAGACGACGCCGAAGAGAGAGAGAGAGAGAGAAAGAGGCATGGGTGTGGCACTGGCACTGGCACTGGCACTGGCACTGGCACTGGCACTGTGCTTCTTCTATCTACCATCTAGTAGGTACACATTCATACAGTAACAACCATCCGGGTATCCTCAGAGTTCGGAATAACACGGCGCTATAGATAAGCAGAGACTAGAGGAACACATTCTTCAAACGGTGTGAGTTTATGGTACTGCAATAATTTCCATCTTTTTTTTTATTTTATTTTTTTTTTGTTTCTCCGTTCTTCTTCATAATTTGAAAACAAAAATAATTTTTTCAATTTGTCAATTTTTATTTATTATTGAAAGAAAAAAACAGCGAAAAAAAATAATGATGATATATAATAATAAACGCGACTTAGAAAATTAAACTTGTTGTTGTTGATGTGTGATTAAATTTAATTGAGAATTATTGCCGTTTTTTATTTACAGATTCTCTTCTTCTTCTTATTATTATTATTATTTTCCTAATTTCTACGATTTCGACGATTCCTGTGTATAATAATCTTTTTTTTTTCTCTTTCCTTTATTGTTTTCTTTTTCATTCTCTAAGACAACTATTTTTGTAGTAGATTAAACAAAAAAATGAATAAATAAATTAATACACGTGTTTTCTTTTCTTTAATCTCATTGTCAATCCGACTGTAAAAATTAGATCCACGATATTCTCAATGTGAACAAAAAAAAAAAAAACATAACAAAACATAACAAATAAACTCGTTATCAAAACAACAACAACAACAACAACGAAATTGACATAAATAATTCCTGGAATTTTTAAAGGTAAAAAAAAAACATCGTCATTTTAACAATCACAACAACAACAACAACAAAAACAAAAACAAAACTGGCGAATAACAGACACGAATGAGTTGTAATAATTAATAAATCGCTCACCTAGCACGATCGCTGAAGAAATCGACCTTATTCTTCTTCTTCGAAAGCGATTGAGATTGGTGAAGCGGACTGATGCTAGGTTCACTGATAGCCGGTGGGCTGCTAGACCCGGTGCTGCTCGACAAACTCCCCGCCCTGCCTCTTCCGTTCTCAATCATCTGCGCCTCGGTTCCTCTACCATTACCGATCCCGATCCCGTGGGTAACCCCGACCCCGCCTACGTGTCCCGGGGGACCCGCGGACACGGCTAGAGCCGGCCTCGTGTTCTGCCTGTTCCGCCGTTTCTTCTTCTTCGCCTCCGCGTCGTCGTTCCGATTCCCGATGCCCGGCACGATGCCGGGCGGCATCCAGTCGAGATCCTTCTTCAAGTGTCCGCGTCCGCACCGGCACCCGCACGCCTTGAACGCGAGGTCGTATCCCTTCTTCGTCCAGAGGTTCTGGTGCCTCTGTCGCTCCGACCAGCTCCTGGCCCTGCCGCAGCCCTTGAGGTAAGTCAGCACCGTTTGCTCCCACGCCTCGAAGCACTCGCGGTGCATGAACTGACCGACTTGACACGACTCGTTGTTGCACGTCACCTTGACGGCGTCCTGCAGCGATGTCAGACGGATCGGGGAATCCCCGCGCAGGCATTCCCCGCTAGGAGCACAGCAGCGAGTAGAGCCGGGGTGAATGCCGTTTGCCACCATGTCGGCTAGTTCGTTGCCGGGTCCTGCACCGTCCAAAAGACCGCCGTGACCGTTTGCGTGACGTCGAGGTGCCATATTTTATTTTCTTTTAGACTCGGGGAATAGATAGAAGATTTATTCTTTATCTTCTTGGTCCAGTTGTCTCGATTATTGAAGATCGTTATTTTTTTTCAAAATCACATCTTAGATAGTATTCAAGTTTTATAAACACTGTCATTGATTATGTTATTACTGTCTGTTTACCTTCTCACAGACGGCAATGCGGTTCTTTACGGAGATCGTAACACTCGAATAAAACCATTATATTCACACCTCTCTCACTACGTGTATTCTTATACAGTTTTATTATATATATATATACGCATATATATGGATATAAGATTTGTATTCGGTATTTATTTTTTTTTTATACCTCGCGTTGTTATAAACCGAAAAAAAATCAACAAAAAATTAAACAATATTCTATATATCGTATATATTATCGTATTACAACACCAACACGATAGAGAGAACAAACGAACGAACGAACGGTGTCTCACGACGTGGGTTGCACCGGAGTCACTGAGGAGGCAGCGTGCGTGTCTAGCCTGCCTTGGCCTCCCCGGTTCGGCTCGTTCGTACACCGAACGCGAAAGTGAGACGCTATTGGATGAAAGCGAAAGCTTCGTGGTGGGGGTCACGGCTGCGGGCCAATCGATGCGAGCGGTTGTAACCCTCCGCTGCTGCTGCTGCTGCTGCTGCTGCTGCGAGACGCATGTTGTGTCGCTTGTCGCATCGCCTGCTGACCGAGGCGAAGCTCTCTTCTCTCTTCTCTGTGTGCAACCGAGGGCGCGCTGCGACTCACTCACTCACTCACGCTATCCTCCTCCCCTCCCTCCCCGCCCCTCTCCTCGTCTACCCGCTCGCTCGGTCGGTAGGTCCTGTAGCTATGCTATGGGAATCGTAGTACGCGAATTCACGTAATGTGCGTAAGAATCGCAGACACATAATATGTAGTTTGTGTTACAATACGGTATATTGATATTCTTTTAGTGCATTTAGAGTGAAATTATCAATTATTTTAGAGTCTGATGTTGGTTAGAATGGAGAATAGACGACTAACTGATGCTTTTCTAACAAAATTTTATTTTATTATTCTAAAAAACGAGATAGAATCTTACTAATCTAAGAAGGCAGGGGGGTCAAAAATCGCCAAAATCAGCCTTAGGTAATTAATGAATGGCCCCCTTTAGATACTAACCAACTTCAGAGTTCAGACGGAATTCTGAAATAGTCGAACAGTCTGAAGTTAGGCTAGAGTAGAGAAACAAGCAATTTTTAACTAATTTTTCGAAAAATAAAAAAAAAAAAACTTTATCCAATCCAATTAGAAGAATTATATATAGATAAAAATTTGAATAATCAAATAAAAATAAAAAATTATTTAAAAATATAAACTATCCAAGTTATGGAATTGGGAAAGGAATTCTTTGTTATTATTATTATTTGGATCGATTAACAGACTAGAGACGTAGATTATTTATTGATTGATATATTCATATCGATTTAAATCAGTTTCGGAATTAAATTCCATGGAATTTTGGGAACACTGTTTCTTCACTCGACAGCCCGTTGATTTTTAGTGTCTCATTGTCGAATCATACGTCACAACATGTTTTTTTTTTTTTTTTTCAGTTTTTGTGATTTGACCAGTGTCTGGGACTTGATGTATGTTGTGAATATTCTAGTCTATCCCTTTGCAGTATTATTATTATTATTATTGTTATTGTTTTTTTTTTTATCGTTATTGCGTCTGGATTTAAGTTACGTAGACGCGTATATATGTATACACAAAGTATAATAATACAATTTCCTGCTGCGGAAATTGTCAGGCGGCTTATGGCTTTACTAGGACACGGTTATAGTTAGTCACAGAGGCGTTTCAAGGTTACGCCGGGCCGGGCCGGGCTACAACACAGACTCTGATGGTTCGCGAGTGTAAACAAATATCGTTGAAATGATATCACAAGCGGTTTCGCAGTAGGCCTGACCTTGTACACTATTTGAAACGTTTTTTATTTTTTATTTTTCTTTATTATTCAATTCGAACATTCAATTTTCATCTTTTTTTATTAAATTTCTTGTCTTTATTATTAAGTATGACTTACAATTAGCCTGAGACTTATTTTACTTTTATTCGGTGGAACAGAAGAAAAAATTGATTGAAAAAAAAACAAACAAAAAAAAACGCGGTTTTAATATTAAATTTCTGCTATTGATAAGACAGAGGCTATCAGGACTGAATAAAATAATAACAGTTGGTAATATTTATATTGCTGAATAGATTACACAAAAATACTCACGTTTTATTTTTTTTTATGTCATGTATATTTCATTGGCTACAAGGTGTCCAACGAATTCACGACGAATATTTCTGCGAGGGTCGATAAAATTTTCTGCAATTTTTTAATTTCTCTAAATTCTTGAATTCCTCGATTTTTTTTTTCTTTTTTGCGACCAACAAATTTTTTTTGTTCGGAATTGAAACAGTGATTATTAATTTTAGAAAAATATTAGCTACTCAAATATGAATAATCGTTTTTTATTTATTTAAAAAGAGGCAAAAAATTTGTTTTCTCATCACTCGAGCTATCTAATTTATTTTCTCTAACATTCAAATGTGTCCAATATTCGATTATTCGGTATTCTTCGGTATTAAATAATTTCGAAAATTCTTAAAACACTGATATCTAATAATTATCGATTTTTTTTTTTTTTTTTTTTTTTTTTAATTCTCGATAACGACGGCCGCTATTAATATTGTCTTATGTTTTCGTTTCCATTTGGAAAAGACCCATCTGAAAATGACTCGGGGTAAAAGACTTATCTCCTATGCTTATACACAGGACTTAAGTCTTTTACCCCGAGCCATTTTCAGATAGGTCTTTTCCAAATGGAAACGAAAACATAAGACAATATTAATAGCGGCCGCGGCCGTCGATAGGTTTGATTTATTAAAAACAACATTCTGCTCACTGCTGTAAATCCTTGTTACGCGAACTATATTCATTGTTCTTACGTTATCATTTCTTTTCGACGTAAATTAAACTTTGAGGCAGGGTGCGGTTATCTCAAAACGATAATTATTATTATGTAAACAGATAAGCGTTACGTGACCGGTTATTTTTTTCAACTCATATATATCAACGTACGTTACGAAACTGATACCCACTACTATTATTATTATTATTCATTCTTGGTTCGTTTCAAATTTAAAGTTTGCGTATTCGTAACGTGATCTGCATCAGCGATATTTAGACACACATGAATGGAGTCACGTTCGCAATCACGATAATCAAATTCAGCCGATAAACTGGCTTCTAAACAAATATTGTAAAACTAAAAAACAAAAAAAAAACTCGAATAATTGGTAATTAATTTGATCTTCAAGTTCATTCAATTAGGATCAATTCAAAATCACTTACCTGATTATATATAGTTCTGACTGATTTCAATTACTGGAGAAAAAAATGGCTTCTCGATGTTGAATTAGTGATCCTGAAACAGAAAAAAAAGATAGAAAAAATTATATTGCCTTTCAGATATCGATAAACACGTGAATAATGATAATAATAATAATAATAATTGATACACTAGCAAAAAAAAAAAATGGATGCAAAAAAATTGACAATTTTTTAAGAAGATATTTAATATAGATTTGAAATAAGTATTTCAGAAAAATAGGAGAGTTTGATTCGATTCTATGATTAGACCGATTATTAGATCGAAATATTATTTAAAAATAGGGCAAAGTGAATAAATTGTTGTTAATTAATTAGCAGTAATGATGAAATAAGTCCTTAGGAATTTGTACATTGGATATTAATGAATGTCTAATTTTAGAAGTGCAGAAATTTAATCTAGACTCGAGAGAGTCTTGAAAAACAAGATTAACAATGTTTAATCTCGTTACGGTACGTTGCCATTTAATGTGTATTAAATTATAAATAATTACATACAATGATGCACGACATGTATTATATTCTATAGTCACTAATAGACAATTACAGTAAACGAAGTGAAGCGAAGACACATATTCGTCACAGAACTGCTGCTCGATGAAATAATTGCAAAAAATTAAACGTCAATCGGATTTATTGGGGACTTTATTTATTCGCAAGATCGAAATTAATCGAATGAAAATTTTCATTCATCAGTTTCAAAATCGAAATTGATCAAATTAAATTCGGAATCGCAAATTAATCGAATGAAAATTTTTATTCATTAATTTCAAAATCGAAATTCATCAAATTAAATTCGAAATCGAAATAAATCGAATCTGTTTCCCAATCGATTGATTTGGAAATCGAAATTTTGAGATTCAATTTTTCGATCGATTAATTTACAGAATCGTAATTAATCGAATTAATTTCTCTATACTGATTTAATCAAAAATCAAAATGGATCGAATTCATTTTTCAATTAATTAAATTCTGAATGAATGTTCAACTATTTCTTATTTTATTATTTATTTAGGTATTTTTTTGTTCATTTTAAATCAATTAGGAAAATATATAAACAGTAAAAAAAGAGAGAAAAAAAAATGTTGTGTAACTTTGAATCAGGAAATTTATTCAAATTTTGGTGTCATCATCGAATCGATTTTATCGAATAGATATTATAAATTTGATTCAAAATTTCCAACAAATTAAAATTTGAATCTAATTTTATGTAAAAAAAAAAAACAAAAAAACTACTCGTAATTATTATTGTTATTTTACATTCTCATCAATTTGTTTAGTTGAAATAATAATAAAATTAAAAAAAAGTAAAGTTTCGATTTTGAGATTTAATTTCGAATTATAAACTTCTTAATTTTTCCATACATGCATCGAGGGGTAGATATATCACGGAAAAAATACAATTGCTACAGTTACAAAACAAGATTTGTAAAAAAATTTACTCGACTATTTGTTATCTTGACAGAAGAGAAAGTCATTTTGACTATGTTATCATGTAAATCCACACGCCGGTATTGTTACATTTACATGGGTATTTTAGTAAGAATATTCAGTAAGCCTTACATTGGAAGCTTGTACACATAACACCGGACATCTATTGTGTTAACAGGGTTCTTCAACATGACTCAAATAGTAATATTAACAACTGTGGGGCAGTAATTTGAGACTCAGAGAGTGGTCACTGTTACATGGCACTTTTGGCAATTCCATTCACCGAGCATTGATCGTGGTACTAGAGTGTGCATGTACAATTGACTCAGGTACGACAGTAATTCGAGACTTAGAGAGTAGTAACTGTTACATTGCACTTTTGTCAATTCCAGTAACTGAACTTTGCCTGTGATACAAGAGTGATCATGTGCCATCTACTCATGTGCGACAGTAATTTGGGACTTGGGTAGTAGTTACTGTTGCATGGCTCTCTGGTAAATTCCAGTCACCGAGCATTGGTTGTGGTACTAGAGTGCGCATGTACAACACAAACGCTGCTAATTTTAACATAAAAATCCCGTTCATCAACACAACACAGCATTTTATCTCAAAATTTACTACTGGAATACGTTGATCTGATATTGGAACAAAAAAACAATCTGATTTTCTCGTAAATCTACTAAAAATGTGATACGCCAACTCAATTTCATTATTACATCTGCAGAAATCATATATAGAACAAATTTGAATTCTCGACTAAGCGATGGTATAGCGTAGTGGCTAAGGCATGCGACTCGTAATGCGATCACCGGTGAGCGTCCCGGTTCAAACCCCCGACTAGGATTAGGAATTGCGAAATTTATCACAGCGGACTTGAAATGCGTTTTTCTTTACATGTATGTTTAAATATGTATTAAAATATCCTATACTCGACATATCTCACAACATAAACTTAGAAAAAATTCTTTTTATTTGAATTTTAGTTTCGGCCATTTATATTTGCAATTTTCACTCTCGCGTCTTGTAGAAGTAACAACCAAAAATACTGAGGTCAGCAGTATAACTCTTGTCATTCGAACTATAGTTTAGTGCTACGGCTACAGAAGACAACAGTCATCTCAATTACATGCTCTTGTGAATATTACAATTTTATGTTCTAAGAATAACAAGTGACTGCAGCTATGATGAATGTACTGCATTTGTTCATTTGACAAAACACTTTTGTCATCCAAACTAAACTCGGTTGACAAGTTTACCCATGTTGACGTAACAAAAGACTTCGCTTGTCCCCTATTTAGCACAGGACTTTTGTAAAATTTACACTATATTTTGTAAGTGTAACAGTTCTTTTTTTTCCGTGTATGATATTTGATTGAATATGTAAATTCAAGATCATCTGATAATCAATAATTGAAAAGGAAATTAAATGAAAAATAAAAGAAGAAAAAAGGAAATGAAAAATAAAAAATCCTCCCTCAATCGACGCGACCCACACGGTTCAAGTGCGAGCGAATGGAATACATCTGAATAATTGAACGCGTCTTTACGCATTTTGAACATGCAAAGTGAGAATTGAAAAAAAAAAAAAAATGCCTTAATTGAATAATTTTTTTTTTTTTTTGCTCTCTTTAATTCATTGAAGAGCGATTTTTCATCATAATAATGAAGGAAATTGAATGTTGGACCAAGTTATCAGCTAGATTGTCGCTAAATTTCGATAACTGACCATAACTTGTAGCAGGATTTTTTTATCTCAGATTCCTTCATTCACATGATGAAGAATCGCTCTCCGAAGAAAATAAGACGTCGAGAGACACAGTCGTATCAACCGTGTGTCTGAAACCTTACGACAAGTGATTTTTGAAAAAGTCCATCTTCTCACACCCGGTCGCAAAATGCCACTTTTCATACTTCTTGAGCGGGCGCAAAACACATTTTTTCCGCCCGAGGGCGAAAGAGACTTTTTTCCTGCCCTCGGGCGAAAAGAGGCATTTCTGCAGACCAGGTGTTGAGAAATAGTATATTTCGATACAAGTACGAAAGGTTTGTTTTGGGCGAGGGTGACAATCTGACGAGTCGAAATAGTACATTGTGTATCAAGGGCGTAAAACACTATTTTTCGAGTGTGAAATTTGCCGTACGAGCCGAAGGCGAGTGTACTGCAATCACACTCGTCAAAATAGCCTTGCGCCCGTGTTGCACACGATTTTTTTCTCAACACCTGGTCTGCAAAAATGCTTCTTTTCAGACCGAGTGAGCGGGCGCAAAACGGAACTTTGCGCCCGAGGGCAGGAAAAGAGTAGTTTGCGCCCGCTTTTGGCGGGCGCAAAGCACATTTCCGCCCGAGGGCCGAAAAGATCTGTTTTGCGCCCGCTCAAGAGGTATGAAAAGTGGCATTTTGCGACCGGGTGTGAGAAAAACAACTTTCGCACATGTATCGAAAAAAATTTTTCATCACAAACGCAGGTAAAGTCCGAACTTTACGCACGGCGTGCGGAAAAAAATCAATGTACTATTTTCGACGTGTCATGAACTTTTGATGAGACATTAATGATTTTTCGAGTAGGTAGAATTCGTCGAATCACGGTGTACCGATCCCCTTAAAATCGCTCTCCAATGCTTTAAAACTTTCTCCCCGCGTTGCTCTTGGCTCTATAAAACGTTCGGCTAGTCTCGGCTCCCCTCGGCTCCCCTCGGCTCCCCTCGGCCCCCGAACCAGGGGTTGCGAACTAGGCGTCATACGTTTGAAGGTTGGGGTTGCAGGTACGGCCCGGTATCTCCTGGTGGGGTGTAGGTCTAGGTCCAGGGGCGGCGATGCGGAGGGTTGTGGGCGTACACTTTCGGTTTCAGTGGACGTCGGGGGGTCGTCGGGGTGCCTAGGGGTTGGTTGCAGTCTGGTTGCGCGCATGACCGACGCGGACGCGACGACACCGTCGCGTCGTCTGCACCGGGTCTCGGACACCTCCGGCTGTTGCCTGACGCAGGTCGGTCGGGGGTAGCGAACACCGGGTGGAGGATCGCGTCTAGCCGAAGACGCGGCGCTTGGCTCTTTGTCCCATTTTTTTTTTTTTTTTAATTTTTAATTTTTTTATTTTTTTGCTTTCTTTCAATAAAACACAATTTTTTTTTTCTTTTTAATACTTTTGTTTTTTGTCTTTGTAATTTTTAACCGCGGGACAACGAGAAAAATGTTAGAAACAAAAATAGATTAATTGGTGATTTAGAAATTGAACTATTATTATTCAGTCATGATTTTTGTGAATTTTTTGTTGATTTTCTACGTTTGGACATAAAAAAAAAATTACACAAATAATTGAGACGAATATCGAACGAGTATAAAAATTGAGACACAACAAGAAAAAATTTATGAAGAAATTTGAGAAAAAAATTATGGAAATATTGACACAGAATTAGAGACAAAAAAAAAAAAATTGATACAAACAGTGAGATGAAAATTTGCACAGAAATAGCACGAAATTGGCGCCAAAATTTGAACGTTTATTATTACATGAACGATATTAAAAATAAATATGATGAAGACAAAAAAAAAAGAAAATTGAATTAGAATAGACTTAGAATTGAATTCACATATTGTATATCAAAGTGCAGAATTTGGCAGAGGAGTTAGGTGTAAATTAACACACAAAAAAAAAAAAATTTCACACAAATTTTATATAAAAAGAAAAAAAAAAAACTACAAAGCTCAAATTTTGCTGAACAAAATGAAGAATAAATTGACATAAATGGTAGAAATAATTTTCACCAGGTAAAAAAAAGTACGTATTTCGATATGTATATAGCAAGACAAGAAGAAGAAGCTGAAGAAACTGACGTAGTCGATAAACGTGCGTCATGCGTTTTGAAGAGGAGCTTTTTCGGTACAGGACACGCATGACGTATGAGGTGATTGAGTGACACCTGGCCTCACATTGATCAGTGCCTAGAATCACTCAGTCACACCTAGTTCGCGTCTACTATTAGATATATGTGTGTGTGAAAGTTGGATGGAGATTCGAGTTTGCAGCCCGAAGGTGAGTGGCACGTCGAGCTTACATTATAGCGCAATGTCAATCATATGGAATAAAGATTTGTCTGGTTCTATTCTTTTTATTTTTATTTTATTATTTTTTTTCTACTTATCAGCGTATATACAGACGATTTTTTATCGCTGAAAAACTTTTAGCAGACTTTATTTCATCCTGATTCAAACATTTAGCGCTTCCAGTTTTG
This sequence comes from Euura lappo, assembly GCA_018257835.1. NCBI lineage: Eukaryota > Metazoa > Arthropoda > Insecta > Hymenoptera > Tenthredinidae > Euura > Euura lappo. The sequence continues at coordinate 120,261 of JAEUYN010000759.1, read as the reverse complement.
AGTAGATCGAAATCCAGAATCGATTCAAAAGTGAATGACGACAACAAAAAAAAAAACAATAATAATGACAGAAAATGCAATGAGAAAATAATCATGAATAATTTTTTTTAGATTTTTTTTCTAAGTTTCTTGTGTATCTAGTTTTTTTTTGTCATTTTCTAGTTCCTTTTGTTTGTTTCTGTACAGTTCTATTACACTTCCATTTTTATTTTACGTTTCTAGTTCCATTTTTTCAGCCTAGTCATTTTTTTTTGTCATTTTCTAGTTCTTTTTATCCTTTTCAGTGTTTTTTTTTCCCAGTTTCTTTATCCATTTCTAGTTATTTCTGTATAGTTCTACTTCACTTCCATTTTTATTTTACGCTTCTAGTTTTTTTTTGTATCTAGTTATTTTTTGTAATTTTCCAGTTCTTTCTTTTCTCTTCTAGTGTTTTTTTTTTAGTTTCTTTATCCATTTCTAGTTCCTTTCGTCTGTTTCTGTATAGTTCTATTTCACTTCCATTTTTATTTTACGTTTCTAGTTCCTTTTTTGCAGCCTACTAATTTTTATTTTTTTTTGTCATTTTCTAGTTCTTTTTATCCTTTTCAGTGTTTTTATTTCTAGTTTCTTTATCCATTTCTAGTTGTTTCTGTATAGTTCTACTTCATTTCCATTTTTATTTTATGCTTCTAGTTTTTTTTGTATCTAGTTATTTTTTGTTTTCTTTTCTCTTCTAGTGTTTTTTTTTCTAGTTTCTTTATCCATTTCTAGTTCCTTTTGCCTGTTTCTGTATAGTTCTATTTCACTTCCATTTTTATTTTACGTTTCTAGTTCCTTTTTTTCAGCCTAGTAATTTTTATTTTTTTTGTCATTTTCTAGTTCTTTTTATCCTTTTCAGTGTTTTTATTTCTAGTTTCTTTATCCATTTCTAGTTGTTTCTGTATAGTTCTACTTCATTTCCATTTTTATTTTATGCTTCTAGTTTTTTTTTGTATCTAGTTATTTTTTGTTTTCTTTTATCTTCTAGTGTTTTTTTTCTAGTTTCTTTATCCATTTCTAGTTCCTTTTGTCTGTTTCTGTATAGTTCTATTTCGCTTCCATTTTTATTTTACGTTTCTAGTTCCTTTTTTTCAGCCTAGTAATTTTTATTTTTTTTGTCATTTTCTAGTTCTTTTTATCCTTTTCAGTGTTTTTATTTCTAGTTTCTTTATCCATTTCTAGTTGTTTCTGTATAGTTCTACTTCATTTCCATTTTTATTTTATGCTTCTAGTTTTTTTTTGTATCTAGTTATTTTTTGTTTTCTTTTATCTTCTAGTGTTTTTTTTCTAGTTTCTTTATCCATTTCTAGTTCCTTTTGTCTGTTTCTGTATAGTTCTATTTCACTTCCATTTTTATTTTACGTTTCTAGTTCCTTTTTTTCAGCCTAGTAATTTTTATTTTTTTTGTCATTTTCTAGTTCTTTTTATCCTTTTCAGTGTTTTTATTTCTAGTTTCTTTATCCATTTCTAGTTGTTTCTGTATAGTTCTACTTCATTTCCATTTTTATTTTATGCTTCTAGTTTTTTTTGTATCTAGTTATTTTTTGTTTTCTTTTATCTTCTAGTGTTTTTTTTCTAGTTTCTTTATCCATTTCTAGTTCCTTTTGTCTGTTTCTGTATAGTTCTATTTCGCTTCCATTTTTATTTTACGTTTCTAGTTCCTTTTTTTCAGCCTAGTAATTTTTTTTGTTATTTTCTAGTTCTTTCTTCTCCATATGGAATAAATATTTGTCTGGTTCTTTTTGTTCTTCTTATCAGCGCATATACAGACGATTTTTTATCGCTGAAAAACTTTTATCAGAATTTATTTCGTCCTGATTCAAACATTTAGCGCTTCCAATTTTGAGTAGATCGAAATCCAGAATCGATTCAAAAGTGCAGAATAATTGCAAAAAAAAAAAAAAGAATTCTAAAACTACACACATAGAGAAATTCTATTTTATACCTAAAAATACGAGAAAATGAAATATAAATGACAGTTTTATTATGTGGGAATGAAAAATCTTTATTTAAATCCACGGCTCGAACCCCTGGGGGGCTCCGTTTTCTAATCTATTGGGTATAAGATAAGATTTAATTGTTCGATACGTGGAACGCATGCGGATAGGAGACAATGATGACCATAATTATATTCTATTATCTACAGATAATGGTAATAATAATACTTATCTACGTTCTGAGAATAATTTTTTTATATTTTGAATATCATTTTTCATGGTAATTATTAATAATTAATAATAATTAATACGATTCAAAGAATTGATATTGCAGCACAACATAAAAAGAAGTGATTAGAGAGGCAGCAAATTGATTTATAAAAATATTGCAAGCAAAAGAAAATTTGTTTTTTTTTAATAATAATAATTGAGTGAAAAATTGATATGCAAAGAACCTCTAATTGAATTTTTTGCAAATTTTTCAAACGGGTTTTTTTTTTCAAGTGTCTCACATATTCGATCTTCAAACTGAAATTTTACACTTTTTTTTTCACAATCAGAGAAAATTATCGGTCATAAAATAATGCAAGCAAAAATAATAATAATGATAATAATAAAAGAAAAGAAATCAGCTGTTTCTCGATAAAAAATTCATATGTGTATTAAGACTTCTAATTTAATTTTCTGCAAATTCTCCAACAGTTTTTTTTTTTGTTTTTTAAGAGCGAGATTTTCACTTCCTATTTGGACCTTTGGATCGAAATATTACAATTTTCTTCATATTTTGATCGTTAATCAGATTATCACGTAGATATATATATTTTTTTTTTCACAATTGAATAGGAGAATTTTGAAGAATTGAAATGAAAAAATGGGTCGAAATTATTACGTTGGCAGCTAGAACACAGAATTATAGTAGAGTATGAGAACTGAAAAGCAGCCCATTTGTTTTTCGACTAGATGTGTATATTTTGCCAGTCTCGTTCTTATTCCCATTTCCATTCCTATTCCCGCATTGCGCAAGGGGGGAATAGGACAGCAATCTTCCCAATTCCTTTTCTCTCTCCTAGGATCCGACGAAATTATTATTTAATACAGAGTTTATGGCCAAGCATGACGTCGTAAACAGGACATAATTCAGTTACGCAACTCCTGCAGGAGTTTCGCTAAATAACATCGCAGTTAAACTATTATACTTTACTCATATTCGTTCCCTTGTGTACAGTTTATTATTTTTTTTTTTCTATCTCTAGTTATTATTCTTTTGAATTTCTGGTTACTTCTTGTTTACAGTTTCTTTTCTTTTTTTTTTGTTTTTGTTTTCTAAGTTTGTTTCTAGTTGTTTTTTGGAATTTCCTTTACTTCTTGTTCCTATTTCTGTCGAAATATAGTTTTTTTTTTTTTTAAATTATTTCTAGTTTCATTAAATTTCTAGTTTCAGTTCATTTGTTCGTTTCTAGGTCTCTCAGTTTCTTTCTAGTTATTTTTCCGAGTATATAATATATGTTTTTTTTTTTAAATTTCTATTCACCTCTCGTTTTCTAGTTCATTTGAAATCTAGTTATTTTTTTTCTAGTTTCATTTTGTATCTAGTTTTTTTTTTCCTGTTCGTTTCTAGTTCTTTTACTTTGTATCTAGTCATTTTCTCGATTATATGTATATTCTTCCGAATTTCTATTCACTTCTCGTTTTCTAGTTCATTTGAAATCTAGTTATTTTTTTCGTTTCTAGTTTTTTTTATTTCTAGTTTAATTTTGTATCTAGTTTTTTTCCCGTTTGTCGCTAGTTCTTTTACTTTGTTTCTAGTCATTTTCTCGATTATATGTATATTCTTCCGAATTTCTATTCACTTCTCGTTTTCTAGTTCATTTTGAATCTAGTTATTTTTTTTTTCGTTTCTAATTCTTTTCGTTTGTTTCTAGTTTCATTTTGTATCTAGTTTTTCTTCTGTTCTTCTTCTCGAGTTCTTTCGTCCCTCCTAGTTTCTTTTTTTTTCACTTTCTCACCTCTTTACGTATCTATAGATCATTTTTGTTTTTCGTTTCTATGTATATTCTTCGTTTTTCATTTCTGATGTTGTTTGTGTTTTTTTTGTTTTTTTTTTTTGCATCAACTTTTTTTATCGTTTCTTTTTATTTCCATACCGCGGACTAATGACCTTTTGCAGATAATTTTATACGTTTTTTTTTCTCTCTCTCTCTCTCTCTCTCTCCCTCCCTCTTGTGTATACACGTCAGTGTCAAATAATTTATTTACAAACCAAACAAAGAATTTCTGTATATTATCTCGTATTAATTAAACAAGCTGTTGGTAGAGGATTAAAATAATATACAATATGCATAAGACCAAACAGAAGAAAGAATCGTACCTACTATCGACAGCTGGCACAAAGTTGTACGTGAATAAAAAAAAAAAAAAAAGATAAAAAAGTGCTAAGGAAATTGTACAAAGAAAACAAGACACGTTTTACACTGTATTATTTATTCTAGTTCATTAACTAACAATGAATGTTAATTAATTGTTAGAATTTCAAACGCTTCACACGCGAAGTGTCATGGTCGTTCAAAAGATTTAACCTCACTAATTTCGTTAGTCTTATCGCAATGGAACTATAATCTCAGTTAATTTACTAAAACTATTCTACTATATTCTTAGAGTGACTTTTTTTTTGGTTGAATATCGCAGTTTGTAAACTTTTAGTCAATTTTCGAGTCAAAAGGCTGATAAAAAAATTTGAAGAAACAAAAAAAAAATTACTTTTGACTATGAAAAAATACTTCAAAAGCATATAATTATATGCTGTATAATCGTTCTAAAATAGTTTGATTTTTTATTTTATTTTTTCAATCAATTTGATGAATTGTCTCGTGAATAATGTGATTGTAATTACAACTGTGCTTGTAAATGAAATTCCTGTAGATAAAGATATTTGAACCCACTGCACTTGTTCAAATATAAAATATATGTATACCAACGAAATAAGATATGCGGGAATGCCGTCTATTTTATCTAAATAATGATATGTATGTATACATATATACATAATTATTATTTTCTCTTTCATAAAACACATATAATGTGTCCAACATACGTGTTAAATTTCTCACAGGTTTGTTACCTATGGTACAGTGTAGTTGCAGTATACCTATAGTTTGTCAAACGTTTGTCAAACCCGACGCGATGTTTACCATTCACACATTCATGTATCAACGACGAATACACGCAAACTCGCGTACGCACGTACATATAGGTATGTGTTACGTACAGGCTCTTATTTTTATACACGAATATTATATAACATTGAGTAATGCGGAGGAACGGTATGTTGGTAGTGAAGGATTTAATCGAAACGCGAATTTGTTCAAGAATATATGAAAGAAAAGTGATAGAATAATGAAATAAGAGAATAATCATGACGTCATATCAGAGCGAATAAGAATCTAAATTCTTATATCTATTTTTTATATTGCGTTTCTATTTTCTTTTGGATCTGGTTATTTTTTTTTGTCATTTTCTAGTTCTTTCTTCTCCTTTCTAGTGTTTTTTTTTTGTTCCCTAGTTCCTTTTGTTTGTTTCTGTATAGTTCTATTTCACTCTCATTTTTACTTTACGTTTCTAGTTCTTTTTTTTCAGCCTAGTAATTTTTTTGTCATTTTCTAGCTCTTTTTTCTCCTTTCTAGTGTTTTTTTTTGTTCCCTAGTTCCTTTTGTTTGTTTCTGTATAGTTCTATTTCACTCTCATTTTTACTTTACGTTTCTAGTTCTTTTTTTTCAGCCTAGTAATTTTTTTGTCATTTTCTAGCTCTTTTTTCTCCTTTCTAGTGTTTTTTTTTGTTCCCTAGTTCCTTTTGTTTGTTTCTGTATAGTTCTATTTCACTCTCATTTTTACTTTACGTTTCTAGTTCTTTTTTTTCAGCCTAGTAATTTTTTTGTCATTTTCTAGCTCTTTTTTCTCCTTTCTAGTGTTTTTTTTTGTTCCCTAGTTCCTTTTGTTTGTTTCATTTTTACTTTACGTTTCTAGTTTTTTTTCTCAATCTAGTTATTTTTTGTCATTTTTCAGTTCCTTCTTTTCTCTTCTAGTGTTTTTTTTTCTCTAGTTTCTTTGTCTATTTCCAGATCCTCTTTTGTCTGTTTCTGGATAGTTTTTTTTTTTCTTCTAGTTTCTTCGTTTGTTTCTACTTCTCTGTGTTTACCTCCATTTTCTTTTTTAATTCCCGATTTCTTCTTTCTAGTTCTTCAATAGAGTTTCGCAGATTATCCAATTTTGCAAAAAAATTAAACCACTCTTATTTTCATCATTAATATAGTTGAAACAATAATTGTCTCATATTGTTCGTTTCTAATTAACGAATTAATTTGAGGCAGTTATAGAAAAAAGATTGAAAATCTTGACTTTATTATGACGTCACACACTTATATATAGATGTCGCAGATTTCTAAAAAAATAAATATTCTATGAGCAATCAATAAATCGATTTACTTGATGAAAATTTACTTGGGGTGCGAAAAGGTCATTCAAATTGACTTATTTTTTATTCAATATGTATATTCAATATATTATATATTACATATTCGATCCTAGTAGTAGGTACACTTTATTCTAATCAAGTAATTAATTTACTTGGCAATAAATAACATGCATATGTATATATATTTATTTATACTTTCAAGCGTAGTTTTATAGCCATCACTATGTTATTCCCGTCGGCGTTACTATTCATAGCATACCAACTATGCTGCAATTGCATAAAATTGTACGTAGTATAGTGTAACTGTGGGATTCGTTGACCCGTAGATTCCAGTTACGTAAGTTTAGTCTATCGCTCGTAGTAATACCACGAGTAAGCAGATAACACACTCCTAGATGCACCGATACACCGATATATACCGTCTCTGTATACATATACTGGCCTAGCTCAACGTAATATACATACACAAAGCATACACTTTAGCAGTATCGTTTTATTGTTCATAATCAGCACACTGGCACTAGAGTGCTGATTATAGGGTTTATCTATGATATGCGGTAACGTTATTCGAATACACACACCGCGAACTATTTTCCCTATCTTATTTCCTCGTTGTTGAGGATTCGTTTTTTTTTTTTTTTTTTTTTTGGTTTTCTAAGCGTTCGCGAAGCAATGACTGATAACGAAAAAATTCACTGCGGTTGTGTACGATAAGGAATGATATCAGATCGTATGATCGTTCGTGACTGTCCACTGCGGCAATTAATTTTTGTCTCACGGTATCTCGAGAAGGAATCAACGGGTTTTTATCAACCTGGGGTCAATTGACGCGCAGATTCGCTATTCAGAACTGAGTCGATTCTTGACTCGATTTATGCGTTTGTTTTTCGGTTATTCAAATTACGAAATTCTAACAAAGAATTTCATTGCTTATATTTTGAGAACGGATCAACGGATTTTTAGCGTCTTGGTCCCAATTGACGCGGTTTGTCAAAACCTTGGACCGATTGGATTTCGAAATTGATCGGACAAGTAGTTTTTCAGCTATTCAAATTCCAAAATTCAGACAAAAAATGTCAGTCTTCAAATTTTGAGAAGGTATCGACGGATTTTCATCATCTTGGTCTCGATCGTCTCAGTTTCGTGAAACTTGAATCTGACAAATTTTGAATTCAGTCCACGATGCGGTTTTTGAGTTATTCAAATTACAACATTTTGAGGAGAAAAATTCAATTTGTCATATTTTGAGAACGAGTCGACCGATTTTTATCGTCTCGGTCTCAATCGACGCGATTTTTTGCAATTTGGAGCCGATTCGGTTTCTAAATCAATCGGTCGACTAGTTTTTGAGTTCCTCAAATAACATAATTCAGGTCGAAAAGGGCATTGATCATATGTCGAAAGCCAACAAACGAATTTTGATCTTCGCGGTCTCAATCCACAGGATTTTCTCGAAACCAAAACCGTACGAATTTTGAAATCAATCGATGCTCTGGTTTTCGAGTGAACCGAACAGAAAAATTTTGAGACAAAAATTGAATCGATGGTATCTCGAGAACAGATCGACGGATTTTCATCATTTCCGTCTCAATCGACGTCATTTGTCTCGAACCTAAAACCGATACAGCATTTTTTCATCAAAAATCATCAGGCGATCATTTCGAGTTAAAAGACCAATCAGCTCCTCCATTTCACTGACCCCCTAAAATAGCCATTGCGGAAAAGCGGTTCTGGCCAGAAACCAGTCGAGTCTCCGGTCCCATAAATCCTTGGCCCGAAGCCCTTATTAACAACGGAGCATAAGCCGCGGGCCGCTGCTGGCCAAAAAGAAAGAGAAATGAATCTGTTACATCACTGGCCCTCGATTATCGAATAAGCCTCTTCGAACCCTTTTATGATTCCAATTCCGATTACTTTTCGCTAACAAATTTCTTATCTGCACGCTCCAATAGACCGTCTATCTCTTCACATTCGCACACTAGTTACACAGTTACCGAGTCCGTGGAGATGAATGAGGCAATCGAAGCTTGATCCTCAATGGCTTCTGCTTTCAATAAACGCGAATGGTCAAGACGATAATTGGACCGGCGATGTTTTGGAGATGAGAATACCGAAAGGAGTCGATTACCGATTACTGACCGCCTTAAAATGAACGTGAAACGTAATTTTGAAACTGGCTCGAGTCGAGAACCGTGCCGAACGACGGACGATGAACTCACGACCCACTTTTTTCCGACACTTCTCAGATCTCGGAAGCAAAGGGCTGCCATAATTCCGCTGTTCCATGGGCTGATTTTTATGGCACCCAAAAAACTGTCGGATAATAAAAAAAGCTTCACATGTGTTTTATGGCCATGACATTAATTAACTTATCCCGCTGGCTTCGGCTATAAAAATTGTACAAACTTTTTTCAAATTCTTCTTATGATGAATTATCGTTGAAATTTTGTCAAATTGTCAATTTTTAAAATAATGAAGAAATATTGATGGATAATTGGTCAGCAAATATTGTCACGGTGTTAACGATGAATTAATTATGATAATGTCTGCAAGCGGTGAAATTTTTCGCACATCAGAAATTGCTTGTGTGTAAGAGCTATGGGTAATTAGTTACTTAACCCAGTGGTATAAGAAAACGGGAATCATCAACTACCAGGTGACAAGATTCCTCGCGTATTTCACCGCTTAGTTTATACCTCAACTAGTTAAAGCTTATTGAGTTATTAAACAATTATTACAGCTACTGTGTACCTGACGTCGTGTGGACTTGGACTAGAATAATAGATTAAGGATGTATTGGCCGTACAATCTCAACCGAAAATGATTCTCGTCGGCAAATTGAGTACTTTATGATTAGATAAAAATCGGAAAAAAATCAACCGCGATAAAGATGATGAGAGTATTCATTTTGAATGATAATAATGCCCGAAAGTTATCAATAAATTGTTTAAACAAAACATTGTTTAACAAATTCTTTTGTAACGTTATTTTTTTTCATCTCAAATGAATGCCCTTATTTTTCTGAACACAAATGCATTTTTTAAAGAATTTTGTCACTATTTTGAAATTTCCATTTTTGAAAATTTGTAGAGGCTGTATTTACGAAACTATTTGTTCCACGCTCCGGAAACTTCGGAATTGTAATCTACATCGTTTTCACAAAAACATATCCAAAATTCAGTTTTTTTTTTTCATTTTTCAAAATTTGGAAATTTTTCGAAATAGTGACAAAATTCATAAAAAATTCATGTGTGTTCAGAAAAATTAGGCCATTCATTTGAGATGGAAGAAAAAATCCTGTTACCAGAAAATTTGTTAAAAAATGTTTTGTTTAAACAATTTACTGTCAACTTTTGAGCATTATTATTATTCAAAGTTAATACTTTGATCGTCTTGATCGTGGTTGATTTTTTTCAGATTTTTATCTTATCCCGAAGTACCTAATATTCTCGACGATAATCACTTTTGGTTCAGATTGTACGGATTCTGCACCTCGGAGGATTAATTATTATTACACAAATCAATCGCATATCTGTATCATTATAAAGAAAAAATCATTCTATCACAAAATCACAAGAATTTTGTCACGAAAAATTAATCAATGAGGACAGACAGAATCTGAAATATTCCTCCAAAAATTTCAGCTCAGTATATTAAGAACTGTAGGAGTTATTGATTTTTGCAATTTTTTTTTCTTTCTTTAGCCGCGATTTTTACCGGAATCACCGGAATTTTTAACTGAATGTCTTTGAATGCGATGAGTTGAACAAAATTTTCACCATTCTGAATAATTTTCTGCGAAATTTGAAGTCTGCTAATACTTCTACAATATTCAATATTTCGAGCTGATCTTTGGAAATCACGCTCACCTCACCGTCCCGAAGAAGATACTTTTTTATTTTTCCGATATCTCATTTTTGAAAATACTTGAAAAAAAAAAAATGAAATTCTGCATATGGATCGCGATTAAACTCCGAGGATCGAAGTACCCCTCGCGGGTTCGACCGACATTCCTCGTTTCTGGTTAGTTAGGTAATAATTAAGCAAGAGCTTAAGGAAAGGGTGGCAATTATGGTAATATCATAGAATCGATATTCCTCGAGGAGAGACAGAGACGAAGAGATGGAGAGGAATTTCTTACGCTCCATAAGTAATTGCCAATTAACCGACGGTAATATAACCGATACCTAATCGTTAAATGGGTGAAAAAAATTCTTATCCTAATTACCCGCTACGCGGTGGGCAGTAAAAATCAAAACTCCCACCTTGAGCTTCTCGGGGACTCGCAGCTGTTTCACCGGAAATAGGAAAATATTACCTTGTCTTACAGCTCGAAAGTTGGAATTGAAATTACACCGAGGCATGCAGGTAAAATGGGAAAAAATGGTCAAGAACGTCTGCGGTATTTCCGATTGAATTTTTTGTAACAAATTTTTCCCCAGAAGGTAGAAATCCTCTCGAAAGAACGTCTTCGAAGAACGTCTTCCGGTTAGAGGAAACGCGATTCCAGTCAGTCGGACGATGATTAATTATCGGGGACATCGATGTGACACTTAATCTACTTTTTTTTTCTTTTGTTTTTGATAAAACAGAATTTCTATGCCATTTTCAGCTAGTCCAATATTTTCCGGACATTTTGATCCCAATTTCGCGTAACTTTTTTTTCGCCATTTTTTAACTTACCGTTTCTCTGTTTTCAGAGAAAAAAGGAAGTTATTGAATTGATCACCCCGAAAATGAAAATTTGAGTTTTCACAAAATCTTCACGTTTCGAGGTCCAAAGAATCACCTCCGACTATTTTCAGTTTGACGTCTCTGTGTGTGTGTATGTGCGTGACCACATTTTTGTCCGCGCGATATCTCGAGAACGCGTGGTTGGATTTCGATCAACTTGGGTTCAATCGCCGGGGCTTTTCTTAACTTAGAACTGATTAGATTTTGGCCTCGATCGGATTAGTACTTTTTGAACTATTCAAATAACAAAATTCTAAAAAACGCAACAAAAATGACGATATCTTGAGAACGAATCAACGGATTTCAATGAAATTTGGTACCATATGGTTTTTTTGATCGCTGATCACGAATCTGAAGTCGGTTTTGCAAAATTTTCATTTGGCGTATTCGATATGCTGCAAAAAAACTAAAAACATTTGGATTTGGATGAAACTTGGTACTCGTAGGTTTTTTGGGTCACCGATCACGAATCTGAAGTCAGATTAGCGAAATTCAAAATGGCGAGTCCGCTTTGCTGGGAAAAATACTAAAAACATTCGAAATCTTACGGAAATTTGTACTCGAAGGTTTTTTGAACCGCTGATCAAGAATCTGAGGTCAGATTTACAAATTTCAAAATAGCTGAGAATAAAATAAATAACGGGAAGTTCGAAGAATGGCTCATAGTCCGCCTAAGCCCGCTTGTTCTTTCTTTGCACCAAAGCCTTGAAGCACGTTCCTGTCTCGGTGTTAATAACTCAAAGGACCGTATGATAACGCATTAGCACGCGATATGGGGGTGGCTTGATGAGAGGTAACGCGATCCTCGCGAGTAAAAAATGTCACAAAAAATATGTATTTTCAAGATCCTCGATTCTTCATATAATTTGTCAAAATATACCGAAGAGAATTTTTTAATTCTGTCAAATTTTCAGAAAATCCAAATATGATAAAAAAAAGTGTCAATTTTGTCAATTTTGCTCTCACAGGTTGAACTTTTCGATTCTGTTGCCGTTGACCTTAAAAGTTCTTCCAATTTGAGTCGACGATGATTCCATATCGGAGTTGCAGAATAATTGTCAGTTGCGATACGAGGAGGTGAGATGCAATAGCGAGAGAAATAGAAAACTGGTATCTGCAGCCCGAGGTACGTGACACACATCAGGTTTTGTGCCGGCAAACAGATGGCAGTTTCGTGTGACAAAGGAAGTTTAGATTGGACACGTACATATCTTGCGGGCAAGTATTTCGTTCCTTGGTTTCATTATTCTATGTCCTCCTCGGATGATATTTGCAATATAAAAGAACCCCGTGGGTCTTTGTACCGGTGCCCGCCGACCGGGTTTCGGTCTTCGGAGCCTTCGCAGACCGGTGCTGTGCGGTGGACGAAAATCGCCTCGACCGTTGTCCGTTTCTCCTATGCGACAAAAGAAATAATGGAACGAAATTAATAATCCAAATCCCGTTATAATACGATATCTGCATATTATTGGACCCTCGAGAGGACCAAAGAAATATCACAGCACTGACCCTTCTACTGGTGCATTGAGGATGGAAATAATTAGATGGAAAAAAGGAACGTTGGAAATAATTGAATGATGATTTTTATTGAAAAAATGCTGTATCGGTTTTAGGTTCGAGACAAATGACGTCGATTGAGACGGAAATGATGAAAATCCGTCGATCTGTTCTCGAGATACCATCGATTCGATTTTTGTCTCAAAATTTTTCTGTTCGGTTCACTCGAAAACCAGAGCATCGATTGATTTCAAAATTCGTACGGTTTTGGTTTCGAGAAAATCCTGTGGATTGAGACCACGAAGATCAAAATTCGTTTGTTGGCTTTCGACATATGATCAATGCCCTTTTCGACCTGAATTATGTTATTTGAGGAACTCCAAAACTAGTCGACCGATTGATTTAGAAACCGAATCGGCTCCAAATTGCAAAAAATCGCGTCGATTGAGACCGAGACGATAAAAATCGGTCGACTCGTTCTCAAAATATGACAAATTGAATATTTCTTATCAAAATGTTGTAATTTGAATAACTCAAAAACCGCTTCGTGGACTGAATTCAAAATTTGTCAGATTCAAGTTTCACGAAACTGAGACGATCGAGACCAAGATGATGAAAATCCGTCGATACCTCCTCAAAATTTGAAGACTGGCATTTTTTGTCTGAATTTTGGAATTTGAATAGCTGAAAAACTACTTGTCCGATCAATTTCGAAATCCAATCGGTCCAAGGTTTTGACAAACCGCGTCAATTGGGACCAAGACGCTAAAAATCCGTTGATCCGTTCTCAAAATATAAGCAATGAAATTCTTTGTTAGAATTTCGTAATTTGAATAACCGAAAAACAAACGCATAAATCGAGTCAAGAATCGACTCAGTTCTGAATAGCGAATCTGCGCGTCAATTGACCCCAGGATGATAAAAACCCGTTGATTCCTTCTCGAGATACCGTGAGACAAAAATTAATTGCAGACACACACGCGCCCAGAAGAGGGTATAAAAACGTTCGACCATAATTCTCAAGATCCGAGACCGCGGATATGTAATTTTTGTAGCCGTAATAACTTCAATCTTCAGATACCCTTTCAAACCGAGGAGATCCACAATCCAAACAAAAAAAAAAAAAAAATGGGCAACCAAGTAGAAAGATTTCCGTCTGAGATATCGAGGGGATTCGAGGCTCCGCGAGTTACGTAACAACGCGATTACGTAATACTCGTGAATTTTTAATCGGCTCGAAAATCGTCCTCATAAGAATTTCGCAATGCTTCATAGATTCGATCAAAGTGTCCAAAAGACAAGACGAGGACCACGAGGTTAATTGGGATCGTGCACCTTGTACAGATGTCTGCTGGTATTAATTAACCTAGCTCACCTACATACGCCGGGGTTCCAACACTGGTGTAGACCACGTGTTCCGCTAGCCACTCGTTCACCTACTTCTTCGTAAGGAGAGACCATGAATGGACTGTGCAGAGCAAACTGTAAACTGCGTAAGCATTCGTGCGATCATGAGACGATCGGTAGTAGTATGATTCGTCATCGAAATACAAAAATTTGATCAAGTCACGTTCTCATTTTTTTTTTTTCGTGTCTCATTTTGAGAAAATTGTTTTCTGTTTGTCATTTTTTGAGAAAAGAAAAAAAAAACCAGTTCAAATCACCATTTTTGTCAGTTTCTCCTTTTTTTACCGTGAAAAAAAGGGCTAAAGATTGTTCTCCAAAATCAAGGTTTTCAGTTTCTAATAACAATCATTTTTTTTTTTCGAAAAAAAGAATCAAAAAAACTAAGAATCCAAAAAGGGCCTTTTTTTATCGATGTCAAAAAAAAAGATGAGTTTGAGTCGCCATTTTCTTTGGTCTTCTTCTCTTTACTATAAAAAAGGGGTTTAAGATAATTTTCCAAAATCGATGTGTCAAGTTTCTAATAGACAATTTTTCTGAAAAAAAAAAAAAAATTGTATCCTAAGATGTGGACTTTGTAATCTTGCCGACGTAAAAAAAGGGAAAAAATGAATTCAAGTCATTATCTTTCTCAGTTTCTTCTTTTTATTATAAAAAAAAAAAACAGTGTTAAAAATTGTTTTCAAAAATTGAAAACCGGAAAAATAAAGAAGCGGTCTTCTCTCCCATTGTACGTACACACATACTTATCTCTGCCCAAAGTAAGAGCCTCAACCGGTTCTGACGTCAGACCTTAAGGGCCCTTGAGGTCTTAAAGTAGTTGAGAAAGGAACCCGAAACTAAGAGAAAGGAAGAAAAGACCCGGGGATTCAGCTCCGAACCAACAACCAATTTTTTTTTTTCATATATATACATCATATCGGGCTTACAATGGCACTCGGTCGTTCCGAATTATTCATCGCAGGACCCTTTTTTTTGTATCTCTTTCCTTCTCAGGATGTACAGTGCGAATGTATTTCAAGATCGCAAAAGGAAGTACATGAAAAAAATAAATTTAATATTGATATCAAATTTCTTTCCTCGGCTACTTTTTTACCTACTTATGATATGAACTTTGAATTGATATCAACGAATGAAATAATCCATAAATATGTTAGGTTAGGAAGAAAACGAGCCGCTAGAAGCGCCATCTGTGTCTTGACGTCATTCGAAGCGAGTCACGTGACTCAGATTTTGAAAAGAAAAGAAGATTATCAAAAATTTAGTGATATAATCACTTAAAAAAAATCAGGGAGAGTTAAAATTGTTGGTTCATTCAACAACATTTTTTATATATATATATATTTTTTTTTTGTTAAAAATTTCAATTTCAATTATAAAACTCAATTATTATATGATATTGAAGAATATTGTGTCATTTTATATACAGGGTGATTTAAAGTTCATAATTTCTTCTTTTCGTAACTTTTTTCTGTCTATTTCGAAATTTCTCGGTCTTAAGGTGAAATGAAAGTCACGTGACCTCGATATGATTTACACTTGGAATTTTCCAACTCTATTTTCTCAGCCAAAACACATTCGATTGATGTGAAATTGATATCAGTGACGTAGAAAAACTGAATGAAGGGCCTGCCAATCGTGGATTTTCGAATATCGAAAGACATAATCAGAATTTTGTGTAACGATATTGTTCTGTAACCCAAGGAGGTGCTGCCCCTCGTGGAGAGAGGCAGCACTTCCTTGGATTACAGAACAATATTGTTAAAAAACTGCTATTACGTCTCGATTTTCGAAAATCCACGATTGGCAGGCCCTTCGTTCAGTTTTTCTACGTCACTGATATCAATTTCACATCAATTGAATGCGTTTTGGCTGAGAAAATATCGTTTGAAAATTCCAAGTGTAAATCATATCGAGGTCACGTGACTTTCATTTCACCTTAAGACCCTGTATAACAAAGTAAAAGCATGATTATCGTTATCTCTAAAAGAATCGCGAGAGAACTACAAAATAATTGATTGATTAAATTTACAAATATTTGTGTCATGATTAATCGCGCTCTTTCGCATCGACTGATCTCTGCCAGGCATAAAACGAGGTGATAAATTAAGCCTCTATGGCAATCGCTGAATTTCATCAACGGATCTTCAACGTCGATGATGGTTGATGATTTTTCAAAATTACTGTCACAAATTCCAAAAATAATCAGGTGAATTATTATCATTCTTATTATTATATTAAAATTCTATTTTATTCAAGCGATGTGTTAAGGCCACACACTATCACATCGGAGGATTAAGATCGACGAAATACCACCAGGTCTTTATTTTCTAAGCCTCAGGGCAGCTGGTCTCGATTTATTCTTGGCTAACATGCGACTATATGTGCACAGAAATTTATTTTACAAAGGCAGACAAGAAAAGACAAGACAAGCCTCTTTTTAATTTCAATATCGGGAACGATATCTGACTCCGTTTGTGACGATCTCAGATCTCATTATTATTGAATCGATCAATCTTTCCTCACCTACTGACACAAATACATCGAATATGTACGTAGATTTTTTTTTTAAATTTTTTTTATGAGAAATAATTTATTCCATCGAAACTGTTCTGAAAAATTGACTGTTTTTGCAGGATCTTAAAAAGTAAGCAAAAACTGATTGGAAATTAATCAGAGGCCTACCGATTGTTGTGGGTTTTAAGCTTTACAGAAAATTTATGTGCCATTACCATCATTATTACCATTATTTTTTCTGCACAGGTCTTAAAAAGGCACTTTTTGATGCTTGTTTTTAACTTGATATCGCAAATTTCGGGACCACGGCTTGGAAATTATCTCCAATTAAACTACTTTAGAAATACTTTCTAATCAAACTGCCTCAAAAAGACTTTTCAGGCCAGTTAGGGGCATTAAAAAGTATTTTTATGCCAGGTAGGTGCAATATAAAGACTTTTTGTGCCAGTCAGGTGCAATAAAAATACTTTTTATGCTATCTAGGTGCACCAAAAGGACTTTTTATGGCAGTAATGTGCATAAAAAAGACTTTTTATCCCAGTTAGGTGTAATAAAAAGACTTTTTATGGCAGATCGGTGCGTAAAAAAGACTTTTCACAGCAGTTAAGTCATTTAAGCAGCTTCTGCGGATCTCAACTGGCGTCAAATTGACTTTTAATGCCTTAACTGGTCAAAGAAAATGATTGTATGGGGCGTGCCCGTAAAGTATCTATTATCCATGAGGCGTTATTTTATTTTTCCAAACAGTTACTCTACTTGCATGCCACACAAATACCTATCAATTTTTTTTCCATATCAAGTGAAGAATTTCTCCTCAATTCAATCTCAATAACTTCGATGTCTTTTCTAATCTTGAAAAAAGTAGTAGACCTCTAATCTTCTGTCTTAGCTGAGTTGTGAAAAATTCATTTCTCAATATCGTCCCGGGTCAAGCGAGTTTTGGTACACGTAATAATAATATACGAGTATATGAGTCACTTTGTGAGTAACACATTCACATATATAAATATATATATGTGTGTGCATGCACTTTTAGTCTTATGGCACGGAGGTTTGCACGCATGCAACGATGCAGCTGAGGGTCCCCCTACGTCCCCTCGCCGCTCTCTGCCTCTCCTTCTTTCTCTTTATCGGTTATCTGTTCTTTTTTTTTCTTCTTCCTCCTCTTTTTATCCTGTTATTTTCGCTGATTCCCCTACCTTGGCTTTCAGCGCTACCCCCACCGAGTGCAAAAATGCATCAGGGTCATACTTTCTTTCTCTCTTGTTTTCACGGTTATAGGATGCAGATGCCGTTGCTGTTGCTGTTACTCCTTTCTGTTGCAGGTTTCGGATGCGCAGTATACGAGTTTAACCTTCGGTTCGTCCTCTGCGCCCGCGACCGCACCCACTACCATTTACGCACTGCGAACGACGTGTGTGACTCTGGCCAACATTCCCTAAAACTTCCCTCTTTCTCTTCGTCTTTCTCTCGCTATCTTGTATGCAGGTATAGTATAGCTTATTATGCAAATGCAACAAACGAAATCATGCAACGTGACTGTGTGAATGCATTCAACGCTAATCAGCTTATAAGCACCGCCGTTACCGCCCGTCCCCCTTTTCATGCAAATAGATTTCAAGTTCGGGTACGAGTGTACCCGTCACGATTCCACCCACTTCCATATCCACATCCACATCCACATCGAGAATCTGTTTCGTGTTGAGGCAAACATATTTTTTTTACACTCGGTGACCGAGTCGACTGGGAGTTGATTGCGATCTTTTTTCTGCAATGCCATTTTTCGGATCGGAATAACCAAGAATGTAGGAGCCATGATCGATCGTTGCGGATTTTTTATGTCTTGCATGAATCGACCGAGTCGAAATCGAAATTTTGAACTTGCATAGCTCCTACGGTTTTCGATATTTTTTGATGAAATTTTCTGTGTATGCTCGGTGCGTAGTCCCAAAAAATGGACTTTTTCAGTTTTTCGATATCTCTATTTCTGTCGAAAACAATAGCGCCTAACTTCAAAATCGAAATTTCGAACTCGAATAGCTCCTACGGTTTTCAATATTTTTTTATGAAATTTTCTGTGTATGCTCGGTGCACAGTCCCAAAAAATGGACTTTTTCAGTTTTTCGATATCTCTATTTCTGTCAAAAACAATGGCGCCTAACTTCAAGATCGAAATTTCGAACTCGAATGGCTCCTACGGTTTTCAATATTTTTTGATGAAATTTTCTGTGTATGCTCGGTGCACAGTCCCAAAAAATGGACTTTTTCAGTTTTTCGATATCTCTATTTTTGTCGAAAACAATCGCGCCTAATTTCAAGATCGAAATTTTGAACTCGAATAGCTCCTACGGTTTTCAATATTTTTTGATGAAATTTTCTGTGTATGCTCGGTGCACAGTCCCAAAAAATGGACTTTTTCAGTTATTCGATATCTCGATTTTTGTCAAATCTGTGACGATAAACAAATTACGATAAAATCTTGCTTGTCTTCGACAGTCTCATGTTGGGTGTAATCTAATCAACGTAGTTCAGAGAGACAATTTTTTAGTACAATTAATCAAAAGGCAATTTCGTCTAAGCGTATAAAAAAATGTGGTCTTGAGAAAAAAAAAAAAAAAAAATTGTGTTTGACGGTGTGACTTGACTTTCAGTCGGTTACGCATTTCTCCATACATGAATGACACGTAGTCTGCAGTCTATGTGTATTACGCATAATATCACGATGTGCAGCACGTGAGGCGAGGAACGTTGCGGTTAAAAATAACTTCACATATATGTATACAGTGAAGTAAATAAATAATCTTCACCAAGTG
This sequence comes from Euura lappo, assembly GCA_018257835.1. Taxonomy (NCBI): domain Eukaryota; kingdom Metazoa; phylum Arthropoda; class Insecta; order Hymenoptera; family Tenthredinidae; genus Euura; species Euura lappo. The sequence continues at coordinate 100,873 of JAEUYN010000759.1, read as the reverse complement.
GACGATGATAATAATAATAATAATAATGATAATGGAAGAATGAAGAAAGAGAGAGAGAAAGAAGAAAAGAAGGATATGTGTAAACCGTGGATGTCTGTATAGTTTCGTACGAGAAAAAAATTCTGTTTACCAACCAACCAGATATGCCGATTCAATATAGCATTCACGCATATCTATATATACACCACACTTCCATAAATACGACGTTACCACACGTGGTTAAATTTTTTTGCAGACACGACCGACACGTTAGAAATGTGATATGAAAAAGTACACGCATTGATATTCGTAACTGCGCGAAGCTCACAATCAAACAACTACCCACATGATACACCATGCATTATGTTTATATTGTTTACGACTAAGGTGCAGCCTACGTGATGCAACAGTGTCGTGATAGGCGAAACATCGATCAGTGATAAGAGAAATAAATTAATCGTTCATTTTCATTATGCTTCCCGATTCTCGTTTTGAGCTACTAAAAGTACAATTAGTACATTTTTCAAACTAAAGAATTCCTTTTTTATTTCAGTCTGTTGAGCAACGAATAAAATTCTAGTGGTCCGATAATTTCGGATTTTCTGAACTCGAAAAAAAAAGACGTTTTTATTTATTTTTCGATCAAGAATATAACTAAAATTGATTGAATTATTATTTCACGTTCATTTGATGAGACCAAAAAAAAAAACCCAAAAGACTGATTCAAACTTGGAGAAAAATTGGTATTTGCCAGTTTCCACGTTTCTTAAATATTCTTCGAAATTTCCAAATAGCATAAATTTAATAAAAAAAAAATCGTGGATTTGGAAATTGCCAACAAATAATTATTATCAGCAGTGTCACGGAGACGAAAATTAATCAACAATATTAGTATCCTTCTTTCTTTATTTTGATAAATCAAATTCAATGAATTTTCGAAATAACACAAAAATTTTGGGGACCAAAAGAATTTGGAGAAAGTGAAGCTGAAAAGAAATGAGTGGAAAATGGATTCGATTCTAGGTTCCAGTGGTCAGGGTATTTAGATGATTGTTCACATACCTACTTAGGTATACGTAACGTGGAAAATGTGAGTATAAAGTTTACATAAGTGATCACCGGCCGGTTATTACTCACGATTCATACATATACAGATCATAGCGAACTAACATTTGCTGCAAAGTCGAGTCTTTAAATATTTGCAGAGAAAAAACTGCGCAGATATCTTGGGCAAGGTCAGTGCCGATGCACCGATGCAACGATACACTGTATTCTTGTAACGTCTAACAGCTGCACTCGCCCTTCCAGCGCCACTGCTGCAGTTTCTTCGTTATTTTCCACTCGAGATAAAAAAAAAAAAAAAAACCTCGATGCCTTTTATAGCCACCAAGAGATAATGATATGCTCCACGAGCAACGAGCTCTTCTATCTATTACCCTCTTCGGATCATCAATAAATCGTCGATTTGAATCCTCAAGGTCGTTGAAGAAGAACTCGGGGGGAAAAAAATCGGCGATCAGATGAATTTTAACAAACTTCTATACAAGTTAATCAAATCTCTAAAAAATTCTGTCTTCATTTTTTTTTCTCTCCACATCAAATTTCGCTGCTAATGAAGTTTTACGAAATTATAAAAAATTGAAGTACAAAGAAAAGAAAAACAGGTAACTAGATAAAATTCTACAAGATGGGATAAAATTTGATGAACATTCAATAATATCAAATTTCTCTGCTGATAAAATTTTACGGAATTATCAAAAATTTGAAGAAGAAGAACAGAAAAGGTTGGATAAAATTCGATAGCGAAAGGAAAAGTTGGGATGAAACTATGTAAAATTTGCTAATCGAAAGAATTTCATTTCCGACCATATAAAAAACAGAAGCATAATTTTTTCGAAGGGATATTTTTGTAATTTTCTCTCCTCATTTTCTTTTTTTTTTTGCTTCTAAATTCTGATGAGCGATTATCTGATGGAAAAATCGTGAAAGGAAGTCACCAGACTCGAAAGAAGAGAAGAGAAGAGGAGAGGGGAATGGAAGTCGAAAAAAAGTGCAGGTTGGTCTCTCGTGGCCGGTTCCTCGACAGGCTTGGGACCAGGGCGTGCGGTGAATTCCAAGTGCAAATTAGTACAGGAAGCACACAATAGAGAAGTTCTTTTGTTTTTTCGTACATTATCCACTGGGTTGTAATGTTCGTCGAGGAATACAATGGACATACGCATGCGCGATGGCGTAGGCAGGATATGTTAATAGGCGAAATAATGGAGAGATTGTCGACCAAGGAATCCGCTAATTTACATTAAAACGAATTTTTATTGTCCAGACCGAATCACTGTTATGGATACGGGCCGGAGGAACTTTGGTCACATCGATTCGTGGATACCAACAACAGAATTCAAACATTGGACCATTTTAGAACGATGATAAAATCCGAACGCGTTGACAGATTCGGGAAAACTTTTTTTTGCTTTAAAGAAGAAGAATCGAGCTTCAATTTCGCGCTTGGAAAAAACAAAAATCTCGACTCGTCGCTGAGATACGCGTGTTTGAAAATCGAAGAAAAAAGTCATCGAGAAACTAGCTGTTTTTCAAAATCGTGTATCTCAGTGACTAATGAAGATTTTTTTATTTTTCAAAATCGAAATCAAAGCTCTATTCTCCTTCTTCACAGCGAAAAAAAGTTTCGCGAAATCGGCCGACGCGTTCAGATTTTATTCACTTTTTAAAATGGTCCAATGTTTTTATGGGCCACTCTATACATCGCGTTCGAGCGATATATCGATATTCGATACTTTTTACACCTGAATTAGTGTTCTCATCGATAAAATGGGAATCGTTGCTTCCCCTGTGTGTCTCAGTGGCGAGTAGAGATTTTCAGGCTTTTTAAAATCGAAATCGAAGCTTGATTTTCCTTCTTTGAGGCAAAAAAAGTTTCCTAAAATCGGTCAACGCGTTCAGACAATATTCAATTTTCTAAATGGTCCAATGTATTTTGGACCTCTGTGTATCTGAAAAACAGGATACCGTCAAAAAAACAACCCAATAATTCACAGGTCTTGAAAAATAATCAGAGAGAGTCGTGGGGAATCAGGAAATTTGATACTCGACTATAATTCTCCTGACTCATAGGATTATCATTGGCACACAGCAAACATCATTTGTATCCGGTGTTGAGCTGATTTTTTTTTAACCCTGTATCGATTTCGCCATTGTTCTTGAATACAAAATAACAAATATCTACGTTGTCCATATTAATCGAGAAAATTATACCGAATGAATCGAGAATCAGCACGAGAAGAATTTAAGAAACACGTATTGCTAATTTTTTTCATTCACACCTCATTAGCCAAAACTTCAAGCACCCAATTTTGACTACTAATTTACACAGAATTCGAAAATCTACTTGTGCCAACTGCGAAAAATAATTATAACGAGTAATTAGAATATATAAGACGTCAAATGACAGAATGAAAAAAATAAAGAAAAAAGAGAGAATGAGACAGAAAATGCAGAAAAAAAATTGAAGCAGAAGAGCAACGACACTGAATCAAATTGAACTTATCTTAAAGGTTGGCGAGCTTCTGACCAGCTTCTCTCTTTCGATTCTGTTATATATCCAATTATTTTTCACACAGTCTAATTGTGCACCACGATAATAATTAACTTTTTTTTCTACCCCGTCACTTTTGGTTTATAAAAATTTCAAATCACAATATTATCTATATACTGATCCGAATTCCTTGAATTCCTTTAATTCATCCCCAAAGTTGACAATAATTGATCACAATTTATGACGATAATGGAAGAAAAAAAATAACAAAACTGTCAGTCTTATTCCTTCGTCGACGATAATAGGGCGAAGGACACGAGAACAATTTCCGGTTTTAACCGCGGGTTGGTAACTGTACCATAGGAAGAGGAAGAGGACTCGCAGATGGTCGCCCAAGTCCCACTGGCCCAGTTCCACCCGAGTTGCATCATCCCCTAGACCCCCTGCACCCCCTGCACCGGTTGCACCACCTTTGCGCTGGTGCAACACGGCCTGCACATTCCGTTACGTCATCGGGCACCCAACCCTCGAGTCGCACCCACGATATCGCCGCCCCTTCGACACCAACCCCCACTCGACTCTCCATCGCCCTCGCCCTCGCCCTCCGAGCGCTCTCCTGCACTCTGATGCACCACGCATCCCCCTTTGTCATTATTTTCGCTCTTTTTACCCTTTTCCTCAAAGTCTATTTTCTTCTGAAACGTTGTCAGATAATTAGTGGAAATGATCGTTTTCGAAATACGTGTTTCATGTCCGAGTCGCTGGTCCAGATATTGAACACTCAGCTTCGTCTACACAAATTTGATGAGTGGATGAAAAAAATTCGACACATCGTCGTTTTTGAGAAAACCGAAGAAAACTGGAGACCGTTCAGGTTGTGGGAAGCCAGTCAACTACTCGGACACGTTCTGAACGTTCGTTATCCCAGTTAATGACGGAATAGACGAATAGAGACAATTTTTCAAGATCGATTTATGATCTAGTTGGAACAGTAATTTCTCTGAAATGTTTTCCGGTCCGGAAATTGAAAAGCGAACTTTAATTTGCAGGCATCGAATCAACGATCCTGCAGAATAAAGGGATACCCATGTAGCATGCTCGTAAAGTAACTGTTTTTGGGCGAGCTCAAAACTGGAAGCATAATCCTCGCCGAACAGACACTTCACGCGCACGCCACATACAATTTTTTATCCGGCGAGGGCGTTGAAAGTCATTTCGACAACGGCTGAGATCCTCGCGAACTGCGTGCGATGACTGCCGTAAAAAGTAGTAAACTGCCTGATGAAAAGTTTCCCCGAAGCAGCCAACTGCGATAAACAGTCTTTTTAAGACAGTCCTGAAGTTAGCCGTATAAAGTTCGACCTTACGATTCGAACTAAGGCTTCAAAAAGTGTCTTTTTAACGCCTGCGCTGGGAAAAGTATAACAAAAGATAGCAGTAGCTCGTTCAATAACTGGGACATTTTAAAAAATGGGTCGAGTGAACCGAAACCATCATCGAAGCGTGACGAAATCCTGAAGAATCTGCGTGCAAATGCTTCATAGATATTGCAGTTTTACTCAATTCGTGGACTCCGTGTTTCTTTTTCACACACTGTTTAAAAACCTTGCCCCGCTTTAGGTTCTTTAATTTTTATTTATTGCTTTCTACCTAACTAATTGGGGTCAATTGTTAATTATTAGAAGTCTCCTTGCGGCTAAACTTGTTTTTCACTATGTTGGGTGTTTTTTTTTTCTTCCATTTTTTATATCCATTCGGAGAAAGATTCGGCTCTGAAATTAGCCAATGAACGATTTCACTGATTCGGTCATCGACGTTCATTACGCGGAGCGTTATAAACGACTCTAATCAAACCCCGTGGTTTTAATTGACACAAAAATTATTTACTATACGATCGTTTTCGATTATTATACAATCGGACAGATTTTTGTCAAATTTTGATTCTTTCTGACCAAATCAATTTGGGCTAAGTTGATGTTTTTTAATCGAAGCCAAAACTGGTTCAGAGTCAACAATATTGATGAGAAAATAATTACCATTCGATACTTGAGAAAAAAAAACAAACGTTTATCGATTGGTGATTTTTTGGGCTTTTCGAAAATAAAATTGAATCCTAGTAGTGATTTTTTTTCAAGTTTTCAAAAATCGATAATAGCTTTTGGATTTTGTTAACGCGTTCAAAAATGACAAATCGATGAACCTAGATTAGCAGAAAATGAATAATAATTGCGAATCACAAAATTCAATGTTAATATTAATGACGAAGATTCAAAAAATGCAAAAAATGTGGTCGTTTCCCGTTTCCTGAGGCCCTCCGCGTATCATATAAATATATAAATATATAAATACATATATTCTCGATAATTATTCAATGTTTGCGTGTCAGTGAGTCACGGGATGTTAAAATATTCTGATAATAATGATGATAACTTGAAATATCTCGAGGATTCACTTTAACCTGCGGTTTCGGTTTATGTAAAATTTGAATAATTTATTCATATCGATTTCGCGCGCTTAATCATAGAGTTATTAAAATCAACGTAGAACTTCTCTGGCTCTGGCAAAGGTTAAACCGCTCATTTTATTTTTACACATTATTTTTCTCCTTTTTTTTTATATATATATGTTACAACAGTAAACACTCAATTTATTATATGCGTGTCTGTGTGTGAATTGTGACTTCATTCGCTGCAATTTTTCGACAAACAACACCACTATCTTCGTCTGTTACACCCCATCGCCGCCGCGACGCGCCACCTACCGACCGTCAATAATTAACCTCGTTTCTCGTGAAAATAATTTGAACAATTTTAGAGGATTTCTTTCAGGAATTTCGTAGAATTTTTTTTAATTGATTAGTTATTTATTTATTTATTTTTTTTTTATATAAACGTTTTCGGTGGTTCTTATGAATTTTTTTAAGAATTCAAACTTTCTAATCTCTATGTAGAAAATTTTAGAAAATGGTACTTTCTATTTTTCTAGACAATTATTATTATTTGTTTATCAATTTTTTTTTTAAAGCCACGATTTTTTATTTTGTTCGTGTTTCGGTGGAAAATTTGTCAAAGTTATTGAATATGAAAAAATGTAAAATTTCGTAACGTAAGAATTCCTAAAAATAGAAAAATTGAAAAAAAAAGCGTAAACTCGAAGTCTAAACATTCCGGAAATTTCATCAATGCAAAAATTCGTGATCGAAAAATTCTTGAAAATTAAAAAATGCAGAAATTCGTGATGTAGAAATTCTTGTTGAATAAAAAGTTTTAAAATTCGTGATAGAAAAATTCTTGAAAATTAAAAACGCAAAAATTCGTGATGTAAAAATTCTTGAAAATTCAAAAAATGCGGAAATTCGTGATGTAGAAATTCTTGTTAATTGAAATTTTTTTAAATTCGTGATCGAAAAATTCTTGATAATTAAAAACGCAAAAATTCGTGATGTAAAAATTCTTGAAAATTGAAAAATGCGGAAATTCGTGATGTAGAAATTCTTGTTAATTAAAAAGTTTTTAAATTCGTGATCGAAAAATTCTTGATATTTAAAAACGCAAAAATTCGTGATGTAAAAATTCTTGAAAATTGAAAAATGCGGAAATTCGTGATGTAGAAATTCTTGTTGATTAAAAAGTTTTTAAATTCGTGATCGTAAAATTCTTGATAATTAAAAACGCAAAAATTCGTGATGTAAAAATTCTTGAAAATTGAAAAATGCGGAAATTCGTGATGTAGAAATTCTTGTTAATTAAAAAGTTTTTAAATTCGTGATCGAAAAATTCTTGATATTTAAAAACGCAAAAATTCGTGATGTAAAAATTCTTGAAAATTGAAAAATGCGGAAATTCGTGATGTAGAAATTCTTGTTGATTAAAAAGTTTTTAAATTCGTGATCGAAAAATTCTTGATAATTAAAAACGCAAAAATTCGTGATGTAAAAATTCTTGAAAATTAAAAAATGCGGAAATTCGTGATGAAGAAATTCTTGTTAATTAAAAAGTTTTTAAATTCGTGATCGAAAAATTCTTGATATTTAAAAACGCAAAAATTCGTGATGTAAAAATTCTTGAAAATTAAAAAATGCGGAAATTCGTGATGAAGAAATTCTTGTTAATTAAAAAGTTTTTGAATTCGTGATCGAAAAATTCTTGATATTTAAAAACGCAAAAATTCGTGATGTAAAAATTTTTGAAAATCGAAAAACCCCAAAATTCGCAAAAACTACTTTGGACCAGGGTTAATTTTTCAAATTTCTTCCAACGGCGACCAATTTTTCGTCACTTTCTGTACGAATTCTTGAATATTCTCAACGCCATAAAATAACAGATTTGAATAATTTACGCCCACGTACATGTATAACGAGCTGGAATAACGACCGGCAACAAATCAACGCTGTGTGACTTCGAGGCGATGCAGATGTTTGTTATCTCCGGATTATGCGTTTCGTGAGTTACTCTATTATTGGTCACGTGTTTGAATAAATTATTTAAACAAAAAATGTTCATTAATCATTTCGATGACATTTTTCATTTTCATTTTTGACGTGTTGAAAATAGATGAAAAAAAATTAATAATAAAGACAAAAGTGAATAGAAGAGTAAATAGAAAGGAAAAAATGATACTCCAATTATTTCGATGATTTATTGAATGACTATGTGATTCGAAAGTGTTTCACAACCGCAGACTGGTTTCAAATGCTTTAAGAAACTAATTAATTATTGAATATGGGGTGTGAGGAGAAATGGTTGCGTGCCTAACAACAGACAGACCGAATCGATTAACATTTTACCTCCTGAATACAACCTGAACTTGCGTACAGTATCGGCTGGTCGAATCTCAAACTAACAGGCAATGGGATTGTAGTAAAATAAATTGAGGTCTTTGTTGAATATGCTGGAAGAATTTATGACACAAAAAATTCATGAATTAGTACAAAGAGAAAAAAAAAAAACAGTGAAAAGCAGAAAAAAATTGAATCTGATTGAAAATCTGCTGTGTAAAGTATGAATTGCAATTTTTGTGTTAAATTAATAATAGAATCTGTTATAAAAAAAATTCAAATTTGTGTTTTCGGATCAAATAAACGAATTGTGATTTTTAGATCGTTTAGAAATTTTCTATATCGATTTCCATCACACTGAGATTTACAAATTTTGAAACGAATCGTTGTACGATTTTAAGAAAAGAAATTAAAGTCATACTAGGATTTAGAAATTCGATTGAAAACCCAAAGTGAAAATCATCCAAATAATTCATCAATCTTATCGTGATAGAAAAGAAAGAAGAAAACAAATTAGAATCGTCTATCGATTTGAACAAAAAATATTCAAACTGTATTGAATTTTTTTCAAATTCATTATTTCCATGGTAAAAAAATATTTAAAAAATATTCAACAGTCAAAAAATTTTTTCATTCATCTATAATTCATAAAATGAAATTGGAATTTGATCTTCAAATTTATGAAACTCGATGAAATAAAAAAGAGTTCAAATATTATCTCGAATGTGACAAATTTTTATACACGATCGAATTTGTGGTCTTAAAGTGTATAAAATTTGACTAAAAACTAAAGAAAAACTTAAAACAATAAAATAAAGTAATAATTAATTGTCTTTCAAACTTACTTACAAACTTTAAAAATAAAAAAGAAGGAGAATATCTTTCAATACCGAGAATAGGATGAGCCTATTAAAATCCACCCCTAAGATTTTCTGTGGGGGGACAAGACCAATCAAAAAAAAAAAAAGAGGAAAAAATCAACCAGGCAATAAAAACATGTCCTAAACGCGTGTTAAAATAATCATAACACGAATTTTATTGGTCGTAGATCAAGGTCCAGGGGGGTTGGGGTTCAGCCGGAAACTACAGAGAGGTAAGGACGCGTACCGTGCCTACCCTACATGAGCGAGGACCCCATATTATATTGCAGGGATGTAGTGAGATCATAAAACGTTTCTCTCCCTCGATCCAGTGGGTAATAGAAGAAGAAGGTATAGAGTGTGCAAAGCGTGGAACGCGAGCCCTAAAGTACTCACCAGATCTTTTCTGAGAAAGGGACAGACGCTGTGACGTTCTGTTCTAACGTGAGACTCGCTTTTTATTTATTTTTTTTTACTTTTTTTTATTCAGAATTCATTATTCATTCTTTTACCGCAGTGCAGCTTGAACAACCGAGTTCACAGATCGAATGACAAGGCGTTCATGCGAGAACCGAAAAGTGAAGAATGCATTTTTTATAACACCTGCGTGGAAAGCTTGATTTTCGATGCCTGTGTCTGGTTTGGAAACGGCCCCTTTTCAGATGAGTGAAAAAAAGTAATATTTCTTCACTATCGCGCAGGCGCACGTCGTGCATTATCACCATTTTTTCACCAACAGGCATGCGCACTTTGAAGAAGTCAGTCGTTCAGTAGCGCCATCGGTCGGTGGCAACGTCCAAGCGTCCGCGAAGTGGCGCCCTCGGGCGGCAGCGATGTGTCAACCTAGATTATCGCCTAACCTCGGGTTGGTTATTTTCTACGGAAAATTTTCTACGGAAAAGTAAGAATCGAAATTCATAAATTTCCGTTTAATAGAAAGAAACTTTTATTAGAAATTTAGATTCTCTGAAGAAACACGAAATAAGAAGAATTTTCATTTTCAGAAAATCGGTATACATAAAATTTTGTTAATTTAAAAAAAAAAAGAAGAGAACCGATTTAACGGAACCTCATAAAAAAGTGCATTTATGCAGTATAAAAATTATTACTTAAATCATGCGGAATATTTATATGCTACCCTGCAACGAAAGATAACCGGTAGCGTGTAGATATCACACATAGAAGAATAATAAAAAAAAGAAACAAAGCAAGAAAAGAAACGAAGAGAAAAAAAAATACACGTCGAGAAAACCGGATGCGGATGTGGTTCGGCGCAGATGCGGTACCAATCTCTTCACTGCTCGTGTGATTGTGCTCGTTACCTCAACTCTACCCTATGCAATATTCGTGGATAATGGAGCTTGAAAAATTGCACGGTTGCTTGAAAAATTGCACCCTGCCTCCCCTGACGTTTTTCAAACCTGCTTTGAAAATTACCAGGTGTTTTTTGTCTTGTGGTCATCGCGAAATACTCATTTACTAACATAAGGTGAGGATAATCCGAATATACGAATTTAAAAGAATTTTTATAAGGCAAGTTTTTTTTTTTAATTTCATTGAAAATCGAGGATCGGAAAAAACGAATGAAATTACAACGTAATACAACTTGAACAAAAAAAGTTTCTAACTTCTTATTAAGATCTTTAATTTTTAATTAGTTTTTTTGTAGTTTGAAGAAAATTCAAAGAATGAAGGAAGTAGTTTGTCCGTAACATTTAATCGTTGATTTTTTATGTTGAAGTTGAAGCTCTATGAAATTTTTATCAGCAACTCTTCTCGAGTTGTAAATAATTTTTATAAATACAAAATTTGTCCCTTTTTGAGTAGAAAATAAATTCCGAAGAATAAGAATGACTTTGAATAACCTCCCATCTTCAAAAACTTTTTTTTTTCTTCAAAATCTTTCCGTTTATTTTCGTACTTCCAAAAGTTTGCTGAACAAATAAAATCCCCTAAAAATTCAAGACTTCTTTCAGAGCCAAAACTGGAGTATAAAAAATGATAAAAAAAATAAAAATCAAAAACTGGGATTGAATCGGAGATTTTGAAGAGTTTGGCCATGGACCTGGTCGAGGTTGACGGACCGATGTAATGCTCCAACGCATTTTTACTGCACCGCAGTTTCTTATCACGCTACTCCGACGACGCTGCATTTATCTGAATGCAAATTAATGGTGATTTTTCAAGTTTACGCGGGTGTGGGTGACCCACATCCGTTACTATCGTACGAGTAGGTAGCGTCGTTCGCCTTTTCAGACCCTGAAACGGTATCGCTATAGCACATTACTAACCAATTTAATTTGAAAGCCAAATTTCACCGAATGTCACGACTTCGCTGCACTCTACACACTTCCTTTTCAGTCTGATAAAAATTATTCAACTTATAATACAAAAAAAAAAGAAAAACTGGGCTTGAAAGTCACATTTTTATATCCACCACAAGCCAATCCTAAAATCGGGGAAAAACGGAGCGGGAGATAAAAATACCTTATTTTTTCCAAAACTATTTCTTCATTTCCTTTTTCTAAGGCTTTTTCAAAGATTTGAAACATTAAAAGTGCGGAAAATCAGGAAAAGTTGAACATGAAAAGAAAAACTGATCAAAATTATACTCAAATAAAAATTATTGTTCGATTTTCCTACTTTTTTTTCACTTCTTCGGTTCTTTGAAGATCATTTTTAATTCAGAATCGGATTTTTATGAAAAATTCTATTTGTTATTTTCCATGCGAGGAAAAAAAAAACCATTCATCTCAATGAAAATCTGTGAGAAATATTTCACAGAAATTCATATTATTCTCATTCCCAATTTCGTGTGAATTTTTTCGAATTGTCTTTCCTGAATGTTTCGAATTTCTGTGAAAATCCATAGAAGGAAATAATTTTGAATAATGTTTACTGACATAAGGAGAATAGTGACATGATCTCTTTAATTAGGAAAATATGTAGTAGATCAACTGAGTGGAGTTTGGAGCCTGAAAAAATCTGAAAGTCCTTGAAAATTTTGGACAAATCATTTTTCCCTGTCATCTTTCTGCCCGTTTTGCCCCACTCTCTGCTTCGGCAGATTTAAAGATATCAATTTGCTGAATCAGTCACTTGAATCATTCAATCAGGACTTTAAAGAGCCTAAGACGAAATTGAGAGAATCAAGATGATTGTCATTATTATTTATTATGTATTATGAATTATTATTATATCGTCCGGGTAGAGTGCGCTCCAGAGTCAATTACGTATATACGACCACGAATCAGTCCGTTTCGTTGCCTGGTCACCGTTTCGAGACAACCAAATGATAAAGAAAAAAGAAAAAAAATACAGCTAAAAAGTATCATTATCCAATTTTAATTCATTCAGCACGTCGAGTCAAACTTTTCTGATCAGCGACTCAAAAAACCCTCAGTTTTTATTTACAGATTTTTTTGACCGCATGATTTTTCAAATTGGGCCCAAGATTCGTGATCAGAAGCCCAAAAAACCTTCAGGTACCAATTTTCAAAGGAATCCGTTGATTCGGTCTCTAGATATCGTCATTTTTATCGAGAGACTCGACAGAGTCTCGCGACAATTTTTCTATGGTTTCCAGTTTTGTTTTGCAAATAATTCAAAAACCTCTGAAGTGATCATGTCGAGAATCTCAGCATTTCTAAGTTTTGAAAAGCCGCGTCGATTGAGACCAAAGTCATCAAAATCCGGTGACTCGTTCTAGAGATATCGTCATTTTTATCGAGAGACTCGACAGAGTCTCGCGACAATTTTTCTATGGTTTCCAGTTTTGTTTTGCAAATAATTCAAAAACCTCTGAAGTGATCATGTCGAGAATCTCAGCATTTCTAAGTTTTGAAAAGCCGCGTCGATTGAGACCAAAGTCATCAAAATCCGGTGACTCGTTCTAGAGATATCGTCATTTTTATCGAGAGACTCGACAGAGTCTCGCGACAATTTTTCTATGGTTTCCAGTTTTGTTTTGCAAATAATTCAAAAACCTTTGAAGTGATCAGATCGAGAATCTCAGCATTTCTAAGTTTTGAAAAGCCGCGTCGATTGAGACCAAAGTCATCAAAATCCGGTGACTCGTTCTAGAGATATCGTCATTTTTATCGAGAGACTCGACAGAGTCTCGCGACAATTTTTCTATGGTTTCCAGTTTTGTTTTGCAAATAATTCAAAAACCTCTGAAGTGATCATATCGCGAATCTCAGCATTTCTAAGTTTTGAAAAGCCGCGTCGATTGAGACCAAAGTGATAAAAATCCGGTGACTCGTTTTCGGGATATTGTCCATAAAAAAAATTGATCGCGTACATACATAACCTCAAAACGTTGAGATCTAGAGAAAATTCAGATTTTCATTTTCGAGGTTATGATAACAGCTTGAAGTTGGATAAAATAAGAGATTCGGATAATCTTTTGTCCGTTTTTTAGGCATCCGTAGTTCGATATTCGGGGTCAATGACCAGGATCCTTAGGATGTGTGAAAGACAAATGGGCAGGCGGTAGAGAGTCGGCATAATAAACGACCAAATCGTTGAGTAAACGGCAAAAATGGTATAAGCAATGGTCCCCGGTGGTCATAACCTCTCTCTGCGTTCCGATCATAATTACGACTCGAAGAAAGAGGACCGAGATACCAGAGACCCGACCGCGCGGCCTATTTCTCTGGAAGCTATACATAAACGAGAGTCCGAATAGCGTTAGAAAAAACTTGGGAGCTGACGGGCCTCCGGGGGCCGCGAGGGATCGGCTTACGAAATTCCCAATCCGCGAACAAAGAGACCTTAGAGAACGTATCTCGACCGAATTATTTATGACCGAAAATTTTAACCGGGTTTGTTATAAACTTGAGAAATGTCAACTGGCCAGGCGACATCGGGAGTTACCGAAACACCGAGTACAGGCTCGCCCAAAACACATTGGACCATTTAGAAACGTGAATATCGTCTGAGTGCGTTGACCGATTTTAGGAAACTTTTTTTTGCTTCAAAGAAGGAGAATCAAGCTTCAATTTCGATTTTTAAAAGCCTGAAAATCTCTACTCGTCACTGACGCACATGCTTTTGTAAAACAGATTTTTAGGAGGCAACGATTCCCCTTTTATCGACGAAAACACTAATGCAGGTGTAAAAAGTATCGAACATCGATATATCGCTCGAATGCGATGCATAGAGTGGCCCAAAAAACATTGGACCATTTTCAACAGTGAATCAAATCTGAACGCGTTGGCCGATTTTGGGAAACTCTTTTTCGCTGTAAAGAAGGAGAATAGAGCTTCGATTTCGATTCTGAAAAATGTAATAATCTTCATCAGTCACTGAGATACACGGTTTTGAAAAACAGCTAGTTTCTCGATGACTTTTTTCTTCGATTTTCAAACACGCGTATCTGAGTGACGAGTTGAGATTTTCGTGTTCTCTAAGAGCGAAATTGAAGCTCGATTCTTCTTCTTTCAATCAAAAAAAAGTTTTCCAGAATCGGCCAATTCGTTCAGATTTTATCGACGTTCTAAAATGTTCCAATGTTTTTTGAGGCCCCTGTGTATAAACGTTCTGAGTCAGAGGTTTTGAAATTTGAGCACGTGAAATAATTCTTGTTTCGTAAATTTTGTTTTGGCCGCTAGAGGTTAGTAGTAATAACTAATAAACTCGAGAGGTCGAGTGTGCGGCGATAATAAAAACGTTTGGTATACATATAACTATATTAGTACGAGAAATGGTAACGGTAACGAGTACGTGGAAACCGGGATACAAACAATTTGACGATTATTATCCACGACCAAATTTCGCGGTTGGGATTAGACAAGGCGGTATTAATAAATGCTGATTACTTCCGTCTCGTTTCGTTCCGGTGCCTCTGCCTAAGGGGCTTTTATTCTCCACTCGTCGTTGAATTAATTCACTACTGTAGCTGTACGTAGATACAAATATATGTATAAATTGCAGCCTCGAGGATCAATTTTATAGATTTTTATACCCGCCGCACGTCTTCATTGTCGTTTCGGTCACGACGTTACATTGTTTGCGATCCTCTCGATATCCAAGAGCGTCGAGTTGATTTTGCACACAAATTTAATTAACGGGTTTCACGTCCACGAAGTGCAGAGGTCAGATATCAGGCTGGAGACTTTACATTGAAAATTATCGAAGTTGTTCATTCTCATAGCTTTCGCTATTGAGTCGAATAACCCCTACGATTCTGAACGTTTTTGAGAATTGACCAGGCTTAACCTCAAAATCGATATTTCAAAGTTGAATAACTCCTACGATTTTTAATATTTTTTGATGAAATTTGGAGTGCGCACTTAGATTACCATTCCAAACAATCATTCATTTCAGATTCTGCTGAATTCGGAAAATTGACCAACCTTAACCTCAAAATCGAAATTTCAAACTTGCATAACTCCTACAATATTGAATATTTTTTGATGAAATTTGGAGTGCGCATTAAGATTACCATTCCAAACAATCGAACGTTTCAGATTTTGCTGGATTTGAAAGATCGACCCAACTTAACCTCAAAATCAAGATTTAAAACTTGAATAAGTCTTAGAATTCTGAATATTTTCGGACGAAATTTAGAGTGCGCTCTTGGATTACCATTCCAAACAATCATTCATTTCAGATTCTGCTGAATTCGGAAAATTGACCCAACTTAACCTCAAAATCGATATTTCAAACTTGAATAACTTCTACAATTTTCGATATTTTTGAATGAAATTTGGTATCCACGCTCAGTCTGACGTCCCGCAAAAGGCACTTTTTCAGTTTTTCCATATATCGCTTTGCGACGAATTTAGTCGAGTGGTTGGATTCAAAAAAAAAAAATTCTATAACCCTAATCACCGCAATTTTATGAAAACTTGAGCTCCAATATTCACGATTTCTCAAATCTGTGGCTAATATTCGACTAGACTCCGAGAAAAAAGGGTCCAAATCGATTTTGGGGTCTGAAATTTTCGTAAAAAATTATCAAATTCACGATTCTTCCTCCTAATTCTTACCCCGAAAGATTTCAAGGTTGCGATAATTCGCTCAAGGGGGAACTCGGAACTCCTATATATAGAGTGATGATAAGTATAGAGTTTGGTTTCGTTCAAGAAGCAGCTGGCCTCGCCTCGCCTCGCCTCGGCATCGCATGTGTGGCCCCTGGGCCTCCCGGTCCTCCTTCTCTATCCCGTCGATCCCCTATTATGCAATCCACATACTAACACTGACCCAGAGTCCGCACCGGGTATATGGGGTATCAGGAATTCGAGTGCGTGCGAGAGGCGATCACCCGATCCCTTCGAGAGAGACGGAAGACGCGGACAACGCAACGGTGCAAAAAATAATGGCATGGCGCAGCGCGCTGCGAAACTGCGCCGCTGTTGTCGAACCGAATTCGTTCTATATATGTGGGTCAAGCCGCACACAAGACCCTTTTTTTTCGTTTTTTCGTTTTGTTTTTTTTGGTCAGTTTTTGTTTTTGCTCATCGCAAGAGTTCTAATGCGTAACAGCTTATAGAGGAAGAGGCGTTTGTTTGTTTTTGTTTCGGGACCCCCTCCTCGGCTTCCTTCTCAGAGGCTTTCTTCTTTCTTCTTTTTTCTTTTTTCTCATTCTGGTTTTTTATTTAGTTATTCTGTTTTTTAATTCATTTTTTTTCACGAACCTTGAACGAGCTCCCAGTCCCAGGAAGGACCGGACACGTGTTGGTCTTTTTCTTTTTTACACACTGCCTGCGCCCCCCTCCCCCCACCCTTTGAAGTAAGGAAGAAGAATAAAAAGAAATCGCATGTTATAACCCGCAAACGCGCAGTTCGGAGTTCGGTGCACGGGGATACCGAAAGTAAAATACACGTTTTGCAAGCTCGAATATTGAATTTAGTGAGCTTTTTCAGTTTCTTAGAGTAAAAAGATTTTTCTATCATGAGGATTCAAAATTGGATCGAAATTCTATCTTGATTTTGTCTTTGTTGAATCGTACGGTATCGAATTTTATCAAATCTGATCAAATCAAATCACAGAATTTTTTTTTGCAAGCTCGAATATTGAATTTAGTGAGCTTTTTCAGTTTCTTAGAGTAAAAAGATTTTTCTATCATGAGGATTCAAAATTGGATCGAAATTCTATCTTGATTTTGTCTTTGTTGAATCGTACGATATCGAATTTTATCAAATCTGATCAAATCTAATCACAGAGTTTACAAAACTATACCAAAATTATATGAATTTTTCATTTTTTTAAATAAGATTTTACAAACTTCATTCGACCCTCGATTCATTCGATGCTCATCATTTTATAACGAATTATAATGAATTGAATAGTTTTCAAAAGTTATCAATAATAAATTTGGACATCCAATAGTACTCTTCTACAATAGTTGCTTTCAACTAGTGGATAATTTTTTTGCGCCCAATTCATCAAAGGGCTTCTCCTCCTCGCCTGTACGACTAACTGTACACAAACTTGGGCCATCATCGAAAATTATCTCGCCCTAAATAATTCTAATTATGAATCTGCACGCGTAAAGAGGTTTGTCTCATCGCTCAGACTCACATATGTCGAATACGTGCTTAGGTATACACACAGAGTCAGGGTGTCTTCCCGGCTCCCTCGATCGCCCTAGGCCTCAAAGTACACGCTTGGGGCCTCAATTCGCAGATTTTGATACCGTTTGAAGTCTCAAGTCGTCTTTGGATAAGAGATCCGCCAGCGGGTCTCTAGGCGCCGTGACGTCAATCAATATCTTAAACCTCGCTCGCAGAAATTGCTCTCGTCTAGGCTAGATTCGGTCTTATCTTATTGGACGAAACTTTGTCTGAAAAAAAGGAGTTTCTACCACACATGCATTAAAAACTCGTGTTTTTTGACCTCCTTAAGGGGAAATGAAAGTCACGTGACCTCGATATGATTCACACTTGGCATTTTCAAACGCTATTTTCTCAGCCAAAACACATTCGATTGATGTGAAATTGATATCAGTGACGTAGAAAAACTGAATGAAGGGCATGATGCTCGTGGATTTTCGAAAATCGAGACGTAATAACAGTTTTTTAACAATATTGTTCTGTAAACCAAGGAAGTGCTGCCTCTCTCCACGAGGGCAGCAGCTCCTTGGGTTACAGAACAATATTGTTACACAA
The DNA here is from genome assembly GCA_018257835.1 of Euura lappo. Classification (NCBI taxonomy): domain Eukaryota; kingdom Metazoa; phylum Arthropoda; class Insecta; order Hymenoptera; family Tenthredinidae; genus Euura; species Euura lappo. Next base: position 82,590 of record JAEUYN010000759.1, on the reverse strand, counting down.
AATTCTGATTATGTCTTTCGATATTCGAAAATCCACGATTGGTAGGCCCTTCATTAACTTCTTCTACGTCACTGATATCAATTTCACATCAATCGAATGTGTTTTGGCTGAGAAAATAGCGTTTGAAAATTCCAAGTGTAAATCATATCGAGGTTCACGTGACTTTCATTTCACCTTAAAGGGAAGAAAGTCGCAGTTTTTTTACCGGGGAAATAAACTTGCTAGCGGGAAACAAAAAACTCTGGCAGCAGGGACAAAAAAAGTCTCGTAACCATAGTAACGGTGAAATAAACCAAGAAAGTGCTGCCCCTAGCGAAGGACGTCGTTCTCATGATTCTAACCTCACTTTACCTCATTTTTAATGCATTTGTGGTAGAAAATAAGATATGTGCCATGGGAAGGAAGCGGGCGATTTTGCAGAACTCTTCTTCACTCTCGGAATCGCAACTCGTTCTGCAAGATCGGCGCTCGAAAAAAAAAATGCCTGCTTCCTTCCCTCGGTGCATAATATACTATTTTTTGGCCTGCTATCCACATGCGTGTATTTACACACTAGACGCGGTCGACTGTACAATCTATCGACCCGTAGCGTTTACTGAAACCGTACAGGTGTTACGCCATCTGGAATACCTATCGCGTTATTTTCGGACTTGCAGGATATGCTAGTCGAGGCTCACCCTAATTCGGCAAAACGTCGTGTGCGGACGGTTTTTTTCTATAGAGGGTGGCTCTAACAGACACATTGAATCGGTTTGAAAACCGTGGATAAAGTCCGAACTCGTTGACCGATTTTGGAAGAATGTTTTTTTTTTTCTTTTTTTGCTGGAAAAAAAATGAAGCTTAAATTTTGATTTTCAATCTGAACAAATTATACATTGGGGGGATTTAATAATAACTAAATCTGATGGAAAAATTGGTTTTTAAAATGTCGCTGAAAGAATATAATTTGAATTCAAAATTTTTGCCATGATATGAATTTCCAAAATTTGACATTCTTCAAAACAAGGAATAAAAAACTTGGTTGACTATCTTTTCGCTTCTTTTTTGTCCGTTCAGCGACATTTTGATTCTTCTTCTTCTTCTCCTTTTTTTTTTTAATTAGGTATATATGTATATATTTTTTTTCAAAATCGTTCGATGTGTTTCATTTTTTCGTTTTCTTTGAGTCCTTTCAGCGACATTTTGACTCCCCTCCTTCCTTTTCTTCTTCTTCTTCTTCTTTTTCTTCTTCTTCTTCTTCTTCTTCTTCTTCTAATCAAAGAATTGTTTTTTCAAAATCGTTCGACAAGTTTCAAAACGTTGTGTTTTTTTCTTTTGTGTTTTGTTCGTTTGTTTTGTTTGGGGCCACGGTGTAACTCGGTTCAGACTTTTTCACGTCCTGCTCGTCGCTTCTGACCCTCTAGCACATATCTACTTCCGGTCAGCTCTTAGATACACTAGAAATGATAAACTAATGGTCAACCATGTAGGGACAATAAATCCTGTACGTAGTCATATATTTGTACACACTTAACTAGGTATGAAAACAAAAATGTAGGGTTTCGTGAAATTTGGGGGAGGCTACAAACTGCGTTTTTATGTACAGTAAAAAATTCAACTGTGTTGAAAGATCGTCAAATTCATTCATTCTTTCCGAATATCTGTACTTTTTGTAGCGAATTTCGATAACGAGTTCAAAATTTTTTCACGATTACATGATTTTATATGAACTATACAACGTGCGACTAGACGTCGTTACGTTTTAGCCTGTATCTTCCAAACGGTCAGTTCTATGCAAAAATCTGTCGCTACCTTTTTTGTAGAGAGTTTCCAAAGCTTCAAAATTGGTTCAAGTCGTTTTTTAGCTAGGAGCAACTGAGGGTTAGATATCGTCGAAAAACTGTCCGAGCCATTTAATTCGATCTACATATTCGAAGGGTCAAAGTGTTTAGGGATCGATCCAGTCTAGCGCAATATTTTATCACATTTAATCGTGGAATCTTTATCAAGACATGGTCGGTCTGTCTCTATATACGTTTTTAATACGTTTCACCGTTTTTATTTTATTGTGTCTTTTTAATCCTCTTCTCAAACCCTTATTTTGTCAAAGGCCGAATGAAAAGTGGATGGTAATAATATAAATAAAAGTCGTTGTGTGCGATACGGCTAGTATGTACACAGTACGGTTCGGTCTGGTACGTGGCCATAATGAATACGTGGATATACCTAACCACATATTATTGTACATAATTGATTGGAATTTATCGTCGAGAGACTAAAAAGGTCTGCGAAAAAATTTTCGCTTTCGTGTTCGGCCACGCCGTACTGCGTGCAATTTTTTTTCATACCTTTACGACTATTGCGACGCAATTTCATACACACAACGATTAAAGCAAGTGTCTCGATTAGGCTGTTAGAAATTGAACTAAAACGAAGAAACTGACTCAATTCGTCCCTGCCGAAAAAGTTTGTGTGATAAGTCATGAAATTTTTGTCATTTATCAATCAATGTACGAGAAATCATGTAATTATCATCGTTTCATTTACTTAGATTTTTTTACCGTCGTAGAAATCGGATTGTAAAATCGTCCAGATCGAAAACTTTTTTTTTTAGATCGAAGAATTCGTGAATCTGATGTAAGATTGAAGAAGGGATGACGAAGAAACGCTTCGAAAGATTGTGAATCCATTTGTGGAATCTAGAATCTGAAATATATGCGATATTGTCAATTTTGTATAAAAAAGTTTCTTTTGGAAAACAGATTTACAGGATATTTTCCCTTTCCAAACGGATGCAATGGGAGGGATGGGGGTCGAGGTACGTAACGTACGGTAGCGTCTGAAGGAATTCAAATCCAGAGATTGTTTTGGGAAATCAAGAAAAATGAGACCCTCGTGAGTTCCCTGAAAAATACACGTATCCAGCTTCTTCTTTTTTTTTCTGCGAGAAAACTGCCAACGAAAGAATAAAAGAGAAAGAATTTTGTTCAATATTGTGAAAATCGTGCGCAGCATAGGATGCAAGGGGTTCTGATGTGTTTATGGCTAAATCACTTTTGTTCCAAGATGTCGCTCTCACGTTCTTCCCAGTTTGGCTTCCTGGATTCGCTCCTGATGTCCCACGTACACGTCTGCCGAACTGTATAGCTTTCATATCACAATCCTCCCCATTTTTTTTTTTTTTTGTCTTTTTCTTCTTTTTTTCATACTTTATACCAAACTCTGTCTATGTGAGCACATATACTCTCGATTTCTCTCACCTTTTATTTTATTTCACCCCTCAGCTACGGTCCAATCGCTACAGCTCACGTCAGAACGCATTTATGCCCTCCGAAATATATAGAAAACTACGTCATAAGTCGTGATCGTTTTTTATGGCGACTCGTCTTTCAGGGATGAATTTGTAATTTTGTGTTTTTTTTTTCATTTTTACAAAGTTTATGGTACAGTAAGGGGTGTCTGTGAAGATTATTTTGAAAGCTTGAAGAATGTCCTTATCAATTAAGTGATACAGTCAATAAGATTATTTTACATGTTACAGTTTTTTTTTTTTTTTTTTTTCAAAGGATTCTGGTGCTACTTTTGATGTAAAAAAGAAAGGAAATTTGGTACGAAAATCTTCCCTGATGTTGATATGCAATGTTAATTTTCTCCACTAATATCTGAGAAATTGATTAAGAATTTTCATTCTCGATCTAAAAATGCGAAATATGATTTTCAAAAAAGGAAAATTTGATAATTCTTAAGCATCATTATCATCGTCATCTTCATTCACGATCTGAAAATGTGAAAAATAATTCCAAAAAAATGAATCCTTAGTTTAAAAAATTGGAAAGGTGATAATTCTGAAGTGTCATTATCATAAAGAAAAAAAAAAAAAATTCGTACTAAATTTAGTTTCATCAAGGTGTCGAAATCAGTGAACAACCTTCATCATCGACGATGATTCACTCAGGACGTTCGTCAAGCTCTCAAAATGACGATTACGAAGACCCTGAAAAACTGTGTGAAAACGTCGCCTCGAAAATCGTACCGAATTTCGCAATTTCAGGTGCACGTTTCCCCCAACGAGTCGTCAATACCTCCTAGAACCCGATGGATCGAATTGTAATTCCAGCAATTGGTTGAAATTGGTTTCGTGCGGTGGAGGGTCGACCCACGAAACAACCGGTGACTAACAGCCACCGAGTCATCGTCGATTCTGCCAAAAAACAAAAAAACTGAAACATAAAAAATCACCAAATCGGTGGTTTTTCGATTCTCCACAAGAAACAAACGAAAAAAAGTAAAGGAAAAAAAAAGAGCGACTCTTTTGAGAGAAATCCGAGGAGAAATCGTTTGGAAAAGGATCGAAGCGCCGCCTGGGGCCAGTCAATCAGTCAAGATATCGAAGGTAGCGGAGGGTTGGAGGCATGAAGAGGATGTCGAGGGTGGAGTTTATGGAGAGGCGATGTCGGAGGCGAAGGCGAACAGTTTTCGAAAAACCTTGAGGGCGTTGGATCATTATTTTCACGGAAGGCGAGCGCTCAATGGGTCGCATTCCTTGCGCCCGATCGACGGTATGTATTACGGATCCTCATCTGCTGATGCGTGTTCTCTTCAGCCATTAGACACACTCTATACCCCGATCTGTACACGTATGTATAGATTTCTTTGTTCCTTTCTCTCTTTTCCTTCTTCTTCTTCTTCTCTTTTTTTTTGACACGTTCAAGGATCCACGATTTTATCCTTCCTTTAACGATTTCAGCCGATTCCCCGATTCCTAGATCCTCGACTTTCTGATCTCTTCATTCTCTTCGTCTCCTCGAACTCCCTCGAAGGACTTGCGCCTGACTGAATATTAAATACTCTCGACTTTCAGATCCACGGTTCATGACAGCAGCTACCTTTTTGGTACATAAAACTTTATTTTGATAGAAAACGGGGATTTTCACACTTTGAAGTCACTTCCACTGTCCCACTACCGGCACGATTTTAACTATTGTGGAGTCAATAAGAGCTCCGAAGATTTGGGAAATTAAAAAGCAGGTCAAATAATAGCAGAGCATGAAATTAGGCTTTAGGGGGGTTTAGGCTGATCATGGAGCTGTTCAGAATTTTGCAAATCTGACCTCGGATGCTTGATCAGCGGCTCAAAAAACCTTCGAGTACCAATTTTCGTGAGATTTCGAGTGTTTTTCCCAGCATATTGGGTCCGCCATTTTGAACTTCGCTGATCTGACTTCCGATTCGTGATCAGCGATCTAAAAAACCAGGTGGTACCAGATTTCATCAAAATTCTTCGATCCAATGTCAAGATATCGTCATTTTTATTGCATTTTTGAGAATTTCGGTATTCAAATAATTCGAAAAGTACTGAACCGATAAAAACTAAACTCTAATAAGTTCTGAGCTGGTAGAAGCCTCGTCGATTGAGCCTAATTTGATCAAAATCGGCGCTCTATTTCTCGAGATATCTGGTCCTGAAGAAGAGGAGATCCAGTCAAAAATTTGCTCTCAACGTAGAAACGATTCGCGAAAGAGTTGAGACACGTGTTCGACGCGCTTTGCACGGAATCGCTTGGTCCGCAGGGGTCACAGAGCAAAAGAGGGCAAAGTCTGAGGATTCTTCTTCCCCATCCTTCAGGTCCAGCGTCCAGAGTCCGCAGGGTCCTGATCCAGACTCCATTCCATTCCATCCCCTGACAAATGCCGGGGTCCATATCCACCCATAAGAGAATCGAATGAGACCGCGACCGGATATGGTGTTCTATGACACATCGCGGTGCTTATCGTGAAGTATTGTTATCTTCGAATTGATATGTGGCTCCGTCTGCCTCAACTGCAATGATCTCGGAGCCTCTGCCAGAGTCTGATTGATATTTATCAGCCGCGTCCTTCTTCTTCTTCTTCTTCTCTCGATGTTCCAAAATTCTTTGAAAAATCCTTCTTCTACACGTCCTTGAAAAACACGCTATTTGAATCGCCTCGCACGTTTTTTATGGCACATAAAAACGAGGTTAAATGTCGTCTAACGACGTAGCAAGATTTTCTCCCCCCTGGGATTGCTTCTTATGCGAAAAGAGAAAATTTTATTTATCGCCATTGGAGCCTCCGATATAAGTTTCTGGTTTGATTCTCTATCGTTTTTTTGTCTTCTAGATAAAAGACTTGCATAAAGTAATTTTGACGTAGTGTGATACCGTTTTTTTCTTTTTTTTTGTTTTCTGTTTTTTTGGGTTCCGAGGGATGGGAGAAAATGATTCGTCATCTAGATAGGTGGGCTGCATACTTGGAAAGCAATTTTCTAACGTGATTTAGACGTACAATTTCATTTTATGGAGCTTAGATATAGAGCCGTTACGGTTACGTTGCGTAAAATATCGAACGAGGAACGGTAACAGTTACGTATCGGTGGATTTTATACGCCTGAAATAACCCACCACTAGCCATTTGCAACCCTGCAAGAATCATTCATCCCTCTACATATGTATTCGATATATTCGACAGCGGAGTGTCAAGATTCACAATCATTTTTTACAGTGTAGCCTCGACAATTTTTTTTTTGATTTTTTTCACTGTTGCAAATATTAATTAAACATCTCCAATCTAGCTTGAATATAACACAAAGTGGTCCAAAATAGAAAGCAAAAAAAATGGCTGATCCTTTCAAAACGTGGATAAAATCCAAACGCGTGGATAGATTTTGGAAATTTTTTTTTGTACAGCAAGAAGTAGAGAGAAGCTTCATTTTCTCTTTTGGAAAGCAAAAAAAATCTCGTTTAGCCACTGAGATACAAGCTCTCAAAAATTTGGGTTTCCAAATCTCGTTGAGGCGATTGAAAAAAGCGATCTTCCAACGTGGAACCGAATTTTCGAAACGCTAGCAAATTTTTCGTTTTGTGTCCAATAATTTGATGGTTTGAAGAATTTATGGCTCCACCCGTATTTCGAATAAAAATTCAAAACTTTGCAAGGTTTTATTTTGTTTTAATTTTTTAAACAGAATAATCAGGTGAAGAAATCCAAAGTTTTTACTCAAGTATTCTGTTTTTTAATTTTCCATCGACGTTTTGAAAACCTGGCCTTTCAAAATCGAAATTGAAGCTTGATTCTTCTTATTTAAAGCGGTAAAAAAAACTTTTCCAAAATCGATCTACACGTTTAGGTATCATCAACGCTTCAAAATGTTCGAATCAGTGTCTCTTTCGCGCCACGCTCTGACGTCACTGTTCGGTAGAGCGCGCCTGGCATCTAGCGTCGTCTGTGAGAACCCTGTGAAGAATTGTAAATTATGACGTCACATCTGATCAGAGATCGTTTCACCTACTTTTTACCATAAATTTAATTTAACAATGAAATAAAACAAGTTAAATATATAGTTTTGCAAAATTACTATGTGTTCTTTATTGCTTCGAATGATGGAAGTTGAGAGTTTTAATTCGGTTCAGTTTGCCCGAGTTTGATTTCGGGGACTGGTTTGTATTTCTGTGAAGCCCAGCTGCGCCGGAAATCCGTCTAAAAACGGATGTGCCCAGTGTTGGGATCGTTCAAAGTGTTTGTTTGTCAGTCACTGTAGAAGTATGTTCCTTCTTCTTTTTTTTTTCTTTTTCGAAAGTGTTGTGTGTTGCCATAAGGGTTTTAAAGGGTTGCGATTACGATTGAGAAGGGTTCAATTTTTCATATTCAAATAACGCAACATTCACACAAGCCGGTTGGATCATATATACAAAATTTAAAACCGGTTTATACATGTATACACACACACACACATCTTCAATGCATGAGGGGATCTCGGATGAATGAACAATAATCACAAATATACATTTTTCACACGGCATCACATGCTTCGCTTTGACGAACAAATATTAAACTCTTCTCTTTTTCTCTTTCGACGTTAATTTTTTGCATTAAATTTCGTTTTCCAATCAGTTATATTCACTCACCGGAAAAAGAGGGACGAGTCAAAGTCAAAACCGAGTCGAGTGGATAAAAAATAATTACAATATTGGATAAAAATGAAAGATTTTTTTTTTTTGTAGTAATTCATGAAGCAACGAATCAACAGAAATATAGTCTCGTGTTTTACTAATTGAATAATAATTATAAGAAGCTAGAAGAATTTTTTTTCTGATTTAGATCAGGAATTCGAAAATTAGTCACACAGGCAGCGCCATCTATGATCCACAACTTGAATACCGCGAAATTCAAACGTAAGTCTGTTCAATCAATCGTTTCGAACGATTTTTCAAATCTATCCTAGTGAAAAATCGATCTAATAAGAAACTGAAGGTGAATGAGTATAAAAAATGTAAGAAAAACCTGTTTGATTTTGTTTGCTCCATCGAACGTGATTTCACGCGTGAATTTCCAACCGCGGTGATTGATCTCTAACGTTTCACGATCATATTACATGCATTGATTATTCGCCTGGGGACATAAAAGTCTCAATTTAAACGCCGTTGACGAGTGATGTAATCGATGTTGAGATTAACCATATTTGTTTACAACTTTGGATATAATCGATCTATCGCAGGATCGATTTATAGCCTTGCCTGAGCCTAAACGGTCGTTAAAATTCCAACTAATCTATCGGCATGACCGGATGATGATTATGGTCGATAATTAATCGGTACTCGATTACATTATCGATTGTATACTATTTTTAATGGTCATATATGTAATTCATGTGTTCAATTCTAAATAAAAATTCGTGAAAGTGGGCCAAAATGCTTTTTCGTCGGATGTATGACGTCAGAATTCAAGATTAAAGATATTTAAACGAAAATTTTTATTACATTTCAATTAATAATGATTATTCATCGAGAATCTTCAATAGATTGTATCAATTTAAAGGTGATGAATAAAATAATTATTCTAGGTTTATAAAAATTAGTCCAAATGACGTTTAATATCGTTTTACTAGTTCCTAGTCACCTAAATTATAGTTTTCAATGATGAAAAATTAATAAATTGAAGCAAAATGGAGAGAATCAAAGTTTCCTAAAAATTGAAGTGTATAAAAATGACTCCAAATGACGTTTAATATCATTTACGAGTGTCTAGTCATCTAAATTATAGTTTAGAATCATGAAAAATTAATAAATAAGCAAAATGAAGAGAATCGTAGTTTCCTAAAAATTGAATAATTATTCTAAGTGTATAAAAATTACTCCAAATGACGTTTAATATCGTTTGACTAGTTCCTAGTCACCTAAATCATAGTTTCGAATGATGAAAAATTAATAAATTAAAGCAAAATGGAGAGAATCAAAGTTTCCTAAAAATTGAAATGTATAAAAATGACTCCAAATGACGTTTAGTTCCCAGTCACCTAAATTAGAGTTTCGAATGATGAATAAATAAATAAATAACAAAAATGAATAGAATCGTTTCAAATACAGGGTCGATTAGACGATTGGCGGTAATCGCATCACGTATGTCGGTCCCTAGGCGCACCTGTTTTACAGGGTACAGGTTTTTTTTTTTTATGTGGGTCCTCGTAAAGACGTACGTTTTTATCATGGATCTAATGTAATTAGGTAGACCCAAAACGCAGGGTGTGCAGAGAGAAGCGTTGGAAGAAGGGCGTTGCGTGGCACAGTTTTACTTTTTTTCTTCTCTCCCTCTCTCTCTTCTCTTCATTCACTCAGTGTAATTTAACCCCTTCGTAGACGGTTCGGGACTCTCGAGTCACACGTGACCTTAAAAACCTCATCCTTGTGTTTGTGTGTGCAGATGTTGTATTTTGGCCAGCATCATCAATCTGCTGACTCGTCAGACCCTAAGAAAAAAAAACAACTTATTTCACATTCAACGCGCCATCTTGACTCTTACTCAAAACTAATTGCATATAAATTGGCCAATGTGTGTATTTATGTACACTGAGGGTTGTGTTTCTTTTCTATGTACCATTCAACCCCCCCCCCCCAGACCCTCAAAACTTTCCTTTGTTCGTTCAGTATTGAAAGCGTGTGTTTCTCGAATCTTTTTAGCATATTGTGTATTCTTTTAATTTATTTTGCGTTTCACCTAATTCGCAAAGTTAAGTATAGGCCTCGAGACTGCAGTCTCCCCCAATTCGTTATACGGCAGGTGACGAATGTCGGCGAAGAAATTGGGCAGGAAGTCAGCCTCCTTCTCTCTTCTATTTGCAATTTGGTAATTCTAGACAGGTGGCGCCAGTCTAAAAACTGAACAGTGATTAGATTCGGTGAATGATGAATAAAAAATTTACCATCTAAGCGGTTACCCAAACAAGTAAATGAAGGAAAAAAAAACGAAACCCCCTTTTTATTGGGAGGGATATTCGAGCTTACTTTTTTCTTCACTCTTTTATTTTCATCCCCCATCAAATCCGCAATACTAAATATTCAAACTCGGCGGTAGCTAAAGAACTTATCGATTTCAAAAGCCGTTAAACTTACGGATTGGGGATCAGCATCGATCCTGATTGATTTTTGTTTTTGTCTTTCACGATATTTAGTGATTTTAGAATTTATTGATGACCTCTTTTTTCTCAAAAAAAATGTTGTAAAATTAGTGGAAATGATCGTTTTCGAAATACGTGTTTCATGTCCGAGTCGCTGGTCCAGATATTGAACACTCAGCTTCGTCTACACAAATTTGATGAGTGGATGACAAAAATTCGACACATCGTCGTTTTTGAGAAAACCGGAGAAAACTGGAGATCGTTTAGGTTGTGGAAAGCCAGTCAACGACTCGGACACGTTTTGAACGTTCGATGTCCCAGTTAATGACGGAATAGACGAAAAGAGACAATTTTTCAAGATCGATTTATGATCTAGTTGAAACAGTAATTTCTCTGAAATGTTTTCGGGTCCGGAAATTGAAAAGCGAACTTTAATTTGCAGGCATCGAACCAACGATCCTGCGGAATAAATAGATATCCATGTAGCATGCTCGTAAAGTAACTGTTTTTGGGCGAGCTCAAAACTGGAAGCATAATTCTCGCCGAACAGACACTTCACGCGCACGCCACATACAATTTTTTATCCGGCGAGGGCGTTGAAAGTATTTCGACACCGGCTGAGATCCTCGCGAACTGCGTGCGATGACTGCCGTAAAAAGTAGTAAACTGCCATGAAAAGTTTCCCCGAAGTAGCCAACTGCGATAAAGAGTCTTTTTAAGACAGCCCTGAAGTTAGCCGTATAAAGTTCGACCTTACGATTCGAACTAAGGCTTCGAAAAGTGTCTTTTTAACGCCTGCGGTGGGAAAAGTAGAGTAAAAGATAGCAGTAGCCCGCTCAATGACTGGGACAGTTTAAAAAATGGATCAAGTGAACCGAGGCCATCATCGAGGCGTGAAAAATCCTGAAGAATCTGCATACAAATGGTTCTATCAGTAGAGTTAACAGCTTGGTATTTGGGGTCTGTGATTTTTCACCGCTTGCACGTCCTGCAGCCCATATATATCCCATCCCGGGCTATCCTCACCGCCATGATTGACGTGGGGCGGTGAGCCGCTCTCGCGCCCTTCAGCCGCCCTAAAACCTCCCCAAAAGCCCCCCAGAAATCGCCCGGGGATCTCTGTATAGCTTCGGCTTCACGTTCTCTACGTACTGGTATACTAGGAACCACTCGAATACTACCCAACATCGCACAAGGTTCGAGGGTAGCTATGGTATGGTACTCGAATGTTGCCACCCCAGTCATTATTTCGGCATTAACAGGGGATGATTTTACCCCCCCATCATACTACTGCCATACTGAACCTCTACAGATTCACTAGTTTATTGGGTATTATTGGTCACTAACGCATACGACCATACAGTATTTAGACTCTTTCGTTCTTTTCGTTCTTTTTCCATGTGAAAGAAAGCGTCACTGAATAGTTAAACACGTACACAAAAGTAACAAACTGATAAATCAACGATTAAATTAATACCTACTATTGTCTTAGAATCGGAATTTCCCTCTCAATAACAAAAACAACTTATTTGGAAGCATAAATGAACGAAACAAAAAAAAAACAACCTTATTCGGTGGAAGCAGAAATTACAAAAACAACTTATTTGTGAAGATTAACACACAAACCACAGCTTATTTAGTGGAAGAAGGAATGACGAAAACAACTTATTTGGAAAAATTGATAAACAAAAAAAAGTTATTTACTGGAAGAAGGAATCACAAAAACAACTCATTTGGAAAAATTGATGAACAATCGAATTACATATTTATTGGTAGAAAGAATAACAAAAACGGCTTATTTAGATATTGAAAGAAAGAATTACAAAAACAACTTATTTGGAAAAAATGATGAATAAAAAAAACTTATTCATTGGAAGAATAAATCACAAAAACAACTCATTTGGAAAAATTGATAAACAAAAAAAACTTATTTATTGGAAGGAGGAATCACAAAAACAACTCATTTGGAACAATTCATGAACAATAAAATTACTTATTCATTGGTAGAAAGAATGACAAAAACAACTTATTTGGAAAAATTGATAAACAAAAAAAAACAACTCATTTATTGGAAGAAGGAATCACAAAAACAACTCATTTGGAAAAATTGATAAACAAACAATAGCAACTTATTTGGTGAAATGAATTTAAAAAACGACTCACTTCGGGAAAAATAATCGAAAAACAACTTATCTGAAGTTTTAGGTAAGGAAATGGTGCTCGATGTTTTTGTAAAAGCGAAAAACCCTTCCAATTTTCCGATATGCATAAAAATTGAATGATTTCGAATTTGGTATCGGAACTGTGAAATTCAAGATGGTGAACAGAAATGGCAAGAACAAATGGGAGAAAAATTATTCCACCAGAATTTTCTCTCAATCGTGAGGTGATGGAATAATTCGGATTTAAACTCACTCTAAAAATCAGTGTAATCAATGGAAAACAAAAAACTTCATGGTCTGAATGAGGCATTACGTCTGCATACGTTTTTTTTTCTGATCTTCGAAACAGCTGGTCGCGTTTTCCGGTTCTGGCTGTGGGGGTAATTACAGTTCCTCTATTAGGGCATGGCCAAATTTCTCGCCAAATTCGTACCTTTGACGAGCAGTCACTCCATATTCTTTCACTTGATGATAATAAAATGAATAAAAATTTCAATGCTTTTTTCGACGTCGGTTGCACCGGTTCCCACACAATTATCCTGCACGACGTGCAGTGGTGGATGCATATTTGGTCGAAGAATAAGCGACTTTTTGCCAACCCGCTGCTATACTACAGTCCGAGGCGCAAATAATTCCAGGATTTTCCCGATCACGAGGAGACTGATAATCGCGGATTAGGTTGGTTCACTGACATAAGTGAAAGATTCCGAGCCGTTGACCGAGGTCGTGTCGTTGGTGAAAGGCGGAAAATATGTGAAAATGTTATACCGGTGTTCCTTACGAGGATATTAATCGGTGAGTGGTTATGTCGACCCGATTTGCTATTTGCGCTATTTTATCGATCATGTAAACCAATTTGGCGCCATTAAATTTGCGAAATTAATTTATTCAGCCTTTTGCAAATACCGCGGCAAAATATTCTATGCAATTATCAATCACAAGCTGATCAACGATTAAGTCTTTGATATAGGTACTCAATTTAGCAAGTTCTGTGAAATACGCGGAAACCCCGAAGCGATTTTTATTCCACATTATGCCAAACATGCAATAAATTTTGTCCAACTGCCGTATAAAGTGGATTTTCTTTTCTTTTTTTTACACTAGATAAAACAAAACTATCTTCTTTTAAACAGATAAATTAAACCACAAACGAGAATGATGAGATTGTGTAGTTAAGATATTTTTGTTTTATCTCCCCCCCCCCGCCCCCGTCGATTCTCCCCCTGTGACAGGGAATACTCGCGTGCAGCCTATAAAACTTGGATCAATAGATTTGAACACGTAGATATGATGCGGAGGCATAAATGCAACACATTTTCAAAGTCATATTTTGTCACAATTGAAAACAAAAAGTAATAAAACTCCGCAGCGAATTTTGAATGAAATATTTTTTTTCTAGGGTGATTTGAAGAACAATGACAAAAAAAAACATTTCATTTCGGTAAATGAACAAAAACAACTCATTTGGGAGAAAGAAAATTACAAAAACGACCTATTTGGGAGGAAGAAAATTATAATAACAACTTATTTGGGAGGAAAAATTACAAAAACGACTTATTTGGGGAAATGAACAAAAACAACTTATTTGGGAGGAAGAAAATTACAAAAACGACCTATTCGGGCGAATGAACAAGAACAACTTATTTGGGCGAAAAATATTACAAAAACGACTTATTCGGGTTGATGAGCAAAAACAACTTATTCGGAAGAAAAATATTACAAAAACAATCTATTTGAGTAATTGAAGAAAATAAACTCATTCGGAATAAAAAAAAATACAAAAACAACTTATATGTATTATTATACACAGAAAAACAAGCTATGGGTGATTCTGAAAAGTCAATTTTCTTTTTTTCTCCAAACCACAGTAATTTGTCGAGTTTGCAATCATTATCGTGTCGTAAAGAAAAGTTTGAATGGTCCGCGAGAAAACTTTGTGGTCAGGAAATCGTTTGAAGCCTGAAATATTGCGACGGGAAAATTTCATCAAATACAATAGATTTGTTTTTCACGACACGCACGTAGGTATAAAATCGAAGTCTATAAATTGTTATTTTCGATCTTATTGTTAGTATTGGACACTTTTTTTTATTAACTATTTTTTCTTCATACCTCGGTCGAAAGTACGTACTTCCGGCATCGATATCGAAGCAGAAAGCCTAACTTTCATGCATTGGTAGAACTACACGCCCGCCCTCTGTGACAGCGGGAGCGAAAACTTACTCGCACACACCGATACCCAATACACGAGACGCCCGCTTCGAGTTTTGTCACTTAGTCACCCAAAAATAACTCAAGACTGGATAAATTATATATCAATCGACGCGGAAAAATCCCCCGAACAGCATATCAAAAACAAGACAATGTCTCTAGACAGTAAATTGTTTAAATTAATAAAAAACTATCAATATTTTGGGCAGTACCGCCAAAATCATGCACTGTTCCAATGTCACTTGTCGGATTGGAAAAACAAAAATACCACGTTGTAGGGGAGAAAATCATCTACAAATTCGAAGTGGGAACCGATATTGTAGGACCTGCAGTTTCCACGTTATTAATTTTGCAAGAGTTTTCTGACAAAACTACGCCTAACGGTTAGCTGGTCCGCTCGGCCCACTTCGGTCCGTTCCACGCTGCGCGGGAACCACGATATGTTGTTTGGGGGATTTTTTCACATCGATTGATATATAATTCATCCAATCTGTAATTATTTTTGGGTCAAAGGCTAGATTGACTCGACTATTCTGACGCCAGCCAGAATCGCAAACTTCTGTTACTCTCGCTCTCGACGTTACTCTCGCTTTACATATAACCTCAAAACTGGCTTGCACATTTTATTCGATCTATTTGATGCCTGCCCCCGACCAGCAGCACTCGCTTCGCTCGTGCCTGCAATGTCGGGCAGGCATCACCACTTGTTAAAACGTGTAAATATGTATAAAAATTCAATCAGTCAGCGTACTTTCGACCGGGCATGAAGAAAAATAGTATACACCACGCGGGCAGAAGATTGAAAGCCCTGAACTGCGCGATATGATGCCCTCGGCTTCGCCTCGGGCATCATCACGCGCAGTGCAGGAATTTTCAACTTTCGGCCCTTGTAGTGTAATATACTATTTTTTGCTAACAAAAAATCACTCTCGAATTCTCAAAGTGCAAACAATTCTGATTCAGTTATACATATATGTATAAGCACGGGATATTTCTTTGTAAAATACACAAGTTTGGATGATCGCCAGAAATTTGTATAGGACGCTGTAAAAGCTTCGTACTATATCAACTTGTTCACTATTTATTGCAGAGAATTGGACGAAAAGTCGTCGTTGGATTCTTTGAAAATTAACATATTCAGGTAGCAACGAAAAAAAAATAAATAAATGTACAAAAATAGAAATAAATTTGTCACAAATTATACCATCCGAAATCGTATATATTCAGAGTCCAAAGCGCGTTGCACTTCGGTTCGAATACGCCTCTCGAGTTCAGATGTCGATGAAATGTATGTACAACACGATTCGATATTATGCGGTTTTATCGATGAAAAATCGATTCTATAATCTAATGCTCAACGGAATTTAGTTGTTTGCTCAAGAAGCGGGTACAGCTTTATACCTACTCGCGGTGTAGCCGCAGGGTTATGAACTCGAACTAGTCCAAGGCGAGACTTTGCTGATGCATTATGCACCGGGCTGCACGCTCTAAACTCTATAACATTTTTCTTCTTTTTTTTTCACACTATAAACAGCGAATGAAGAAACGTTACGTAAGTAACCTCAGCCAGAGGTCAATCACGCTTATTAATTTCGTCCTTATCACAGATTTGAAAAAAATCTTCGGATTGCTGAACAATTCAAATGGAATTATGATAATTTCTGACTTCAGAAGAATTGGAGAACAAAAAATCTAGAGAATTGCAACAAATTTGGAAAAACTGTTTGAGCATTTGCTATAATTGCTATAATGAATCATTAGCATGAAGCTTTCGGGACTTTTGAAGCATTCAGAGACCAGTGGTGAAATGGAACACAGCTTCTCCGATGGAATTCATTTTTCCTATAATATTCTCCAAGTAGTCGAGGCGCGGTACAGGTATGACCGCAAGAACCGTAGATCAATCGATTAAAATACGTTTATCAGATATAATAAGCATCCGTATGTATAATTGTACTGGCATGTGAGAGGAAGTTGTGTCCCTCGTAAACTGGGCCGTACAGGTGAAGGTGAAACACGTTGGTCCCGTCGTAGCTGATCTCGCTATATAATATACATGAAATTATACATATTACACATTGATTATGTGGCGTAACGAGTTACGAGCTTTATGACGAAAAATATGAACGCGGTCACATTTCTGTCGAATTTCCCCAGCTTCAATCGCCGGACTCAGAAATCCATCGACGTCTATCCTCGCAGGTGACATCGGGACTCTTTTTACGATCGTACAGTAATACATTTTCTATCGGACTAGATCGGCTCGGCTATCTCTTCAATTAATTTCCAATGGATCGTCGTAAAAGCGGTTTTACGGGCTCGGGCGGGCGCCAAACTCCGGGCTCTTTGTTCCATCCTGATGTCAAATCGCCTTCTTTCATCTCTGAATCGAGGCAAGAATCGATATTCTTGTAGCCCTCTCGGTTTTCGACATTTTGAGATCAATTGGGTCCAAAAATTCCCAAAATTGACGAAATGGCAACGGTTTTAGTCAAAAAGCCCGAAGAGTCACGAAGACCTCCGAAGAATCCCGGGAACGTCCGAAGAATAACGAAGAATGACGAAGACCTCCGAAGCCTTCCGAAGAAGCCCGAAGTCTTCCAAAATTAGCTTCTAAGATCAAATCACAGATAAAATCATTAATCATTCCCTTTTATGCTAGATTTTTGTCTAATATAACAAAAAAAATGTAATTAGCGAATTGTGAGACATCGAAGAGGTGGACAGAATTCCGTTTTGGCGTTGATGGTCCATTTGGTATGCAAGACAGCTTTACGGTTTTCGTGTTTATGGCGCGAACGCCGCGCCACCTCGTTATTCAAAGTGGATTAAAATTTCGCGCAACCATCCCAGGCAGTAAACTGTAAACCACTTGCACTTTAGTTCAGGTTGCAAGAAAGCGAATCTATACGAGAGACGTGGGACCCAAGCCCACGAAACGAAGGGCGTTTGCTACCGAAATGCCTCTTTCATTTACTTAATACCACCTTTAAGGTACTCTGCATAAAAATCCCTGTGTCAATCCAGGAAACGAGATTTCGAGAGACTCGTAAGGTTTTTTTTTCGACAGATCAACGTACCGTTGTCGTTGACTTCAATCCACAAAATTGATGGCGAATTGATCATTTTTATAACAAGAGTTTCCAAATTTTTTATTTAATCTTACATGAGAATCTTTTTTTTTAACTTGATAATTATCATAGTAAAACTGTTTTTCGTTGATTTGACTTGAATATGGAAACTTTGGTGAATCAATCAATAATTCTCCAAAATGAAAGTAAGAGTTAAAATTCGAAAATCGAAATAAAAAGGACAAGAATAATCTTGAAGAATAACCTTCATAAATTTTGAATCACTTCGTATTTCAATATCACTTCTATTACCCTCTAAAAACGTCGACTCGGTTATATGACGCCATATTGCATTTATACGATCACATTCTAATTTCTTATGTATATTTTTATCTTGAAATAAAAAAAAAATATACGAAAAGGAAACTTCAGTGACTTTTTGCAATGATTTACGTCCCGTAATAAAATATGAGAAAAAAAATAATATAGATCGAAAAAAAAAATCGTTTTCTCTTACGTCCGGTGTTTCTTGACGTCTACTTTACGCCTGAATACTTAGCACACCGCACGCTTTAAGCGCGCTATGACTGCGGTCCGGAAGGCGTTTCGAGAAACGGATACCATTTCATCGCGAGCCAGTGAGCATTTTTCAATTTTTATTCGAACGGTCGCGTCGGAATATCGACGTCTTTAATCGTTTTCGGGTAAAATATTCAACATTTTCGTTTCTTATTTTTTACATGTAAAATTACTCAATTCCGAATTATTTGAACAACAAAATTCTAAACAAAATACAATAAAAATGACGATATCTTGAGAACTGATCAACGGATTTGAATGGAATTTGGTACCACATCGTTTTTTGGGTCACTGATCACGAGTCTGAAGTCAGTTTTGCAAAATTTTTATTTGACGTATCCGATATGCCAAAAAAACCCAAAAACCCAATTTGAATTTTGATCAAAATCGGTACTAGAAGGTTTTTTGGGTCACTCATCACGAATCTGAGGCCAGATTTGCAAAATTCTAAGCACTCGGTAACAAAGTAAATAGCAGGAAGTTCAGAGGCCGGTTTAAAGTCAGCCAAAACGCGCTTGATTAGATTATGAATCCTCGTTAAAATTAGTATCGTATATGAATTTTGTATACGAAAAATACACAAATTGAACAAAAAATCAAGTATAGTACGTATATTTAAAAATTAAATTGAGCTCCGCCGAACCTCCTGCCCTCTCGGATAGAGTTTGCATCGGGAGTAACCAGGCAACGTGAAAGGATGCCCTTTCTATCGACGCAGCATCCCCCGGAGGGTCCACTTCAAAAGCTGCATTGTCTCCGGACGGGCCACCGGTATACCCGCTCTATTTTATCGGACCAGGACATTGAGTCACTCGAGCGTAAGCCTCGGACCGAAATATGCTCCGAATTTCGCCTCTTATACTCTGATAACAGTTTTGTTTGAAGCGGCAGGAAGGTGACCGTGAGCAAGCGGGCGGAAGCCCCGTCCCGGACAATTTCACTCCCTTTTTATTTTCGAAAAACGCTACCTTCGTTTCATTTTACCGTTCATCTTTTTTTCCCCTCGTTTCTTCTCTTCCTTTCCACCGGTCGAACCGCCGAATTCAAACCGGAAACACTCTTGTTACTCGGATCACTAATTTTTTCCCCCTTTCCCTTCTAGTTTCTACGCAGGAGATCAGGTGCAGGTGGTCCTGCAATGCCATTATTTCGTCGTACGTATTGCCGTACGTACGTCAACGCGAGGACCCTGCGTAACAGAGATGACACCTGCCAATTGCAGGTTTTCGCTCATTAGCAAACTCCTCATTATGCTTTTTCACGTCGCTGCGGGGATTCCAGAAATATATTCGCATCCTTTCGCATCTCGTCATCGAGTAGCTGAAAGAAGTCTTGTCGACTGTTTGAATCCGACAATAATCGTGATATCGAGAATCTGAAAAAGTACCTTTTTCGCAATGGTGCACCGAGGATACGCAACGAATTTCATAAAAAAATATTGAAAATCGTAGGAGATATTCAAGTTCGAAATTTTTATTTGAGGTCAGACGCAATTGTGTTCGACAATAATCGAGATATCGAGAATCTGAAAAAGTACCTTTTTCGCAATGGTGCACCGAGGATACGCAACGAATTTCATAAAAAAATATTGAAAATCGTAGGAGATATTCAAGTTCGAAATTTTTTATTTGAGGTCAGACGCAATTGTGTTCGACCATAATCGAGATATCGAGAATCTGAAAAAGTACCGTTTTCGCAATGGTGCACCGAGGATACGCAACGAATTTCATTAAAAAATATTGAAAATCGTAGGAGATATTCAAGTTCGAAATTTTTGATTTGAGGTCGGACGCAATTGTGTTCGACAATAATCGAGATATCGAGAATCTGAAAAAGTACCTTTTTCGGAATGGTGCACCGAGGATACGCAACGAATTTCATAAAAAAATATTGAAAATCGTAGGAGATATTCAAGTTCGAAATTTTTATTTGAGGTCAGACGCAATTGTGTTCGACAATAATCGAGATATCGAGAATCTGAAAAAGTACCTTTTTCGCAATGGTGCACCGAGGATACGCAACGAATTTCATTAAAAAATATTGAAAATCGTAGGAGATATTCAAGTTCGAAATTTTTGATTTGAGGTCGGACGCAATTGTGTTCGACAATAATCGAGATATCGAGAATCTGAAAAAGTACCTTTTTCGGAATGGTGCACCGAGGATACGCAACGAATTTCATAAAAAAATATTGAAAATCGTAGGAGATATTCAAGTTCGAAATTTTTATTTGAGGTCAGACGCAATTGTGTTCGACAATAATCGAGATATCGAGAATCTGAAAAAGTACCTTTTTCGGAATGGTGCCGAGGATACGCAACGAATTTCATAAAAAATATTGAAAATCGTAGGAGATATTCAAGTTCGAAATTTTTAATTTGAGGT
This sequence comes from Euura lappo, assembly GCA_018257835.1. Classification (NCBI taxonomy): domain Eukaryota; kingdom Metazoa; phylum Arthropoda; class Insecta; order Hymenoptera; family Tenthredinidae; genus Euura; species Euura lappo. The sequence goes on along the minus strand of JAEUYN010000759.1, from coordinate 61,792 downwards.
CGGACGCAATTGTGTTCGACAATAATCGAGATATCGAGAATCTGAAAAAGTACCTTTTTCGGAATGGTGCACCGAGGATACGCAACGAATTTCATAAAAAAATATTGAAAATCGTAGGAGATATTCAAGTTCGAAATTTTTTATTTGAGGTCAGACGCAATTGTGTTCGACCATAATCGAGATATCGAGAATCTGAAAAAGTACCGTTTTCGCAATGGTGCACCGAGGATACGCAACGAATTTCATTAAAAAATATTGAAAATCGTAGGAGATATTCAAGTTCGAAATTTTTGATTTGAGGTCGGACGCAATTGTGTTCGACAATAATCGAGATATCGAGAATCTGAAAAAGTACCTTTTTCGGAATGGTGCACCGAGGATACGCAACGAATTTCATAAAAAAATATTGAAAATCGTAGGAGATATTCAAGTTCGAAATTTTTAATTTGACGTCAGACGCCATGTTTTCGACAATAATCGAGATATCGAGAAACTGAAAAAGTACCTTTTTCGGTACGGCAGACTGACCACTAGCCCCAAATTTCATCCAAAAATATACAAAATCGTAGGAGTTATTTAACTTTGAATCATAAATTTTGAGATCCGCAAGCTCTATCGATTCTGAAAAAAATTGATAACCCCTACAATTTTTTATATTCTAAAATCAAATTTGGGGTTTATACTCGGTGTGAAAAAACGCATTCAGGAAAAAATTGACAATAATTTAGGACCAACACACTTTTTTTCTCCCAAGGTTCTCTTTGCTTGTAATCCAGTTTTTAAATCACAGTTAATTCCAGACCCTGAAAGAAATCCTTAAGGATTGAAGAAATTCTGAGATTTTCGTCGAAACAAAAGCACCTTTGTTAGAGGAACGATTGTTTTTTTTTTGTTTTTTTTTATTTGTAATACAGAAAACAATCGTCCTGAAATTCGGTTCGTTCGCGTTGTACCGCAGCAGCTTTTATATATTGTAAACTTTTAATTGGATACCGAACGAGACGAGGGTGAAAATACAAAGTCTACTCAGAATGATTTTCTACACAGTTTCATACCGCGATTTTTTTTTTAATACCAATTTTTTGTTAACTCATTTTTGTGTGTGACAACGTGACGTCGTAGCGAGTTGAAATAATTGAAAGGGATTCAGACGTGTAAAGAAAGAGGTGGAATTTTTTCATTAAATTAAATTGCAGAGGCATAATAATCCGGCTCACATGCTGCTTCTCGATATATTCATTCCGAATACTGCAGAGGCATGCGAGATTTCACGCGTCTTGGATATACCGTATATATAGGTAGTTATTACCGAGGTAGGAATATCCTCAGATGCCGCGAATCGTCGTTCGGCAACAGCTTGTTCGAACGATCTACACGCCCCGTACGAATATCCACGTTTATTTCGTTTTTATTTCTGTTTATTTCTACAATATCCTTCGAGTGCCTACACATATTGAATATTAAGTCGCGACGCCCCGCTTCTTCGCTTCGAAACTCACTTCCTTTGTTCAAACTTCTACCAGAATCCACTGCTTGTATCACGTGACGTCATCGACTCAAAATACCCTCAAGTGTCATGTCTGATGAAAATAAAACGATCTTCAGGATCCGCCATTTTGAATTTCGGGAATCTGACCCCAGATTCGTGATCAGCGACCCGAAAGACCCGCGGATACCAATTTTCATCAAAATTCGTTGATCCGTTCTCCAGACGTATTTTACTTCTGGGAATAATTCGAAAACTAGTGAACAGATCGAATCCGGAATCTGATCAATTCTGCGGTGCGAAAAACCGCGTCGATTGAGACCAGGATCGTCCAAATCCGTTCACTTGTTCTCGAGATATTTTGGATAAAAAATTGATCACATAACCTAAAAATATGGAGATTCAGGGAAAAGTTGACTCGATTATCATGGATTCAGAAAAGTTCACTTGAGAACTACGAGATGTGGGAGTTTGAGCTGTGTATCTCTTCAAATCGGCTCGATATAGGGTTCGAAATTCGGGAGGTGGGTTCGATCCGAGTTTTCTCGAATCCTCGTCGAAATTCTTCTTCCGTCACAACGTAGATGAGTGCTGTTAAATTCTATTAATGACAAATTGCTTTATGACGAGCCCCACTTTTGGAAGTTATAACGCGGCGTGGTTGGGGTGCGAGCCAACCGAGTTATTAACCGCATCCTTAATTAATAAAGATATTCAGTCATGCGATTAATTTGACGGTTAGGCATGAGGCTTATATTAAACTACATCTTCAACGATATTACACGACTTCAAAGTAATTTTATGTTTTGAGTCACGTTACACGCGCCGAGGGGAAACATTATTCGGTCGATATGTTAATAATTAGTCCGAAATAATCATCGCCAATATAATCAAGTCAGGATCTAAGAATTATTTTTAACTTATCTACGTAAGTTTCACTTCGGTGATTATATCGTGTAAAATGTATGTTAATTGTTTTTCAAGACCCTGCTGGACATTCGCTCTTCGGAACACAGTACGTGCTTTTCGAGGTGGGAAGATAATACCCAGAGTTGCGCTTGCACATTGTATTCTCAGTGAGACAGTACTGAAAACAATTATCACAAAACGATGATTAAATGATTGCACGCGAATACATAGATGTATATTTTTCACAACTTGTAACGAAGCGGTAAATATTAATTAGCCACAGCAAATGAGACAGAGATCTGGAGATAATAAAATCCACTTTTGCGATAAATATTGTTTCAAAACTATTCTAGAAACAAAACACAGACGATGATGCACTGTTTTTGCTCGCTTACTCACTGCAGTGGAAATAAATATGTCAGTTAACTAATGAAAATATACTAGAATTCTATTATGTGCCACAAAATGAATGAAATCAGACACCAGAAGCCTGTCAAAGAATATTAAATTAGTCCGTGGTGATCGGCGAACCTTTTTCTCATACCTGGCTCGCCAAGTACCATAAAATTAATTCATATTTTCCATTAATATCATCTGATATCTTTTTTTTTTCTTTCAATTCATATAATAGTATATTACACTACAAGGGCCGAAAGTTGAAAATTCCTGCACTGCGCGTGATGATGCCCGAGGCGAAGCCGAGGGCATCATATCGCGCAGTTCAGGGCTTTCAATCTTCTGCCCGCGTGGTGTATACTATTTTTCTTCATGCCCGGTCGAAAGTACGCTGACTGATTGAATTTTTATACATATTTACACGTTTTAACAAGTGGTGATGCCTGCCCGACATTGCAGGCACGAGCGAAGCGAGTGCTGCTGGTCGGGGGCAGGCATCAAATAGATCGAATAAAATGTGCAAGCCAGTTTTGAGGTTATATGTAAAGCGAGAGTAACGTCGAGAGCGAGAGTAACAGAAGTTTGCGATTCTGGCTGGCGGCAGAATAGTCGAGTCAATCTAGCCTTTGACCCAAAAATAATTACAGATTGGATGAATTATATATCAATCGATGTGAAAAAATCCCCCAAACAACATATCGTGGTTCCCGCGCAGCGTGGAACGGACCGAAGTGGGCCGAGCGGACCAGCTAACCGTTAGGCGTAGTTTTGTCAGAAAACTCTTGCAAAATTAATAACGTGGAAACTGCAGGTCCTACAATATCGGTTCCCACTTCGAATTTGTAGATGATTTTGTCCCCTACAACGTGGTATTTTTGTTTTTCCAATCCGACAAGTGACATTGGAACAGTGCATGATTTTGGCGGTACTGCCCAAAATATTGATAGTTTTTTATTAATTTAAACAATTTACTGTCTAGAGACATTGTCTTGTTTTTGATATGCTGTTCGGGGGATTTTTCCGCGTCGATTGATATATAATTTATCCAGTCTTGAGTTATTTTTGGGTGACTAAGTGACAAAACTCGAAGCGGGCGTCTCGTGTATTGGGTACTAGGGGCTCCGCCCCTCCGCGCTTCGCGCGGCAACCCCGCTCGGCGCTACGCGCCTCGAGCACTCGGCGCTTCGCGCCTCGCTTTTCCTAGGGATGGCTGGCCTAACTTTTTCTAACCTTCAGTGGCTGTTTTAACCTTTTCTAACTCTTTCCGGAACACTCACTTATTTCTTTTCTCTGCATACATCTTGCACGTCGTTTTTAATGAATCTCGCGAGAGACGAAAGCCATCTGGTGAATGTATTTGTAAGGAGCTGTCCAGATATTACGTAACGCTGTACGGTACAGTGCGTTGCTTGGGCTGTTTGGCTATGGTGGTAAGGTAGGCTAGGGAACGCCCGCCACCTCGCGGTGACGCTCAGAAGTTCAAAGCGCATAGTGTACGCTCTATGTCAAAAGGCAACGTATTTATCATATTTTCGACATTCTTTCAATCATCGGACTGCTTTTATATAACTTATATAGCCTATGTTACTCGGGCAGACCTGAGGAACAATTTGGTGCAAGTTTTATGTAAATCGGTCCACTGGTTCTCGAGTTTATCGGTAACAAACAGACAAACGCACGAACTCCTTTATATATTAGTATAGATATAGATATCGGTGTGTGCGAGTAAGTTTTCGCTCCCGCTGTCACAGAGGGCGGGCGTGTAGTTCTACCAATGCATGAAAGTTAGGCTTTCTGCTTCGATATCGATGCCGGAAGTACGTACTTTCGACCGAGGTATGAAGAAAAGAGACTTTTCTCCGGCTTATAAGAATACTTGAGCAGGTTAATTAGCCATATTAATGTACTTGGCGAACGAATTTTTTACCTGAGGTGCTTTTTCGGGGGGGATTTTACTACTTTGGATACAAACAAAATTCCGTATTATCCTCGTCACTCATTTTCTCAATGAATCTCTCAATTCAACGTGCAATTCATACCTGAGCACAGATCGATGATCTTCTATTGCAGACGTTGTTAAAAGGACAACAATTCTGAACGTACATATTGACCCCGCATTTAGTCTCTTGGTCACCGACTGAAATCAGTATTGAAAAATCAATTGATATCAGTTCTGATAATTGAAACGAATAAAATGATTGATAGAATATGGAATGATTTTGAGGATCGACTCACAAACGGCGACCATGAAGGACAAACCTGCGATGATGATGTACGATGAATAAAATATCGTCGCTACTTTCACGTCGAAGTCATATCATACATGAGTAGAATTCATGTGTAGAAATGTTTTTCACACTGCTTATGTAGCCTTTATCAAAATGGAAATGGCTGCACTCCTAATAATCAACTCTTATCGGTGTAGTTGAATATTGTTGTTATCTATGCAGGTGAATAACGACCACGAAGACGCTGATAATTTTTTACCCGAGGATATATCTTCGTAACTCGTTTCAGACGTTCGTGAATTTTGATGAGGAACAATTAGTCCAGGAAATTGATGGTGGAGACACTAGATCAAATTACTTGAGGCAATAAATTCCGTTTTATTTGTTACATTTAATTTTCAACGTGAGGAAATTTTACGAAACAGCCTAAATTGATACTCTGATCTAGTGATGCAGTTTTTAGTTTTCACTTATCGATACAGTTTGATACCATTGAAAAATGGACCACAGTCAAATCTTTGGGGAATACTTTTTTTTAATGTACTTGGCGCGAGACTCTGGATGTAATTTACGACAAGGCAGGACACTGGCACTTTCGGATACAGGAAGTACTGTTCATGGTCGGAAGTACGTAACCCGCATTACACTTGCAGAAGCTCTTCGTCTCAAGACAGTACTGAAAACACGAGGAAAACTGATTCACGAACTTTCACAGCTTCACAGAAAATTATATTGAGATCGGGATGCAAATGATTCAAATTATTCAAAAATTGATAATAATTATTGGCAATTTATACCTGTGCGCGAGATAGTGGTTCGTGATTGCAGACTTGATTGCAAGGATTGCACTCCTTAGCTACCAATATATTATGCCCACATTTTACAGTCGTCGTTTCTCCCACTGTCTGAAAAATATTACAATTACAGTTCTTTCAGTGGTAATTTTAGATTTTCAATAATGCAATTTGTGTTTCACATGAAACGTTCAATAAATTTTGTTTGACATAGAATATAAAAAATCAAATAAATCCCTTTTTTCTCTAAAACATGCCCGCGCTGCGGAATTAATCGAAGTATCAACCAGGGAATCACCTTAATCATGTTCTTCATAAACTGAACTTATCGAACATCAGCCCAATGGTTTACTCACAAACGAGGACCAGGAGTAAACCTGCGAGGACGAAGGATGCTTTCATTTTTCGGTCTGCTTGTTAAGAACGTAGACTGGAACGGTAAAAATTTGTACTTTGACATTGCTCATATACTCTATGTCGGAATGGTCGAGTTACTTTTTATCACTCGGTTCATCACCGTATTTAAATATTGCTCACAGCCATGCGGGTACAGGGTAACAACGAAGAAACCACTGATTACTTGCCGACGACGATAGTAACTCAATTGTCACGTTCTTGAATACAACTCGATAAAAGAGACGTTGAAGAAATTGATGAGGTTGATAATATTCCAAAATACTATACGACTTTTCAGAAATTATACTTTTAAACAGGAATTCAATTTTCTGTTACCAAATTGGCAAAATACAAATTCGTAAAGGGATGAGAAAGTCACATTTTTGTAAAATTACTTACTGATAAATCATCGATTAACCCAGACAAGTTTTTTTTTTATCAGAGTACTATAAAGTGCCTTATTTCAGTCCTATTCACCTCAAGAACTAAATGAAACAACCAGTCTCAGAATAAATTATGAGCAAACGTTTGTACAGTTTGAAAAAATTGAGGAACAAAATGCAATTGGACAATAAATCATTCGTCGATTCCCAATGAATGAACTCTTCGAATAACATATTTCATATTTCATATTTAGGGTGAATGTATGATTAGTAGTTTATCAGTAGCGGCATTCCTACAGTTTTTGTTCTTCTAATTTACTGAGGATTAGTTATTGCAAATTTTCGTTCGCAATAGTGCAGCAACACTTGATATCCGGGATGTAGAAGTCGCTGTCTGAGGTTGGAAGAGAGTACCCAGGGAGGCACTTGCACTGGTCATATTTGGTGCCGCAGGTCCGAAGACAATGATCAATGATTCGCAGATATGGAATCATATTATTTCGATGACGATCAAATTTCGTTATTAGCAATATTTCCATTCAATGAAAATTCTTACTTCGAGACAGTCTATTGCTGGTCCATTGCAGACTTGATTGCAAGGAAAACAGTTCTGGGCGTTCATATTCTCGCCACACTCCACGCTCACTGGGGGTAAAATTTGACAAAACGAATGATTAGAATAAATTAACCTTCTTCAAATTCATGATCATCTGGAAAAAATTTTCGAGATCTGTACTCACGAACATTGGTCAAGAAAAATCCTGCCATGATGAGCGATGAGAAAATTACTATAGCTGGTTTCATTATGGAATCTGTTGTTACTTCGTAGTCAACTATGTGTAATGTGACTTTGCGTTCCGACATTACTAAGTCATGTTACTTATGTAGTGTTCATTTAATGGCGTCATGACTTTGTCCCAATAAAATATTGTTAATGTTCCTTCTGGGGGCTGATAAATTTTAGGACTCGTACACGACTAGATATGATATTTATTGTCTTTGTTGCTCTCCCGGATGTACCTTGACGATGAGTCGTGTGGATGACATTATTCCTTCTGGGGGCTGATAAATTTTAGGACTCGTACACGACTAGATATGATATTTATTGTGTTTGTTGCTCTCCCGGATGTACCTTGACGTTGAGTCGTGTGGATGACATTATAGACCCGTCTATGATATTCCGGTCGAACGTATCTAATTGTAAACTGGGACCATAACTTTCGACAATATTATCATTCGTGCGGATTTTAATGATATATTTTGTTATTTCACATGCGGTTGATGTACTAAACTTTTCTTTAACAGCCAGAGGCTTATTCGCTTCCGATTACTTTCCGACCACTAGTCCAATCAAATTGGATCAAAATATAGAAAATGGAAGAATACACATCCTTCACTAGAGACCTTCATCTTGACCTATTATTGACCGGACTGACAGTCCTGGCCTCTAGCGTAATTTGAACGGCTCGATCCGTCACCATGAGTCTAGGTGCTTATAGAATTCGGTTTTTTCATCATATCTCGAAAACTGTTGATCCGATCGTTACAGACATGATCATTGAAAATGAAGGATACTAAATTCTCTATAAAAAAGGTTTCGTACATTTATCTCCTGTCTTTGATAGTTTTTCTCCAATTCGCTAGTGAATAACTTACATAGCGATCACAGAACACATTGCATTGGTGACCAGATGTATGATTAGTAATTTAAAAAAAAAAAGTCGAGGGATTGTTGTAATTTATTTTTATTCATAACAATTTTGGTTTGCTACAGTTTCCGCTCCTTGATCCATCAAGAATTATTTTTGTATATTTTCGATTACCCTGGTCGAGACAAGCGGTCGCCGGGACACAGTAGGTACTGCTCCAGTCGGGAAGATAGTGCCCATTTATACACTTGCACTGGTTATACTCCTTGCCACATTTCTGAGAACATTTTCAAAATTGCGACCGAGTCATTTTACGGTGACATATTTTTCAATGGGTAACAAATTGATGGATAATTCAGCCACAGTATATAAGATAATTCGGACATTGATATATTTCTTTATTTCTTCTTTGAAAATTGTCTGCACCTCAAAAGCAAAGATTATGGGATAGAGGAGCAGCCAGCGTGCACGGTGTTTGGCGCAGCCTGACGACGAGTCGGGCCCGAACGCACTGAGAGATGATGACGTCATGACATCGGGGTCTGTAAAATACGCACTTAGAGCGTCCAAAATTTTGTTCAAAACGACGTGGTGGGGAGTTGATCGTTCGGGCCTGACTCACGAGGTGCGCTCGGAACCGTGTACGAAATTTAGCACAGGAGCCCTATGGTGGCTGATCCTCTATCCTATCCTCTTTGCTCAAAAGAAATAAAACCAGACACTATACTGCCAATTGTATGCCGGTAAAACAAAAAAAAAAAAAAAAAAGAAATTGGTGGACCAATTTTTGCACCTGAGGTGGGATTTGGCTACTTTTCATACCGAAAATTCCCCCCTAAACTGAAACATTTTCTCAATTGATTGTGGAATTGTGGATTGTTGAATTCATACCGGGACACAGTTTGATTGTGGTTTGACATTGCAGACTTTATTGCAGGGGGAACACTTCGTAGCCTCCATATTGTTGCCGCATTTAATCCCACTTTGTGTACAGGTCTCGGTGCCGCCATTACTACGAATGGACGAGGTACTGCCCCACCCCCACCCCTGCCCCCACCACCACCCCTACCCCCACCACCACCCCTACCCCCACCACCACCCCCCCCCCCCACCGCCCGCCACACGAGATTCTGGAATCATGAATTTTTATGCCCATCATCAAAACTCATATTAAACACAGAACAGATGTTACTTTTAGCCTCAATTTTTGTGATGATACCAGACTGAAATGTGATGATCATGCTTAATCATCGCCATCAAGATTATTTATCATACATAATAATATTTTTCACCCGACTACGATAAAATGACCGTATTTCGCCCCTGAAACGCGGGGCGAAAGTCGTCAATTTCGGACCAGAGGGAAGAAAAGTCGATTGCCGGGCAAAAAAGTAAATAGCGGGGCAAAAAAGTAAATTGCCGGGCAAAACAGTGGAATTTTTTGCCCGGCAATTTACTTTTCTGCCCGGTTAATCACTTCTCTTCCTTCTGGTCAAAAATTGTCTACCTACTTTCCACTCGCGTTACAGCGACGGAATAAGGTCATTTTATCGAAGTCGGGTGAAAAATAGCATATGCCACACGGGAGGAGCGTAATTTTCATCTCGTGTTCGTGCTGCCCTCGCTGCACTCGCTTCGCTCGTGCCTCGGGCAGCAAACCTCGCACTCGGCGAAATCGCGCTCTTTCCTCCCTTGTAGCATAATATACTATTTTGAATCACCTGAACGATGGTAAAAAGGTTCGATCAATTTTCAAGACTTTACTCACCAGCGGGGACCAGGAGTAATTCTGCCAGGACGAGCGATAAGAGGATGATAGCGGCTGCTTTCATTTTCGAATTTATTCACACGCCTAAGTTGAATTGATCAATTTTCTGTTCCGTCACTGCTTATATAGTCTTCATCCCAATGGCCACGTGGCGTAATTACATTTACTCGTGTCACGATCGCACCTTAGTGTTATCGTTTTCTGAGTTTATCTTTATATATTTATATTATTGTTTGTTGGAATAGTTCTCACGAAACCTTGAGAATATTGCATTTTTGTAGTCTTATTACATCCCCCTTAACTGGCTGAAAGTCACGTAAAGTCTGATAACTAGGATGGACTAGTAATACTGCTGGTCAGCACGGAGAACCCAAGGTTTTGCTGATGTTATTATTGTATAATCAGTCCACGATAACTCCCTTTCACCTATATTAAATTTATATAGAATAAATATAATTAATCAAGAGACTCGGTAGAGTCTCGCGCCAATTACATTAAAAAAAAATTTTTTTAAACGCCGCGCGTAGACTCTCCGAGTCTATTTACCCGAACGGGAGCTATTCGCGATGGTGGGGGTAATCAGAATCTCCGTTTTCTTCCATTTCGCGATCTCCATGGGTCTAAAGAATTAATATATTAGATTGTCGGTACGAAAAGCTTTCATTTGAGCCCTATTTCGATTGAATCCGTGCACGTAAGGATGAGATATGAGTAATTGAAAGATCTGACAGGTCCGTTTCACTCGATCTTTCATCGTCGTCGTCTCCTCCGGCCAGACTTTGCCTCGGCCTATGAGTATAAAAATCAGAGAAGAGCGGCAGTATCTAGTAGATAGACGAGAAGACGACAGAGAGCAGACGAGAAGAGAGAGTACACTCAGTCAGTGGCTAGGTGGTGCCGTTGTCTAGATTGAATTCGGCAAATTTTTCCGCCTCTTTCTTTTATTATCCGATTGATGAGTCTTGCGCGAAGTATTTTCAGATATACATATACATATAATTATACGTCCGTGGTATAGGCTGTTGTTTCGGCTACTAAAAATTAGAGACGAGTAGCGACCACTAGACAGTCGGGACAACAGCGATCCGAGTACCTGGCATTGGCCGCCGGACAGCGCGTGTGTCGGCACTGAATCACGAGTTAGATCGAATCAAGAACGTAAACAAGCCGCCATCTTGAAATGTAACAGATCGAGGATCGATTGCCCGAAACTGCTAGCTATAGCGTGTTCGCGTCGGCTGATTCGGTTTGACATTTCATTCCACTCGTTATCACTACGTGATATTGAGATACATGATGTGATGTGAGAATCATTACCGACAAAGTGAAACAAGATGGGCTTTGAAGTTTATGTATTCAGCTCGACATCGTATGGAAATCGCGAGCCTGTTTCATGGAAAAATCAAGTTATGAGGTTATCAGAGTCAATCAATTAGATCAATCACAAAGCCTTGGGTATATTGGTCGTTTATACATTGATTATATGTTCATGATCCAGGTGCTAAATATCAAGAGACTTTGTAGAGTATCGAGGCAAGTACATTACGAACAAAAAAAATTGTGTGAGTTCCGGAGGGACTATTTCGTGGACGAGCTATTGATATATCGACGCATCCTGAGAAAGCAGATGAATCTCAGCGGGAAGTCTAGAGCAGAAGAGTTGAAATATGCTTTGAGACAAGTATATAGGTCCGTAACACTTCACACAGAGTTTTCTGAGTTACGTGTGAGTTCTGGACTGGCCGCCGAATACGTCCATCCATTCTGACCTTGACGATATGATCAATTGTTTGATCGCTTTGGTTATAGTTATCGCAAGCCTACTTATAGCTCTATGGAAGAAATGTGTATGTTGCGGTATACTCAGGGAGTTTGCTTCGATGACTCAGCTTTTAATTTTCACATCACGGCATACTCATTAGACTACTGGAGTTACGCGACTTGAAATCATCGGGTTCTAACTTCTAAGAATACCTTGGTGGACCGGATGGAACAGACGAATCTTGCCATGCAATTTATAACAGAAGCACTATCCCGGAAGACTTTATTGACTGAATACCAATGATTATTTATACACTGATTTTCAGACTTTCTTACTGTGAACATTTTTTAAGATTTAATTTGTAATGAGCAGTGACTATAACCCTACCTGTAAGTAAGTAACTCCGCTGTGGCCGCTCCCAAGCCCGGATGAGAAGGGAGGAGGGCCGCGCACAGGGTTCCACGTTGCGAATATTTACTATGAATGATTTTGACGGATCAATTGATGCAACCCAATAAGGGTTAATATTTCACGTGTGCTCCTAAGCAAGAGTCAGAGTTATAGAAATGAACTGGACATACATTTACGCGTTCTCATCAACATTTCCGACAATATTTAGCGTTTTACGGCGCTTATTAACAGAAAATTCAAGATTTTTCACCGTCTATCCAATGGGATATACTCAATAGAAATAATCGGTCAGAAAAATACTGACAACCGAGCGAGCATAGCGAGTGAGGATCTACGAAGACCCCATCGAGCAAGCACAGCGAGCTAGCGCAGTTAGCAGGAAGTAAAAAAAATATACAAAAAGTAGTGATATCCCCCAAAAAGCACCTCTGGTGCATAAACCTTTCGCCAAGTACATTAATGTGGTCCACCCACAAAATTTACCAACCAAATTCTTTCACACAAAATCTGTCTTCAAAAATACCCACCAACAAAAATTCGTCTTCCACAAAAAGTCTTCTTCCAAAAATTCGTTTTCAACAAAAGTCGTCCTTCAAAAAAATCTCTGTAAAAGGATTGATATCAAATACAAGTACCAAGTACAAAAAAAAAGAAAAATCAAACCATATACCGTTGTGCTCGTTCGCTTGCTACGCTCGCTCACTCGATTGGGTTTTCATAATTTGTGAGGAGAAAAATTGGGAGCATGAGTTTCGAGAAGAGAAAATTTTCGAAAGAAAAAATTGAGGGAGTGGTACTTGGTGGGCCTTCATAGCGAGATAAAAAAATGTGACTTGTAGACCTCAGTGGTCACTCTTCCACTCACTCACACCTGGCCCGCAAGTACCACTCCCTCAATTTTTTCTTTCGAAAATTTTCTCTTCTCGAAACTCATGCTCCCAATTTTTCTCCTCACCAATTATGAAAGCCCAATCGAGTGAGCGAGCGTAGCAAGCGAACGAGCACAACGGTATATGGTTTGATTTTTCTTTTTTTTTGTACTTGGTACTTGTATTTGATATCAATCCTTTTACAGAGATTTTTTTGACGGACGACTTTTGTTGAAAACGAATTTTTGGAAGAAGACTTTTTGTTGTAAGAGATGATCTACCTACGTATTTACAGTTCAACTAATGTTCGATATTTTCTACATTGTACTACTCCCTAGTGACCTTTGATATCATATCTCAGAAATATGATGAAAGACCATGTTTCACCATTGAAATTGGAACAATAATACTAGAATTCAGAAAACAGTATGAAACATGAAGTAAAGTGTAGCGATGATATGCAAAATATTTTGTATCATCCGATGGTGGTTCGTTTTTCGGACGTTTTTGATCCAGTAGGCTTTCTGTTGTACTCCATATTCCTTTCACGTAGTCCGTTTGATTTTGGATTTTTATTTTGTTTGCTATATATATTCGCTGCGTGTTTCCATTCATGCGAAAATAGTCCGGATTGTATAGTTACCGGTAATAATCTTTTCATTAATATAATTTAGACACGCACCACAGAAAACTCGTTCATCGGGTAATGCCTGGAATTTCACAATAAATTAACAATTAACTGGAAATGTAATACGGACGTTTTCACCTATAATTCGTAATCTCTTCCGATACAAGACACGTCTGTCATTTACAACGATACGAATTAACTGCTTTTCCTTCGCCTTCGTCCCGTATGACTATAGCTCGGATTATCCTCATCTACCGCTAATTCGCAGATACACTAACATTCGAACTTACATAAATACATTCCTTCACACGTGGACGTTCCCACTCACACAGGCCATATTATTTTGAACTAGAATTTGGTCGTTAACATACGGTGTTGACATTTGATTTTTATAAAAATACATATTTCAAATACTACCTCATTTCTTTGAATGAACGTTACCACGTTCCCATTTCCTTCGTTGTTACCAATGAAATTACGGAAAAATAATGCGTGCAAATCGAAGTTACAACATTTGGTGCCCCGTTTGTTCAATGATGATTCTTAATCTGCGGAAGTACTGCAAGCAAAAAGAATCAAATGATTTTAAGACACGGATGTGGTTGGTCAAACCTCCTCTTAATTTTTGGGTCAAATCTCCCGTGTATCACTTTTTTTTAAAGATCTGTGAATAACTTTGGTAAAATGTACATAAGTAAATCTCGTTAGTATGATCACTGTAGGGTGATGAGCTGTCTACAGGCTGGTGCACTGATAATTTCAATCCAAATCACTATGACTTGTTCACATGCTTACGGAGGACTGCGAAAAATAACATGCTTTTCCGTTGTAAACAAAATATGCTCGTCATTTTCGGCTATTGGCTGTGAACTGCTAAATTTTGTACACTTTTTCTTGGGTACAGTCATACAAGTTGACCACAGTCGATAGCGGGAATTTTCATCGGCATTGACCATAAACAAAACTGCGGTTGGTCAAAACTCCCTAGTTTCCCCTACGGACCGTATAGCGTACATAGGAGGCATGCCGCTTGATGCATCCGCCGCGCCAATGAGAGGCTAAGAAGACTGCTAATCTGCTGATTAAGCAGGCAGGCCCGGATTCACCGTAAGGCTGAAAAGACTATGGCCTTAGGCCCTCGAAACTTTCGGCCCTTCAATTTTCAACGTTATTTTTTTCAAAATAGAACCTAGGTTGAAAAAAAATCGAGTATTGTGAACTATAAATATTTACCAAAATACTGATTTCTCGTTCTAAACCAATTCCGAAGAATTTTATGCATAAAGTTCGAGAGCAATTCGTTCATGTCGAAACAGACTGCTTTCTCGAACTATAGGTCGACGAACACGAATTCATACAATGAAAGTAGATGCGCCGGGAATCCGGATGGACCGTGTTTTCATGAATTTCAACATTATTGAGAGTTTTTCAAAGTCGATATTGCATTGAGGATTGACCTGAATTTTTTGGTCACAGTTGAAAACAATCTGTGTTCCTGTGGAATTTTTTGCGTTCTTACTGCTTTTCCTATCAAAAATAATAAGGACGGAATATAGTTTTAACAGAAAACGTTACTGTCCAGGGCTTGTAAATTGTAAATTTTCTGTATCATGGTACATATAACAGGAAAAATGTGTTGAATTGTGATAACTTTTTGTGAATGTCAAAATGGCATTGATTTCTTCTTGAAATGACCCGGAGCTATATTGTTTAACAACTATATCACGTAAATTGTCTGAAATTCAACATGTAATTTTTGTGTAATTTTCCTGTTCATTTAGAAATTAGGAATAAGAAAGAGATCCATTTAGTATAAGTTCGAGATTAATGGAATCTGCCAAATTTACAGAAATATCCTGTGGACGTTCTGCAGGGACACGGATAATATGTTGAAATCGGTTGAAATTTCCAACTGTGCAGAAATTGCACTGGAAACTGAATGTGGAAAAATGTGTTCCCTTGTGCGATACTATTCGCATACGTATACTCAAACTTGATTTCATGAGAAAAATATTCTGGAATAGTATATTGTGCAACAAGGAATTAAACTCGCTCTTTTCAAGCTGACCGTAAGTTTGCAATACAAGTCGTAAGCAATTGATTGCACGCAAGGCGGAGACGAGTATATGAATCATACTCGCGTTAGATGATAAAAACATTTGTTCTAAACCTTAGTCGATTTCAATTTTCCGTCAACGGCCTTTTTTCGCGGTGCAGCCTTAGGTATCGTGTACCCCTAATCGGGGCCTGCATTACTTATGTAGTGTTCATTTAATGGCGGCATGACTTTGTCCCAATAAAATATTGTTAATGTTCCTTCTGGGAGCTGATAAATTTTAGGACTCGTACACGACTCGATATGATATTTATTGTGTTTGTTGCTCTCCCGGATGTACCTTGACGATGAGTCGTGTGGATGAAATTATTCCTTCTGGGGGCTGATGAATTTTAGGACTCGTACACGAATAGATATGATCTTGATATTTATTGTGTTTGTTGCTCTCCGGGATGTACCTTGACGATGAGTCGTGTGAATGACATTATTCCTTCTGGAGGCTGATAAATTTTAGGACTCGTACACGACTAGATATGATATTTATTGTGTTTGTTGCTTTCCCGGATGTACCTTGACATTGCGTCGTGTGGATGACATTATTCCTTCTGGGGGCTGATAAATTTCAGGACTCGTACACGACTCGATATGATATTTATTGTATTTGTTGCTCTCCTGGATGTACCTTGACGATGAGTCGTGTGGATGACATTATTGCTTCTGGGGGCTGATAAAATTTAGGACTCGTACACGACTCGATATGATATTTATTGTGTTTGTTGCTCTCCGGGATGTACCTTGACGATGAGTCGTGTGGATGACATTATTGCTTCTGGGGGCTGATAAATTTTAGGACTCGTACACGACTAGATATGATATTTATTGTGTTTGTTGCTTTCCCGGATGTACCTTGACATTGAGTCGTGTGGATGACATTATTCCTTCTGGGGGCTGATAAAATTTAGGACGATATGATATTTATTGTGTTTGTTGCTCTCCCGGATGTACCTTGACGTTGAGTCGTGTGGATGACATTATTGCTTCTGGGGGCTGATAAATTTCAGGACTCGTACACGACTCGATATGATATTTATTGTGTTAGTTGCTCTCCCGGACGTACCTTGACGATGAGTCGTGTCAATGACATTATTCCTTCTGGAGGCTGATAAATTTTAGGACTCGTACACGACTAGATATAATCTTGATATTTATTGTGTTTGTTGCTCTCCGGGATGTACCTTGACGATGAGTCGTGTGGATGACATTATTCCTTCTGGGGGCTGATAAATTTTAGGACTTGTACACGACTAGATATGATATTTATTGTGTTTGTTGCTTTCCCGGATGTACCTTGACATTGAGTCGTGTGGATGACATTATTCCTTCTGGGGGCTGATAAAATTTAGGACGATATGATATTTATTGTGTTTGTTGCTCTCCGGGATGTACCTTGACGATGAGTCGTGTGGATGACATTATTGCTTCTGGGGGCTGATAAATTTTAGGACTCGTACACGACTAGATATAATCTTGATATTTATTGTGTTTGTTGCTCTCCGGGATGTACCTTGACGATGAGTCGTGTGGATGACATTATTCCTTCTGGGGGCTGATAAATTTTAGGACTTGTACACGACTAGATATGATATTTATTGTGTTTGTTGCTTTCCCGGATGACAACTTGAGTTGTGGATGACATTATTCCTTCTGGGGGCTGATAAAATTTAGGACGATATGATATTTATTGTGTTTGTTGCTCTCCCGGATGTACCTTGACGTTGAGTCGTGTGGATGACATTATTGCTTCTGGGGGCTGATAAATTTCAGGACTCGTACACGACTCGATATGATATTTATTGTGTTAGTTGCTCTCCCGGACGTACCTTGACGATGAGTCGTGTCAATGACATTATTCCTTCTGGAGGCTGATAAATTTTAGGACTCGTACACGACTAGATATAATCTTGATATTTATTGTGTTTGTTGCTCTCCGGGATGTACCTTGACGATGAGTCGTGTGGATGACATTATTCCTTCTGGGGGCTGATAAATTTTAGGACTTGTACACGACTAGATATGATATTTATTGTGTTTGTTGCTTTCCCGGATGTACCTTGACATTGAGTCGTGTGGATGACATTATTCCTTCTGGGGGCTGATAAATTTTAGGACTCGTACACGACTAGATATGATATTTAGTGTCTTTGTTGCTCTCCCGGATGTACCTTGACGTTGAGTCGTGTGATTGACATCATTCCTTCTGGCGGCTGATAAATTTTAGGACTCGTACACGACTAGATATGATATTTATTGTGTTTGTTGCTCTCCCGGATGTACCTTGACATTGAGTCGTGTGGATTACATTAGTGGATTACATTATTCCTTCTGGGGGCTGACAAATTTTAGGACTTGTACACGACTAGATATGATATTTATTGTGTTTGTTGCTCTCCCGGATGTACCTTGACATTGAGTCGTGTGGATGACATTATTCCTTCTGGGGGCTGATAAATTTTAGGACTCGTACACGACTAGATATGATATTTAGTGTCTTTGTTGCTCTCCGGGATGTACCTTGACGATGAGTCGTGTGGATGACATTATTGCTTCTGGGGGCTGATAAATTTTAGGACTCGTACACGACTAGATATAATCTTGATATTTATTGTGTTTGTTGCTCTCCGGGATGTACCTTGACGATGAGTCGTGTGGATGACATTATTCCTTCTGGGGGCTGATAAATTTTAGGACTTGTACACGACTAGATATGATATTTATTGTGTTTGTTGCTTTCCCGGATGTACCTTGACATTGAGTCGTGTGGATGACATTATTCCTTCTGGGGGCTGATAAATTTTAGGACTCGTACACGACTCGATATGATATTTATTGTGTTTGTTGCTCTCCCGGATGTACCTTGACGATGAGTCGTGTGGATGACATTATTCCTTCTGGGGGCTGATAAATTTTAGGACTTGTACACGACTAGATATGATATTTATTGTGTTTGTTGCTTTCCCGGATGTACCTTGACATTGCGTCGTGTGGATGACATTATTCCTTCTGGGGGCTGATAAATTTCAGGACTCGTACACGACTCGATATGATATTTATTGTATTTGTTGCTCTCCTGGATGTACCTTGACGATGAGTCGTGTGGATGACATTATTGCTTCTGGGGGCTGATAAATTTTAGGACTTGTACACGACTAGATATGATATTTATTGTGTTTGTTGCTTTCCCGGATGTACCTTGACATTGCGTCGTGTGGATGACATTATTCCTTCTGAGGGCTGATAAATTTCAGGACTCGTACACGACTCGATATGATATTTATTGTATTTGTTGCTCTCCTGGATGTACCTTGACGATGAGTCGTGTGGATGACATTATTGCTTCTGGGGGCTGATAAATTTTAGGACTCGTACACGACTAGATATGATATTTATTGTCTTTGTTGCTCTCCCGGATGTACCTTGACGATGAGTCGTGTGGATGAAATTATTCCTTCTGGGGGCTGATGAATTTCAGGACTCGTACACGACTCGATATGATATTTATTGTGTTAGTTGCTCTCCCGGACGTACCTTGACGATGAGTCGTGTGGATGACATTATTCCTTCTGGGGGCTGATAAATTTTAGGACTCGTACACGACTACATATGATATTTATTGTGTTTGTTGCTTTCCCGGATGTACCTTGACGTTGAGTCGTGTGGATGACATTATAGACCCGTCTATGATATTCCGGTCGAACGTATCTAATTGTAAACTGGGACCATAACTGTCGGCAATATTATCATTCGTGCGGATTTTAATGATATATTTTGTTATTTCACATGCGGTTGATGTACTAAACTTTTCTTTAACAGCCAGAGGCTTATTTGGTTCCGAATACTTTCCGACGACTAGTCCAATCAAATTGGCTCAAAATATAGAAAATGGAAGAATACACATCCTTCACTAGAGACCTTCATCTTGACCTATTATTGACCGGACTGACAGTCCTGGCCTCTAGCTGAACGGCTCGATCCGTCACCATGAGTCGAAGGTGCTTATAGAATTCGGTTTTTTCATCATATCTCGAAAACTGTTGATCCTATCGTTACGGACATAATCATTGAAAATTAAGATACTAAATTCTCTTAAAAAAGGTTTCGTACATTTATCGCCTATCTTTGATAGTCTTTCTCCAATACGCTAGTGAATAACTTACATAGCGATCACAGAACACATTGCATTGGTGACTGTATGATTAGCAATTTAAAAAAAAAAGTCGAGGGATTGTTGTAATTTATTTTTATTCATAACAATTTTGGTTTGCTACAGTTTCCGCTCCTTGATCCATCAAGAATTATTTTTGTATATTTTCGATTACCCTGGTCGAGAGCAAGCGTTCGCCGGGACACAGTAGGTACTGCCCCAGTTGGGAAGATAGTGGTCTTTTATACAGTTGCACTGGTTACGCTCCTTGCCACACTTCTGAGAACATTTTCAAAATTGCGACCGAGTCATTTTACGGTGACATATTTTTCAATCGGTAACAAATTGATGGATAATTCAGCCACAGTATATAAGATAATCCGGACAGTGATATATTTTTACACCTCAGGTATATAAACGGCGGTTTATTGCCCTGTTCCAGCCGAAAAAACCGCTTTATTTCCCTTTGGTGTATAAAATATCGTATGCACCACAGGGCAAACGTTGTTTTAGACTCGTGCGATTGTAATCCTCGGCTTCGCCTCGGAATACAACCTCGCACTCGTCGAAAACAACCTTTACCGCCCTAGGTGCATAATATACTATTATTTCTTCTTTGAAAATTGTCTGTACCTCAAAAGCAAAGAGTGTGGGATAGAGGAGCAGCCAGCGTGCACGGTGTTTGGCGCTGCCTGACGACGAGTCGGGCCCGAACTAACTGCGAGATGATGACGTCATGACATCGGGGTCTGTAAAATACGCGCTTAGAGCGTCCAAAAGTTGCTTCAAAACGACGTGGTGGGGAGTCGATCGTTCGGGCCTGACTCACGAGGTGCGCTCGGAACCGTGTACGAAATTTAACACAGGAGCCTTATGGTGGCTGATCCTCTATCCTATCCTCTTTGCTCAAAAGAAATAAAATCAGACACTATACTGCCAATTGTATGCCGGTAAAACAAAGAAAAAAAAAGAAAAGAAATTGGCGCGCCAATTTTTGCACCTGAGGTGGGATTTGGCTACTTTTCATACCGAAAATTCCCCCCTAAACCGAAACATTTTCTCAATTGATTGTGGAATTGTGGATTGTTGAATTCATACCGGGACACAGTTTGGTTGTGGTTTGACATTGCAGACTTTATTGCAGCCGGAACACTTCGTAGCCTCCATATTGTTGCCGCATTTAGTCACCCGTTTGTGTCCATGTCCCGGTCCCGCTATGAATACGAATCCATGACTTCCTGATGCTGGTGCTGGTGCTGGTGCTGGTGCTGGTGCTGGTGCTGGTTTTGGTTTTGACTTTTTACGAAAAGGATTACGAATACGAATACCAAAGAAACCACCCCCGCCCTTGCCCCCACCGCCACGAGATTCTGGAATCATGAATTTTTATGCCCATCATCAAAACTCATATTAGACACAGAACAGATGTTACTTTTATCCTCAATTTTTGTGATGATACCAGTCTGAAATTTGATGGTCATGCTTAATCATCGTTATCAAGATTATTTATCATGCATAATAATATTTTTTGAATCACCTAAACGATGGTAAAAAGCTTCGATCAATTTTCAAGACTTTACTTACCAGCGGGGACCAGGAGTAATGCTGCCAGGACGAGCGATAAGAGGATGATAGCGGCTGCTTTCATTTTCGAATGTATTCACACGCGTAAGTTGAATTGATCAGTTTCATGTCCCGCCACTGCTTATATAGTCTTCATCTCAATGGTCACGTGGCGTAATTACATTTACTCGTGTCACAATCGCACCTTAGTGTTATCGTTTTCTGAGTTTATCTTTATATTTATATTATTGTTTGTTGGAATAGTTCTCACGAAACCTTGAGAATATTGCATTTTTGTAGTCTTATTACATCCCCCTTAACTGGCTAAAAGTCACGTAAAGTCTGATAACTAGGATAGACTAGTAATACTGCCGGTCAGCACTGAGAACCCAAGGTTTTGCTGATGTTATTATTGTATAATCAGTTTACGGTAACTCCCTTTCTCCTATATTAAATTTATATAGAATAAATATAATCAATTATTGTTAGTATTATATGATTGAAGTAAGTGATCATGAAGAATGATGAAATTCACATATTTGAATTTATCGGACGAGGCGAACCAAATTAATTAATTATTGGTACCCACCAAGGAGAGATTCTTCCTCTATTCGAGCGTGCAAACCTTGGTGGGACCGAAAAAAACCTATAGAAAGATCAAATTTTTATTTTTAATTCTTCGAGTAAAAATTCCCCCGGCCCGGGTTTGAACCGGGACCTTCGCATTTGTACTGCGACGCCTTGTCCAATTAGACCACCGAGGGGCTGAAGGAATCTTTACTCGAAACTTGTATTATGGTATACTAGTGTTTTGGTGACTCTATCGTTCGCTATCTTATACATTCACATATTTGTGAAGAATTAAAAATAAAAATTTGATCTTTCTATAGGTTTTTTTCGGTCCCACCAAGGTTTGCACGCTCGAATAGAGGAAGAATCTCTCCTTGGTGGGTACCAATAATTAATTAATTTGGTTCGCCTCGACGGATAAATTCAAATATGTGAATGTATAAGATAGCGAACGATAGAGTCACCAAAACAAGAATGATGAAAAATTGAATTTTTCATATTATTTGAGTTAAGTTAGGTATTTCTGAAATGTATAAGTTAGTGTGAAGAGACTATGGCTAGTCGCGGGTGTGGTAGGGGAAACTAGGGACGTTTGACCAATTTTCGGTAAAATGCTTCCTCTGGTCTATACGTATTTACAGTTCAACTAATGTTCGATATTTTCTACATTGTACTACTCCCTAGTGACCTTTGATATCATATCTCAGAAATATGATGAAAGACCATGTTTCACCATTGAAATTGGAACAATAATACTAGAATTCTGAAAACAGTATGAAACATGAAGTAAAGTGTAGCGATGATATGCAACATATTTTGTATCATCCGATGGTGGTTCGTTTTTCGGACGTTTTTGATCCAGTAGGCTTTCTGTTGTACTCCATATTCCTTTCACGTAGTCCGTTTGATTTTGGATTTTTATTTTGTTTGCTATATATATTCGCTGCTTGTTTCCATTCATGCGAAAATAGTCCGGATTGTATAGTTACCGGTAATAATCTTTTCATTAATATAATTTAGACACGCACCACAGAAAACTCGTTCATCGGGTAATGCCTGGAATTTCACAATAAATTAACAATTAACTGGAAATGTAATACGGACGTTTTCACCTATAATTCGTAATCTCTTCCGATACAAGACACGTCTGTCATTGACAACGATACGAATTAACTGCTTTTCCTTCGCCTTCGTCCCGTATGACTATAGCTCGGATTATCCTCATCTACCGCCAATTCGCAGATACACTAACATTCGGACGTACATATCGACGCCCCATACGAATTAAAGCACGTTTCGAATTCCGGGTGGAAAAGAGAACGTTTCAAATTCCGGGTGGGAAAGAGCACGTTTCGAGTTGACTCGAATAATAGCACGTTTCGAGTTGACTCGAATACTAGCACATTTCGGGTTGACCCGAATAATAGCACGTTTCGAGTTGACTCGAATACTAGCACGGTAAAAACGTGCTATTACTTGTTTTTAACATGCTATTATTCGAGTTAACCCGAAACGTGCTATTATTCGAGTCAACTCGAAACGTGCTAGTATTCGAGTCAACTTGAAACGTGCTCTTTTCCATTCGGAATTTGAAACGTGCTATTCTCCACCCGGAATTTGAAACGTGGACGTTCTCACTCACACAGGCCATATTATTTTGAACTAGAATTTGGTCGTTAACATACGGTGTTGACATTTGATTTTTATAAAAATATTTCAAATAATACTCCATTCCTTTGAATGAACGTTACCACATTCCCATTTCCTTCGTTGTTACCAATGAAACTACGGAAAAATAATGGGTGCAAATCGAAGTTTACAACATTTGGTGACCCGTTTGTTCAATGGTGATTTGTTTTCTGCGGAAGTACTGCAATTAAAAAGAATTAAATGATTCTAAGACACGGAAATGGTTGGTCAATCCTCCCCTTAATTTTTGGGTCAAATCTCCCGTGTATCACTTTTTTTAAAGATCTGTGAATAACTTTGGTAAAATGTACATAAGTAAATCTCGTTAGTATGATCACTGTAGGGTGATGAGCTGTCTACAGGCTGGTGCACTGATAATTTCAATCCAAATCACTATGACTTGTTCACATGCTTACGGAGGACTGCGAAAAATAACATGATTTTCCGTTGTAAACAAAATATGCTCGTCATTTTCGGCTATTGGCTGTGAACTGCGAAAATTTTGTACACTTTTTCTCGGGTACAGTCATACAAGTTGACCACAGTCGATAGCGGGAATTTTCATCGGCATTGACCATAAAAAAACTGCGGTTGGTCAAACCTCCCTAGTTTCCCCTACGGACCTCACAGCGTACCTAGGAGGCATGCCGCTTGATGCATCCGCCGCGCCCATGAGGGGAACAGGACGGTTCGGCGCGACCCTTTTCGCGCTAGCCGTTTTGGGCGCAACGACGATTCGGCGCATGGCTGTTCTGGCACCGGACATGTCGAGTATGAATCGCAGACTTTGATGATACCTGGTCATTACGGTGACTGTCAACAAAGTGAAATTGAATAAATCGGTCATTTTGGTGATAGGGGTTCCTTGGCATGAACCTCAAATGTCAAATATGTCAAATTTTGCCGCAATATTTTGGCTAAGTCGAGTTTACAACTGCAGAATTTTGGCTTGAGGGATAGTTTTTTGTTACCCCGGACTAGTGCGCGAAGCGCACGGGTCCGGCAACACAAATAACTTCGAAAAATACGGTGCCTAGGAAGCCAAATGAGGCACGTTACCAAAATACTCGATATTCCTATTACCTATTTACATATCTATATACATATGTGTATATCCATCAAATATCAATTAGATATTAATTAGAATCTTAGATTCGTAACCAGCATTCATAAATACCACTGGTTATTATCCCATTTACACACACTAGCCCATACACACATACACTCTACCAAAGCTAAGAAATTTTGACCGAGAACATTTTCCTGGAGATAATTTGACTGAGAATATTTTTACTGGAAATATTTTTACTGAGGATATTGTAGACCGGGATTTTTGGTCGGGTGTTATTATGGCCATGTGGCCATTTCACCGGAATATTTTGTCGTGGGATCAGAATACTGGGATATTTAGACGTGCTAACCATGTTCGGCTACCCAGACGAAATATTTTCATTCGGGGTTGATTTTTATTCGAAATGGGACACGGCCATTTTTTTGGTGAAACGCAATGAGACGAATTAGGACGAAACATTGCGCCGACAGGGTCGCGCCGCAACAGCAATGCGCCAAAACGTCGTTGTGCCAAAACGACAAGCGCCGAAAGGTCGCGCCGAAATAGTCATGCGCCGAATCGTCGTTGCGCCAAAATAACTGGCGCCAAATGGGTCGCGCCGAATCGTAATGTACCCCCAATGAGAGGCTAAGAAGGCTGCTAACCTGCTAACCTGCTGATTAAGCAGGCAGGCCCGGTTTCACCGTAAGGCTGAGAAGGCTCAGGCCCTGGAAACTTTCGGCCCTTCAATTTTCAACATTATTTTTTTCAAAATGGAACCTAGGTTGAAAAAAAAATCGAGTATTCTGAACTCTCGCTATTTACCAACGAATGGTCGCCTACCTAAATACTAATTTCTCGTTCTAAACCAATTCCGAAGAATTTCATGCAGAAAGTTCGAGAGCAATTCGTTCATGTCGAAACAGACTGCTTTCGATGCAAAGTCGATATTGCATTTAGGATTGACCTGAATTTTATGGTTACAGTTGAAAGCAATCTGTGTTCCTGTGGACTTTTTTGCGCTCTTACTGCTTTTCCTATCAAAAATATCAAGGACGGAATGTAGTTTCCACAGAAAACGTTACTGTACAAGGCTTGTAAATTGTAAATTTTCTGTATCATGGTAAATATAACGGGAAAAATGTGTTGAATTGTGATAACTTTTTGTGAATGTCAAAATGGCATTGATTTCTTCTTGAAATGACCCGGAGTTTTATTGTCTAACAATTATATATCACGTAAATTGTCTGGAATTCAACATGTAATTTTTGTGTAATTGACAATAATTTCCTGATCATTTCGAAATTAGGAATAAGAAAGAGATGCATTTAGCATAAGTTCGACATTAATGGAAACTGCCAAATTTACAGAAATATTCCTGTGGACTTTCTGGGACACGGAAAATGTGTTGAAATGGGTTGAAATTTCCAACTGTGCAGTAATTGCAGTGGAAACTGGATTTTCTCATCATTGAAGAGGGTAAAGTATGTCTCTCTTTTCAACAGAATACAGAAAAACCTCAAATCATTATCTCTGCTTAGCACAGAGAGTGAAATCGCTAGGAATTTGAATTTTGAAAAACCCATACATGATTTTGGCAGCGTTAAGGGCTGAAAAATTATAAGTACACACAATGAAAAATGTGTTTCCTTGTGCGATACTATTCGCATACGTATACTCAAACTTGATTTCATGAGAAAAATATTCTGGAATAGTATATTGTGCAACAAGGAATTAAACTCGCTCTTTTTAAGCCGACCGTGAGTTTGCAATACAAGTCGTAAGCAATTGATTGCACTGAAAAGCAGAGACGAGTATGGCGATCGTGTACCCGTAATCCGGGCCTGCATACGGCGGTGTTCATTTAATGGCGGTATGACTTGGCCCAATAAAATATTGTTAATGTTCTTTCTGAGGGGCTGATAAATTTGTATCTCGTACACGACTACATATGATATTTATTGTGTTTGTTGCTCTCCCGGATGTACCTTGACGTGAGTCATGGATGACATTATTCCTTCTGGGGGCTGATAAATTTTAGGACTCGTACACGACTAGATATGATATTTAGTGTCTTTGTTGCTCTCCCGGATGTACCTTGACGTTGAGTCGTGTGATTGACATCATTCCTTCTGGCGGCTGATAAATTTTAGGACTCGTACACGACTAGATATGATATTTATTGTGTTTGTTGCTCTCCCGGATGTACCTTGACATTGAGTCGTGTGGATTACATTAGTGGATTACATTATTCCTTCTGGGGGCTGACAAATTTTAGGACTTATACACGACTAGATATGATATTTATTGTGTTTGTTGCTCTCCCGGATGTACCTTGACGTTGAGTCGTGTGGATGACATTATTCCTTCTGGGGGCTGATAAATTTTAGGACTCGTACACGACTAGATATGATATTTATTGTCTTTGTTGCTCTCCGGGATGTACCTTGACGATGAGTCGTGTGGATGACATTATTGCTTCTGGGGGCTGATAAATTTTAGGACTCGTACACGACTAGATATGATATTTATTGTCTTTGTTGCTCTCCCGGATGTACCTTGACGATGAGTCGTGTGGATAAAATTATTCCTTCTGGGGGCTGATGAATTTTAGGACTCGTACACGAATAGATATGATCTTGATATTTATTGTGTTTGTTGCTCTCCGGGATGTACCTTGACGATGAGTCGTGTGGATGACATTATTGCTTCTGGGGGCTGATAAATTTTAGGACTCGTACACGACTCGATATGATATTTATTGTGTTTGTTGCTCTCCCGGATGTACCTTGACGATGAGTCGTGTGGATAAAATCTGGTGTAAAAACCTTTCGCCAAGTACACACGTGGTCCACCCACAAAATTTACCAACCAAATTTTTCACACAAAATCTGTCTAAAAATACCCACCAACAAAATTCGTCTTCCACAAAAAGTCTTCTTCCAAAAATTCGTTTTAAACAAAAGTCGTCCTTCAAAAAAATCTCTGTAAAAGGATTGATATCAAATACAAGTACCAAGTACAAAAAAAAGAAAAATCAAACCATATAACGTTGTGCTCGTTCGCTCTTTACGCTCGCTCACTCGATTGGGTTTTCATAATTTGTGAGGAGAAAAATTGGGAGCATGAGTTTCGAGAAGAGAAAATTTTCGAAAGAAAAAATTGAGGGAGTGGTACTTGCGGGCCAGGTGTGAGGGAGTGGAAGAGTGACCACTGAGGTCTACAAGTCACATTTTTTTATCTCGCTATGAAGGCCCGCCAAGTACCACTCCCTCAATTTTTTCTTTCGAAAATTTTCTCTTCTCGAAACTCATGCTCCGAATTTTTCTCCTCACAAATTATGAAAACCCAATCGAGTGAGCGAGCGTAGCGAGCGAACGAGCACAACGGTATATGGTTTGATTTTTCTTTTTTTTTTGTACTTGGTACTTGTATTTGATATCAATCCTTTTACAGAGATTTTTTTGAAGGACGACTTTTGTTGAAAACGAATTTTTGGAAGAAGACTTGTTGTGGAAGACGAATTTTTGTTGGTGGGTATTTTTAAAGACAGATTTTGTGTGAAAGAATTTGGTTGGTAAATTTTGTGGGTGGACCACATTAATGTACTTGGTGAAAGGTTTTTGCACCAGAGGTGCTTTTTGGGGGATATCACTACTTTTTGTATATTTTTTTTACTTCCTGCTAACTGCGCTAGCTCGCTGTGCTTGCTCGATGGGG
Source organism: Euura lappo (assembly GCA_018257835.1). NCBI lineage: Eukaryota > Metazoa > Arthropoda > Insecta > Hymenoptera > Tenthredinidae > Euura > Euura lappo. Next base: position 33,263 of record JAEUYN010000759.1, on the reverse strand, counting down.
TCTGCGTAGATCCTCACTCGCTATGCTCGCTCGGTTGTCAGTATTTTTCTGACCGATTATTTCTATTGAGTATATCCCATTGGATAGACGGTGAAAAATCTTGAATTTTCTGTTAATAAGCGCCGTAAAACGCTAAATATTGTCGGAAATGTTGATGAGAACGCGTAAATGTATGTCCAGTTGATTTCTATAACTCTGACTCTTGCTTAGGAGCACACGTGAAATATTAACCCTTATTGGGTTGCATAAATTGATCCGTCAAAATCATTCATAGTAAATATTCGCAACGTGGAACCCTGTGCGCGGCCCTCCTCCCTTCTCATCCGGGCTTGGGAGCGGCCACAGCGGAGTTACTTACAGGTAGGGTTATAGTCACTGCTCATTACAAATTAAATCTTAAAAAATGTTCACAGTAAGAAAGTCTGAAAATCAGTGTATAAATAATCATTGGTATTCACTCAATAAAGTCTTCCGGGATAGTGCTTCTGTTATAAATTGCATGGCAAGATTCGTCTGTTCCATCCGGTCCACCAAGGTATTCTTAGAAGTTAGAACCCGATGATTTCAAGTCGCGTAACTCCAGTAGTCTAATAAGTATGCTGTGATGTGAAAATTAAAAGCTGAGTCATCGAAGCAAACTCCCTGAGTATACCGCAACGTACACATTTCTTCCATAGAGCTATAAGTAGGCGTGCGATAACTATAACCAAAGCGATCAAACAATTGATCATATCGTCAAGGTCAGAATGGATGGACGTATTCGGCGGACAGTCCAGAACTCACACGTAACTCAGAAAACTCTGTATGAAGTGTTACGGACCTATATACTTGTCTCAAAGCATATTTCAACTCGTCTGCTCTAGACTTCCCGCTGAGATTCATCTCCTTTCTCAGGATGCGTCGATATATCAATAGCTCGTCCACGAAATAGTCCCTCCGGAACTCACACAATTTTTTTTTGTTCGTAATGTACTTGCCTCGATACTCTACAAAGTCTCTTGATATTTAGCACCTGGATCATGAACATATAATCAATGTATAAACGACCAATATACCCAAGGCTTTGTGATTGATCTAATTGATTGACTCTGATAACGTCATAAACTTGATTTTTCCATGAAACAGGCTCGCGATTTCCATACGATGTCGAGCTGAATACATAAACTTCAAAGCCCATCTTGTTTCACTTTGTCGGTAATGACTCTCACATCACATCATGTATCTCAATATCACGTAGTGATAACGAGTGGAATGAAATGTCAAACCGAAGCAGCCGACGCGTCCAAAACTGAAACGTAACTCAAAAAACTGTGTATGAAGTGTTACGGACTTCTATACTTGTCTCAATGCGCATTCCGAGTGACGCCTGCTCTAGACTGCCCGCCGAGATACCTCTGCTTCCTCAGGACCCGTCGATGTATCAATCAATATGTCAATAGCCCGTCCACAAAATAGTCTCTCTGGAACTAGACCACTCGGGTATATTGACTCTTTGAGACCCACGTAATTTTTTTTGTTTTTAATATACTTGCCTCGATACTTTATCGAGTCCCTTGATATTCAGCACCTGAATCATGAACATATAACCAATAAAGCGTGTTACTCTACATCGTTAAAATTTTTTCACCGAGCTAGATATACTATCAGATGGTTAGCCATAAATGGAGAACAAAGTATTATAAGCTGGTCGAGGCCGATTTCATCTGACACATAACAAATTTCACATATTTTCAATGATTATGTTTCGCATACTGAACTGTTAATAATTAAAATAAAAAATTAATTAAAATTCAAAAAAAAAATAATAATAATAATAATAATTAAAAATTATACGAACGACCAATTGATTAATCTGACTGGCTGACTCTGATAACCTCATAACTTGAACTTTCCATGAAACTGACTCGCAATTTCCATACGATGTAGAGCCGAATATATAAACTTCAAAGCCCATTTTGCTTCATTTCACTTTCTCGGTAATGATTCTCATATCACATCATTTACCTCAATACCACGTAGTGATAACGAGCGGAATGAAATGTCTTCGTTTAGCGAAAATCTGTCAAAGCCAAGCAGCCGACGCGAACACGCTATAGCTAGCAGTTTCGGTCAATCGATTCTCGATCTGTTACGTTTAAAGATGGCGGCTTGTTTACTTCGATTCGATCTAACCCGTGGTCACCCCCCAACCTCTTTGGTCACGGCGTGGTTCTCACAGTGCCGTCACAAGCGCTATCTGGCGGCTAAGTTAGGTACTTGGATCACCGTGTCCCTGCTGTCTAGTGGTGGCCAATCATCTCTGATTTTTATGAACATAGCTTTTGGTCGAAGACGGTGAAGGAGAAGAAAATTCTGACGATGAAAACGGGTCCTCGGAAACTTTCAAAAATCATATCTCAGCTCTCCGGGCACCGATTACATCGAAATACAACTCAAACGTAAGCTTTTCATGCCCATGTCCTAGGATAAATCTTCCAATCCCGTATATGTAGCGAGGCGAAAGAAAACAGAGATTCTGATTACCCCCACCACTGCGAATAGCTCCCGTTCGGGTAAATAGACTCGGTGAGTCTACGCGCGGCGTTTAAAAATTTTTTTTTAATGTACTTGGCGCGAGACTCTACCGAGTCTCTTGATCTGGGGAGAATAGGGCTGCGAAGTTCACATTTTGATTGAAGCTGCTGGAAATATGTGAATTTTTCTGGCCGTAACTCGTTCCTTGACCGACTACATTTCTGTCGGAAATAATTTTGGAAGATCCGACGCTGTTGGAAAGAAATTTGAGTTCATTCGTGACGTCGTGAATTACGGTTCTACGAAGTTTCCTGGATGCTTCCCTTCGTAAAGTCCTTGAAGGAATTATGAATATTTAAAGGCGCTTGAATAATTTGTAATATTTTTTCTTCCTTTTTTTTTTTAATAACATGATGTCGACGGGCTGGTATGGTTAGTGTTGAATAAGTAATGCCTCCATAAATTCGATACAGATTGTAAACTACTTTCTAAAAATTTCAGTGCAAACATGTATTGCTAAAGTTTTCTTACCGACACAGTTCGGTTAACATTTAAAAAATTAAACGAGCCACCGTATTAACTCCCAGAACTGCTCCCTGGAAACACATTATAGTTAAGGAGGCACGGAGAGCTGCTAATTTCTTCATCAAATTCATCTACTAAAGCCTAGCGGAAAACATCCTAAGCAAAAGTTCGAGCCAATTGGTGAACTGGGGACAATCAGTTACAAATTTTTTCGGTTTTTTCAATCTTGTGTTCAGCTTTCATTTGTTATTTCATTACTTTGGTGTCATGAGGGAACATTTTGAAGCACACTAGAATGTACGATAGCCCACGCTTCGCGCGGGCACAATCATTTTCGAATGTGATTTTAAATTTATAATATACCTAAATAATAGTCATGGATTTAGGGAGTGTGAACTGTCCGGGCATTTGCTTCATTTGCAACGTTTTGTAAGTGATCAATCAAACCATGAGATGTTTTCACTGGAAATTGTTTTTTGTTCGCTTTCAAAAACTCTATCCTACTCTCTAAATTTGAATCAGTGACACTCACTGCGAATCAGTGAATATACACTGATTTCCAGTTATAAGTATAACACTGGAAAAATCAGTGGTATACTTATAACCGGAAAACAGTGTATGTTCACTGATTGTCACTGATTCAAATTTAGAGAGTATCTTTTTCTATTTTAACATAGCTATCTACAATCCATTGTTGGAATAATCGACGTTCCGATAGGATTCTGCTACTGCTTCTTCATTAGAATCAATTATGAAAAGTTTACCATAACTTGGAGACTCACCAGAGATCGGACATAGTGGTAATATTTGACCTGTTAATATATTTGCCCTTGAATTTTGAAGCGATGTGGCCCAGGTCTTCTTTGACCAAACTTCCCAAGATTGGTATTGAAAGATGCAAATGAAAAAGAACTGTTATAACTTCTGATACTCTTGAAAAAATTTGCTAATTTTGCGTGGGTGCCATTGAACAAAGATATAAGCCCATTCGAAGAAATAGGCATTGATTCTAAATACACATGATTACAGCAATCATTGAAAGAATTTCCCTTGTTATTAATTCTTTGCGCTGCGAAATGCTTCGCGTGGCAATGAATACATGATTTTGACGTAAGATCGATATGATTTTATTCAACCTCTGCTACTGGGTTTAAAATACACGTATCAATATGGCTGACGTTTAATGGCATCCATCGCACATGTTGTCATAAAACTATCTGACCCGTACATCCGTGCACAACAGAATGATTACTCTCAACTCTCGCACTCGTAGATGTAGAACGCCGCTAGCGCTGAAATTTCGCGTTTCTCCCGCGTCGCACACGCTGAAATTTAATTTACTCGTCAGGGGTGCGTGTCATTCTCGTCGAGGTATGACTCATACGACCCAGTCACAGATGATGGCAGAAAATAGTATACGCCACACGAAAGAGAAAAGGCCATCCTAACCTGTGGTGGCTATCAAACAACTAGTTTGGAATAACCTACTTTCCCTTCCTCGGTGCGTAATGTACTATCTTTTCGACAGTAACATTTTGTGATATGAATTCAGGTCAAAAATACGCTTATGCTATTCTGCTGACGCAACGCGATATCCCGCTTGAGCTCGGTGATGGAAACGCACCTCTCGGAGATAGAAACTCATGAGCTATTCATTTTTGCGAATTGGGGCGATGATAACTTTTGTATAGTACCTCATAAGGACATGCTCTATACCCGGGACACATTCAAAATTTAGCTGTTTCCACAAAAAGCCAATTTGGATAAGAATAGCGAAGGGTCTCTTCTTGCGAGCTCATATTTGTTTATTGGGATCGTAATCAAGAATTGGAATATTCCTAATTTAAATATGATCTCCTTGTATCAGGAATACTTCGATGTTTGTCCCAAAAACAGATTTTTTATGTGTCCAATATAGAGGGTCGCAAATTTTTAGGGACCCACGGCCTTGTCTTACTTGCCGTACTTATCGTTAATGGGGGTCACATAGTCATTACGTGCTCGGAGCTTCAGCTGAAGTGTTTTGCCTATTTTCCCGAACACTGTTACCGCTGATACCGTTTTTTGCCAACAAGTAATTAGACAGCTTTAGCGGTGCCGGACTTACGACAATACAAGAATAGCTGACCCTTGCTTTGTGCAAAAACCAACGTGCACAATATCCAATACGATACACAATACAAAAAAATCGAACAGTATCCCAAAACCACAATGTAGATGCACTGAAGAAAAAATTCTATCACCAAGTAAATCGATTTACTTGACAGAATTTACGTGGCACAATAAAATTTCACCTAATTTGACCCACCCATGAGCATTGCAACTGGTAAATAAGCTGCAAAACCAAGTGCTGCTGTTGGGTTTTATATTGAATTACGTCGCCACTTTTTTTCCCGCGTCGATCGACGTCGAATGACCCTAGAAAACTTCTACACCACTACATGAAATATAATTCAGGTTTATAATTTTTGGTCAAACGAAAGTTTCTCAATCGCAGTTGATGCCGTGATTGTCATGCCGCGGGAACCATATCAATCAGACGGAATTGGGGGAGTATTTCGAATGCAATTAATTTCATGATTGCTATACAGGTTATGGACATTCAATCATTGGAGGTTCATTGGAAGTGCATTAAAATCGAAAATCATTGGTCTGTGAGACGCCTCCGCAAATAGTAGGTAATATATTTGCCATTCGGTTTCTCTGGGTAAACCTGTACAAGTTTCAAACTAGGAATGTTTGCTCTCTCCAGATCGCATCGATTAGGATTAGGGGTAACGGAGGTAGGAAAAAGTTCGCGTTGCGCACTCAGCGACTGTCTAAAAAGGGTGATGGAACTGTATGTATCTCAGGTGGGTTCAAGTTTCGATCCAACAACATGCCAAACCATTCTTATTCCCACGTCAGTAAAAGCCTGCGACTCCCGGATCGAAATTTTAGGTCTCGTTTAAATGCCCCAGTACCTATTTATTTCATTTCAACTAACCGCCACTTACCGCTGAACCTACCAGGCCCTGTTTGCAAAATTGAGTACTGTGCGGGTAATCTTCTTTCACTCCAAACGTCTTCAGGATCCCAAATACCTACGTAGCCTCTTTTGAATAGAAAAATTTCATACCCTGACCCTACGCAGCCTCCCTTGGATCCAATTGGATTTTATTGTCGTGCCTCTACGTAGCCTCCATTGCATCCAAGTCAACCGATGACAATCATCTAGACTGAAGACCCAGATTCGACAGGAGGTTCTAAAAATGAAACCCAAACGTTTTGAAATGGAAACTTATTTCGTCGCGCCGTGCACACACTGCACACCGTGCACGCCGTGTTTATCTGTTTTCAGAGGAAAACGGGATTCATGATAATCACCCCAAAAATGAAATGTTGATTTTTCCCTGGATTTCCACGTTTCGAGGTCCGGAGGATCACCTGCAACTATTTTGAGTATGACGTCTGGGTGTATGTATGTGACCAAATTTTTGTCCACGCGATATTTCGAGAGCGAGTGCGCCAATTTGAATTAAATTTCTGACCTTAGAACCTTAGATTTTGATCGGTTAGGTACTTTTTGAATCATTTTAGTAACGGAATGATGATATCTTGCGAATCGATCGACGGACCCGGGAAAAAATGGTTTAGATCTAATTCGCATCTCCGGGGATCTAATTTAGATCTAAATAGATCTAAATGGATCTAAATTTTGGGAAATCGTAGATCTACCTAGATCTACCCAGATCTCCGAGGATTTTCGTAGATCTACGTAGCTTCGAATTAATCTACTCCCATGTTCGAATGCTCATGCTTGTTAGATCTATGTATATCCACCCAGATATCTTTAGGTCTACTTTAGATCTAGGTAGATCTACTTTAGATCTAGGTAGATCTACTTTAGATCTAGGTAGATCTACTTTAGATCTAGGTAGATCTACTTTAGATCTAGGTAGATCTACTTTAGATCTAGGTAGATCTACTTTAGATCTAGGTAGATCTACTTTAGATCTAGGTAGATCTGAGATGAGAAGATGGAATAATTGCAGCAAAACGTTGTTATGCTCATTGAAGCCAAGTAGATCTACTCGGATCTGAGTAGTTCTGGTACCGTATTTGGAAATATTTCAAGTCTGTCTAGACTGATTGGAACATAAGTATGTCAGAAACGCACATATTTTCAGAAGACGCCTTAGCTCATCTAGTACGGTACAGGTTTCGTAATCCGAAGTTCGAGGGTTCGATTCCGATTTGTTCGATTTTCACAATTTTTTTTTTCCTTACTCTTATTCACGATTTCTTATTTTATGACGATAGTGAGTATTTTTTCATTATAGTTATGCAATTAATCAATGTTTTTTCAATTCATTTCCGGAATTGACATTGACATAAAAATTAGATCTACGTATAGATCTCTTGAGATCTCATAAGATCTACGTAGAACTCATTAGATTTATGCCAAAATTTAGATCTACGTAGATCTAAAGCATTTAGATCTACATAGACTACCCGATTTTTTCCTGGGGATATAGTTTTTTGGGACGCTGATCACGAATCCGGAGTCGGATTTGTGAAATTTGAAATGGCTGACAGCAAAGTAAATAACGGGAAGTTCAATGGCTGCCCTATAGTCAGCCCAAACCCGCATGTTATTCCAATTTTCACTATCTGTTCGTGATTCGAAATGCGTCCGCATAGCCAACCATTTGATTCTCACAAGTATAATGCTACCGGCATATGATAGGTAACACGGCTTGGTATAGGCGTTTCGTCACTTCGAGTAACTTCATATAGTGCTTGGTTGCACTGAGCATTTTCATGATAATTGTTCAGTCCTTGACCCTAAATAGTCCCAACATTTGATCAACTTCGAGGGTTTGAGGGGGTTTTAAAAAGGGTAAAAATTTTGACTCGAGTACTCATTTCCAACGCCTGCTTCTATATTTCGACGAAGCAGAATCCTCGCAGCCGTATAGACACTGGCAAGAAATAATAAACGTAGAACAAGGAACTATAACAACAAGAAGCTCAACCTAAATAAGAAGGAAGCGCGGCTTCATTTCTTATTACATGAGTTTTGAATTGAAACAAAGGTAGGTATACAAGAAGTATCTGGTGAGGAAGCTAGAAGAAAGCAGACATACATTATAATAACAGTAGACTGCGCTCAAAGGGCAGTATCTTGGTTCTACGAGCAAGAAATTATTGCAGCTGCTTTCGAATTTCTTTCTTCTTAATTTAAAAATAACGACGATGGTCGAAGTTCGTTCGATATGTGCAGCATTTTTCGTTCAAAATTTTATTTTCAGTCAATGCATGTGATACGAGAGGATATTCGTTGCTGAATGGTATCAAATTTGTTAGAACATCACACACAAGCTACACGGTTAGAAATAGAATGTCAGAGCAGGTCCACCTAAAATCTTATGTTCATTTTGACACTTTTTATTGTTCAAGTAAATAAAAAAAAAATCAAAACAACATATTTGATGTTAAAATGACATACATTTGTGTTATATCGACTAAAAAATGCGTAAATATAACACAAATGTAGAGTGGACCTGCTGGGACATTTTTTCCAGTCAAATTTTTCCAACAGTGTATGCAGCGAAAGATGTGTTTGCTGAAGCTGGGCGAATACAGCGTCGACTTAGTATTTGTTTGCCCTACGGAACATTCAGATTTTAACGAAATTTTTTACTTCAAAGTTGAATAACATTTTTCGAGAGTGTTTCTTTCACAGTTTTATATGATCTTCTCATAGTGATGTATTCTGACAACAGTTTTTCGGTTTGATTTGAAAAATTTGGTTTTTTTTTTCAGTGTTATGTAATTAAACTCCACTTCGTTGCAAAATGGCCTGTATGGCAAACAAATACCAAGGCGACGTAGTGCTGCTGAAAGAGATAAGAATGTCGAAGTTCGGCACGGTATGTTCCGAATTTAATTACACAGCGTGCCGCCAAGGTAGAGGAGGAAAAAAATAATTCCCTTGTCAAGCCGAAGAAGAGCTTCAACGACGTCAGCATCTGCATTCTAAAAACTTTATAAACAAGCTTAACAATGCGGAGCACCAAGCGCGAAACTTTTATTTAAATTATGTTTATTCTCTTGCCTAGCCTGCATCCAGACATTCTAATTCTACGAGGACAATGAAAACCTAGGTAGAATACAAAGCGAGAATATGAGAGAGCGACAGTTGATTCATGACGCTTAAAGCTCCCGATTTTATTAGATAAAATTTTGCTCAATCCCTTCGAAAACCACCAGCTGTATCAGACGAAAATTCTGGTCGTACCATTAAAAGAAGAGTTTTTAAATATACCATGGAGACTATTACAGTTTTTCTTTACGTCGTAGATAGCCTCTAAATACACTGCACAAACACGGCTGTCAAAACCGTCTACTGTAGCTGTGCGCGGTAAACTGTAAATCGTTCACAGTATTCAGTATCGCCAGACAAAACCTCGCTTGGTAGTCTCGTCGCTAGAGTTGGCTGCATCTGGAATTAAAATTCATTTCAAATGTTTGTGACGCGACGCTTGTTATCGTCTGCCTTTCTACTTTTATTTTTTCATTTTTTTGTCAACAAATTCCGTTTATTTCAGAGAAATCTGCCGATGGTCTTTATGCTTGATTCCCCAACGATATTCACCCGAAAATTAGTTAGAAGTTATTTAAACGGATTTATCGATACGTTTGCTGCTCATTTCTCCTCAGTTTCCGTCCTTAAAAGTGCGTCTTGAGTTTGCCCTTTAAACCCCTGGGCTTTTCTTCAGACCTTTGATCCTTTGTGAGGCGAAGCAATTACGAAATACACATTTATTGAATCATCCAAAAGAACAATCAGAGACTTTGGTGTAAGAAGAATTCGAAGTGACATAGTTCTTCGAATGGCAGACCCATCCGTCATACATAACGAGCATGTGTTACCGCTTTATTATCTCGTAAAATATGATTGTGAAGTAAATGTTCCCAAGAGGAACGTTAAAGTGGAATGAAATATCAAGAGTGTACTAGTATACTCTTCAGACAATGTGAAATTGAATGTCGCTTGGTGACCGGCTATATTTGAGTAAGTTTTAATGATACCTATTTAGTACAGCGAAACGATCATAAATGCTGTGAAAATTGATAAAATGAAAATTTCAGGCAATAAAAGATTTGTGCGGTAATAGTTTTCCGGGAAAAGATAAAGCGGCAAAAGCAGGTGGGTCACGATTCACTGGAACCCGCCTCACGATATTAGAAGTAACGGATCCAGCCGTACCATCCGTATTACAAACCTCGTATTCCGTGGCTCCTATATTACAGAGGCGTACCAGAACCCATCTTTCCTCGAACCGGACCGTAGTAAGACGATCGGACCGGCGAATTTGGACCTCATTCCATCCTTACCGTAACTTTGGTGGCTCATATTTTCTCCCAGATTAAAAAACGGTTAGTAAGATTTCAGCAATAACTTAGGACACTTCGATTTTCTCCATTGTTCGCTGTATATCGCATTCTGCAGCTCCGATTTTCTGGAAGAGAAGTTCAATTTCTGATATCAGCCACGATTTATATCCAACTTTTTTTTTCTCGATTATCGAACTTATACCCATCAATGTTTAGACTTCATTCTGTGACCACATATCAGGGATTGAAAGCACAAAGCATGAGACCAAATAGCACTGGACCTACGAAACCTTGGCAGCATGCGTCTATGTATCCAGCAGAAGATTAATGATGCATTATCGGGAACTAATGGATGAAGCAAAACCAACCGACGCAAGAACACGCGCTGTGACAAATCGGAAAACATATATTTCCCGAAAATCAATAGGAGAGTAGTCGATATCGGCGAAATTCTGAGGCTGCAGTGGTCAACCCATGAAGAATTGTCCGCCTTCGACATGGACCTTATTTAGTTGGGTCGAAGTGAGGCTTTGCAGCTATATAAACTTCATATCAAGACTTCCTGCCAATTTACAATTAAAGCCTCATCGGGACATCTTGTGGATACTTTAGCACATCCATAAGGCTATATGCTGTACAAAACGTTGCGTGCCTTCGACCAAGCTTTATCGCAATCTTAGGAGGCTTGATGCCATAGACTCCAACGGAGAGTACTAAAAACATAACCTCGCCGAACAGTTACTTTACGGACGCGCCCCATACGATATTATTTCTGGCAAAGGTATGAAGAGTCACTTTGACGCCAGTTGACACTACGGTCCTCATCAACTGTCGTTTAATACTTTTGTGTGGCAGCTCTGAGATGCGCAGTTCGTACCACGCAACAGAAGTCAGGAACTGCGCATGACAACTACGCGACAACATTTTTTTTCGGCTAGCCATATAAAGTGCCACTGTATGGGCCGAAAACAGGCGTCAAAAAGTGACTTGTTCATGCCTGTGCCGGAAAAAAACATTTTTTGCACCCTCGTATTTTTCGAACTGTGAAGGCAGTTGACGAGATGATATTAGAGTTTATGAGAAACGATACAACTGAGAAAATAGCTAGAGGGGTAGCATAAAGTTTTTCCTAGTTCACCGCGATGCCTGTTACGTGTTTCAGCCTCGGGTGCAAGATGCTGGCTCATGAGATAGCGAAAGCCTGTACAACGTCAGCGCTGAAAAGGCAAACTTTGCGTGGACGTCCGCTAACCGTGATCGCTAGTAGTCTAAAACTTCGTTGGTGGGTTTGCCTTTCAATTTGGGGAAACTTACCGGGCCGTGTCAGTGGAAGCTGAAATTGTATCCTGGATAGTGTTGGATCGGGGCTTTTGGCATCGTTTCGGGTTCATCGTGCCCCGTGCCACTGTCTGTCAAAAACTGTCCCTATATACTCAGGCTCCCAGCTATTTTCTGGGATACAGTTTTAAGAGCTCCAACCCAAACGACTAGACTTCGTCTTGCGAGTATGTATAATAACCCCTCAAGCGAGCCCTCAAGTAGCTGCGGGCTTAGCGGTTAGTCTGTACATCACCATATTAGTTCACACAAACCAGGGCCAATCTGGCTTGGGTTTCCACAAATCTGTTAAGTGGCAGAAAATCCGAAAATCCCGAGTCGCCTCAGACCGTTTCCTGTTGAGTAAAGAGACTGATTATTCTGAATTATACGAACCCTAATTTTCTTGGGGGAGACAAAAAAAAAAAAATGATTTCAGGAATCTTCTTCTCGGCTTGTTATTATGATTCTCTCTTGCGAACATCCGACTCAGACGTATATAATAATTATATTTCAGCATTCTACAGCTTCAGGCAGGCGATCTCGTTTCATCTCTGATTAGGAAAAATTATTTTCAAAACCTAGAATGCAGCTCTGATTTTTGAACAGCTTGAAATAATTATCCAATATGATTCGCAGATTCGACACATAGTTGTTGCTTCATATAGTCTCATTTCATGCACTCAGAATCGAACGGGCCAAACCTCTTCGTTCCACTGATTTCATCATTCTTCGCACATCTGAAAATTTGGAGCGAATAAGTGATTTTCGATGTAAAGCTTGATGTACCGGTGGCTGTAGCAACTGGCATCAGTTTCTTAGTCCCGGAATCTATGTTGAAATTCGAATCACCATGAAAGTTTTCCCATTTGTCAAAGTTTGGACCACGGCCGTCACGTACTGCGTTATTGAGCTGGAAAACATAGCGACAGCTGCTCGTATTGCAGACACGCGGGAGTTACACGATACAAGGAAAAAGATTATGATCAACGTGCCAAATACCCGAGAACCTAACAAAACTAATTACGTTTTTCGAACTTGAATATCGAGGTCTTCTATTCTTTAACATATCCTCCTACATCGAAGAATATGTCGGGTTAAAAAATCGCTTTATCTGTTAGATGTTTGGCTTTTCGGATCAGAAATGTCTAAGGTGGGTGTGCCTACGTCGCCGTAGGGACATTAAGCGGGAAATTTCGATTTGCACTAGAAGCTTTGGCCTGGGTCCGCAATCAAGATTTATGTCACAGAACTGGTTGGATGCTCGTAATGTTACGGTGCCACGAAATAGCTCGAGCACAACTAATTCGCTTTGCGGGGTCCGATGTCGGGCGTTATGTTTCGCTGAAGTCAACGCGAACTGCCGTTGTGTTTACCCCAAACGGCCAGAGATACTCGCTCTGTTCTGATTTTGCAATCTAGTCACGACGGCTGACAACCCGCGGCCGCACCTTTTCGAATTGTTCGGATAACGTCTCCGACCTTGAAACCACGATATCGAGTCTCTTTTCCAATCATCTCCCGAAACCTTTTTTTTTATCACTGTATTCATTCAAAATCTGCAATCACGCAAAAATCGTCGGCATTGGAACGTTTCTTCATCTTCAATAGACGGCTCTAACGTATGAACGAAAAAAGGTTAGAGCCTTCGTCTTTCCACAAGACGAGACGAATGTTTGTCCGTTTCTGAAAGACCTAACAAACCCATTGACGGGATAATTTGCTCATGCTTGTAAGCAGTCTGTCCAGTCTGTGAAATATGTTTGAGATCAATCATGGCGCTGTCACGGAGGGATAAGCATGGACGTCATTGAGTGGTCCTTGGATTCAAGGTCGAGTGTCCGCACTTGGAGTGAATTATCTTATGAAATTAGTCCGACTGAAATCGCACTGTGGCGAAATTGTTACAAATTACCAAACACATCGGTGAATTATTGCCAGAAGTTGGTGTATTAATGCTGCAGCGGTAGGAATGCTTGTGATATACATATTCGTGAGGGGAAAACCATGGTATCAGCAATTTCACTGTGTTCATATTCATATCACTTCTGGTCACAGTTAATTTAGCAATTATTGTTACAGTTTATTCACAGACGATTTTTGCCCTCTGTACGATTTTGATAAAAACGCGGGTCCCCCCCCCCCGTGTGTGTGTGTGTGTGTGTGTGTGTGTGTGTGTGTGTGTGTGTGTGTGTGTAATTGATGCGAAATTCACTGTTCACGATTCATAACTACTCCACGCAGGGAAATCGCTCCACATTTTCGAAGGTATACAACCTCCAGTTTGGCACCCTCAGCACTACTATCCCCGTCAGCGGCATCAGCCATTCACTCCTCATTTGAAAATCTTTGCTCCTTCCTGAGGCTCCTGGCTATACTGACCCGGGGAGTTAAGAGAAAAACGTAAACCACAGGATTCGATCATTGACCCCGGAACAGACCAGACCACCGCAGCGGTCCTTGATTAATTATAAGAGTTCGATTCCCTGGTCGGCAGCAATTATCGTTACAACGATGGCAGCTATACGGCTGTGTGATAATTTATTAACGTCGTTATCTCCTCGACTTATATGCCTATCCAATCATGTGCGGGTGACTCGGTTTTGATATATTTTCATTGGAAAGTCAGCGTTGCTTATCTTTGAAACTACATTGGTTATCAGTTAATTCGGGTCAACGATTTCTCTTACCCCGTTTATAGCGTCGATTAGGCATCGCGTTGTAAATTGAAATTTCTTGCCGCTACATCGTCCCTTTGCTTCTTGCGTCTTGCCTCCAGCTAGTCCCGACTTGTACGTCTTTCGTGAGTTATGACTGCCTAAGGTCGGTATGATCTAGCAATTTTAATCCAATTCCAACTAGTTACCGTAATTACAACTGAGAACTACACCAGCCGCGACTTGACACAAAGGAATTCTCATGAGACCCCAATAAACACAGGTACGTCGGATATACGTATATTACACAGAGAGAAGGATTCATTTGTAGTTAAAGAATGTATATTTGTATATAAGCAAATGAATATTTTGTAACTGTTAACGAATCTTAGTTGGCTCAAGAAAATTCATGTTGGACCAAATCGGACCAAATACAACTGTACTTGGTCCAACATAAATTTTCTTGAGCCAACTAAGATTCGTTAACAGTTACAAAATATTCATTTGCTTATATACAAATATACATTCTTTAACTACAAATGAATCCTTCTCTCTGTGTACACGTGTCTAATGTGGAAAGTGGGCATACGTGGAAAAATTATACGTGGACCACACATCATTCAATCAACGTATCTTGTATACAGGAAAACCCGTGGAAAACACGTTTCTGTCTGCTGGTATATTCCACATGTTTTCCACCGAATAAAAAGTGTTTTTTACACGTGTAATCCATGGTATATTTTTGGTCTCGATGTCCGCGTGCCCTACCTAATTTCCACCTCTCAAAAATTTTCTAACATCCACATTTTTATGACAAAATGCTGTTAAGTCCCATAGTACAGCAGATATTATGTACCTCAAACTTTGTATTCATCGTAAGAGCTGGTAGCAGCGCAGGGATAAGAGATTGGTTTCACACACGAGAGTTTCCCGGATCGAATCCCCATGAAGTCATTTTTTTTTATTCTTCAATTTTTAATTTATTTTCATTAATAACGGTTTTTTATGATTAATAATACATTATTATGTTAAAAAAAAACATTTGGTTGACATGCTACAGAATAAAGATTATCGCGAACATCGTGATAAAAAATTGATGGTATAATACACGTATATTTCCCGTATAAGTAATGCGTATCGAAAATTGGTATAACAGGCGGACTTCGTACCTGAAACTTTACGGTATAATATACGAGTATTTCCCATGATCTCGCCATAGATTCTATGTAACTAGTTTATTTCTAACGTTTTCTCAACGTGTCGAGATACGTTTATTATACCACACGTCAACCACTGTGTGTTTATTGGGATATAACTCCACCCAAGGGTATTTCCACATTCCAAATCATGTCTGCCGACCTTCACTCTTACTTTCCCGAACTTTATATTTTCAAGCTATACTTGCATCACGAACTTAACTCTGAAATAGGACCTAACTCTACAATATCTTTTATCAAAATAAATATTTTTTGGTTCGCAGAAGGAATCCATCGACGTAATACTGTAGCGGTAAGATCGTCGAAGAGCAGCCAGAAAATGGTTGATCCTGATATTAGAAATATGACCGAATGCAAGAAAATTTGTACGAAATTTTGTACGAGGTATATTCTGCAGCTAAAGCAAAGAGATGATGAGTACGAAAGGAAAAAAATGGGTTTCTTTTACACGAGGGGAAAATTATAATCACACGTTTTAATTGAGGTGGAAGGTTATTTACGATGGTGTGAGAGAAATGGAATTGTAATTCAATTCAAAGCTCAACTAACTTTTATCAATTATACTAGTGTATACGTTTCACCTCAACTCAGCACCCTGCCAAAGTATACTATATTTCGGGCTCGATACACCTTCTCTGTCATCATTCCCAATGAAATTCGATCAGATTGAACAAGATAGCGATAAAGTAGAAAGGTATGATCATAACAATGTCGGATAATAATTATGATAATATATGGGGCATTCCATGTCAACTCGACCAACGATTTTCCCTCACCATTTTTTATCGCTTTAGATTTTCTATTGTATATGATTATATGATTCCTAGATCTCAACAAACCACTACTGATTTGTTTTCAGATTTTTCCCGCCAAACGATAATTTTTCTATGATTATTCCACCCCATCTAAAATTTACCGTTTTCAAAAATCTAAGTAAGATTTCGAAAATTTCATTTTTCATTCCGATCATTTTGACACCCGGCCAATGGTGGGCTGATATTTTTGTTCAGCGTTTTACTCATTCTAAACAAATTAAATACAAATTCTCCAAAAATAACCAAAAATGATGCAACGTTACGAAAATTCTGCAAAAATAACCAAAAATTTCAGAATTGACCACAGAATTTTAGGCAATCTTTGAAGAATTTTCGTAACGTTGCAGCATGGCGTTTCGTTTGTTCAAAATGTTTAAAACCCTGAAAAATGAAAGACTAAAATTTAAATATCGGCCCATCATTTTGGTCGGGTGTAAAAATGATCGGATCGAAAAATGAGATTGTTGATAAGTTGTGAGACTTTTGAAAAAGGTCAATTTTAGATGCGGTGGAATAATCATAAAAAATTAACGCTCGGCGGGAAAAATCTGAAAAAATTCAGGAGTGCTTCCTTGACATCAAAAAATTATATAGGAAATCTTCAGATTAAGGTCCAGATTAAAATGATGTAATCATTGTTATTAATCACGAGCAGCCGGTACAGATAATTAGGCAGCCCCGATGCGTTTGACTACTTGCACACCTCGGCGCGACCCATAGATTAACGATAAACATCGGGCCTTATATCTGGGCCCTAAGCACTTCGTCCGGCCGGGAGTTTTAAGCATCATGCAGGCATTCGAGATGCGAAAGGAGCTAATTGTAAGTTTACTTCGTCTCTGCCTCATGGCTCATGCAAATCTGAGGCGATAGAGTGTTAACAGCGCTTGTGACATCTACTCCGATTCCTTAACCTCAACACTTGCAGCAACCATCAACATTATGCACTGAGTGTTTTCAGGCCAACGACGAATCAGACGGTGAGCATGTTTGCAGTGAAGCTAACCGGCTGGATCTACCATTGCTGAACTTTCCTTTATAGGAATAAGAAAATCACTCGATCATCGTGGGTGTAGACCTGTGAAAGGTTGAACTTGTATCCACGAGTAACAAAAAAATCTCGCCTTTATCCCACTTCTGTGCCATTAGTCATTCAAAGGCGGAATAATCCGGTCACCCCATGATTCCCAGCTCATCCGAAAAAATCGACACGGATCCTGCGCAGGGGTTCGACTGTTAACTTACCACTTGAGAAGGGTGAAGGGTGCCCCGGAATACGTAATTTCCTACGACACAAGAGTTTTCATTGAACAAAAAACAGACCGTTTCGGAAGCCATTTTTCGCATGGTCCATTTGCCAAAAGTTAGTCGATAGGCTTTTTTCTATTTACACGAGCCTGCTTCTGGAAGCATGTTACATTTTAGTAACTCTAGCGAGTCAAGTATTGTGAATTGGTGAATGGATCACGAGTCTCTGGAACAAATGGAACAATATAATATTTTGCTTAGTGATGGGCATCATAATTAGTAGGCTTAAACGTGGTTCCTGATTTCAATGCACGTGTTCTAGCCAACTGTTCAAAACTACACCACCTACTTTGTGTTACAACCTTACAGCTTACACTACCCGCAAAACGAGAAACTGGGTTTGAACTAATTAGCCAAGTTATCTTGTCAAGATTTCACGGAGGTCCGGTTAATTAACCACCACGTAACGGACTGAACTCTGAAATACATTTGCCTGAAGCCCATATGAATACGAATCTTTGGAGAGGGTTGGCTTTTGAATAACTCGAAGCATGCACAGAATGCATTTCTGTTTGAATAATAACAGACGAGGTACTTCATTCCTCATATTTTACTATTGTGTTCATCACATCTAACTACGAGTAAACGTTTGATGATATACACCGAAGATTTTCTCATTGCACATACTTTTTGAACCAAGCGGTGAACCTCGCGCGTCATTTCCCTCGGGTAATATCACGACTGAGGTTGACCAACAAGATTTCATACTAAACTGTACTTCGGACGTCGAGGGGTTGTGCACTGAAATTGACATTGGAAGTTACACCATGTTACACCCAGATATTGTTAGGCGATTTATATTTTCATCTCATTGGAGGCGAAACTATAGATGGACATTTCCGTCTTCGATCACAAAAGTTTATAACCGAAAGCGCTCAACCAGATCGATTAGGGAATCCGAGTGAATAGAAGAGTGGTCATGAATTTTTGGTGTCAAGAGCTTTCACGACATTCGAAATTTGAAACAATTGCATTGATTTTCACTGTTATCATATTCTCGTGTTCGACACTCGACTGTATTACTTATGTACACGTATAACATATCGCCTCGAGTGACTAACGGCTCCAGCGTGTCATTTTAAAATTCGAAAAATCAGTGGAATGTGAATACCGATAATTGAAAGTTACTTCAGCGGGTGTATCTTTCATTCTTTTCCACTCTCAGTGCGGTTGCTCTTCGATATTTCATATTGTGTCAGCTTATTATACCCCGAGAATAACTCTTGATTATATAGAGTATGAAATAAAATACGGTATTACAGGCTAGACGACGTAATGCAATATATCAAACACCTATTTGCTCACACTCATCCACACCACTGTGGGAAAAAGCGAAAAGCGATTCCGCCAACATTTACCTCATAAAATGCATCTTTAATCCCCACAGGTTTTTTGCAGGGTTGGCTCTTCGGATTATTTATCACAGTTCATGACATCGAAAGTTCACTGCAGACTGCAATTTCACAGCCGACAAAAGAACTATTAAGCTTAGCATAAAATTTGTCTATTTTCATTGGGTTATCCAAAATTGATTAGGTGGGTTTCAGGAGAAACCTAACGCGAACTAATTCTCTACGACATTTTGACGAGGTGATATGGATGATTTGATTTATGGGGAATCAGGAAGATCAGCGGTCTGATCGTGCTTTTGTTTCTCGACCACTGCCGAGACATATGAGAAGAAAGCAATCACCCAGACGCTTATTTGAATTGGAAGGGCGGGGTTCAAGAGAATTGTACGATGATAAAAATGGAGAAGGTGATGTTATCACATCCAATGGATAATAACTGCAGAGAGAATAAAACTGGAAAGAATAATACTCGACTGGAGTGAAATTATTGGAAATGTTTCTCACAGCGATAACCGGACGATGATGAAGCCACGATGCGCCCGGAAGGAAACCACTCACAGATATTAAACACTACCTCTTACCCACACCGATAACTCTTCTCCAATCCCAGAGCACAGACCATTAGTCTTTGCCCCATGCTGAATACAAGTATTATGTACAGTTGAAGCTCTATCATTATGATATCGCGATGCAGACCAGGAACTACATTTACAGTCCCTCTAACGATTTCTTTTGGATCCAGATAACAACTTCGAAAATTATTTGCAATGATTATTCACTATAAATAAAAGTCATACCAGTCAGACTGCCACTTCACAAGAGTGACCATCATTTCAGCAGAGTAATAATCGTGACAGTCAGATCAGAGTGTCATATCACACCAGAAATTTCTAGTGCAGAATCGGATTATAACCTTGCATCGCTGAGGTGTAGCATTGATGACAAGATGTAACAGTATGGCGGCATGCTTGAATGGCTCGTCGTTACAACAAAATAGTGATAATGCGCAAAAAACAAAAAACTATGGGAACGTTTTCATCTAAGATCGTATTATCGGAGGGACTGCTGCCCGTTTTTTAGTCCAATGACATTTTTATGTCATGAGACAAATCATGGTGATAGAAGACACATATTGGTATGGGTTTCGTAGTGAGAAACTGAAACAGGAAAGTATCCCTTCGAATTTCGGATAGTTTGGACTTGAAAAAACAGAAATGTCTTAGCTCTGTGGTTCTTACGACCGTGGAGAACCTAATGGATTGTTCTAGAGTTGTAATACACGGGGAATGAAACTCTTACCATTGTTTCCTGTGTTTCTCACTCTGTGAAAAACTACGGAGGATGAGGTACCTGGTATGATTCTTGAGGGGGATTGCACAATGAAGAAATACAAAGTATCGATACTCTAGCTTCGTAGGTAAGGGATAGAAACGTTGAAGAATGACTCTTGCACACATTCTAAGACGCATTCATTCCAAGTTACAGCCATTCGACGCATTCATCAAAGTGGAACAGCGCAATTTCAACCAAAGTTAGCATTTAAAGCATTTGCTGGATTCCAGCCCACATTTTTTCTCTGTGTATCTCATCATTCTGGACAAGCTATTGCCGCGTGTTACGGCTGCAGTGAACTCCAGTTCTGCATCTACATCGAACGCCGTTTTTCTTCGTCTGTTTCAACTCCGCCCTGGTCCAGCTCCAGAACCACTTTCGAATCAAAATACTGAGTTTGGATCTCTTGTCACATTCTCATGACCGCATACTGAGCCGCGAGCAAGACTATATAAGGGTGATGTTGACCCTGATGTACCCCCGACAAACCCCACCTGAGCCTAGGGACGTTTTAGCGGATAAACTTGACGCAGTTGACGCAGTTGATAGTCTCGGTCGTGTTGTGCACGATAAATGAGGGTTACCCACCTTCATGACCTACGTTACATCCTCTAGGGATTTTCCTTGTCAATATTAAAGGGTGGATATCATCTGATGTCGTGCTTCTCATGCATTGCGGAATTTTTTTTTTACGAGAAGAGAACTTTACGTTCAACCTTTCGTTGGGTTCAGTTGAATCGAGGGACCAAAAATTTTCATCAAAAAAGATACTGCTGTCTATATTCTCCACAATATGACAGTCTTGATGGAGACTGCATTATTGATCTTGCCAGATCAATGTACCGAGTATTGAAATAAATACAGGTAAAATTCAAGTAGGGGAGACCGGGGAGAGAAGTTACACGGGTAAGAAGTGACAAACGGTGATTACAGTCCGACCTCTCTATAAGGCCCCTCCCAATAGAGCCGGTTCCCCTATTTCTCGCTCGCAGCGTTCCCCCACTCTACCATGTAACGTGAGCTCGAGAAAGAGACGAAAGACGAGTCGTGCGACTAGCGAAGATGGCAAAGTGGGGGTACCTCAGTTCCTGGAAAAACTCTTCCCCTTGGGGGCCTGGGCGGCCCTATAGAGAGGTTGGACTGTATTTCTAAACTATCGAAGGTGGACCAAGGGTTAGACGAGAACAACTAGATTAGACTCTAACGTAGTTGTTTTCGTCTCACCCTTGGTCCATCTTCGATAGTTTAGAAATAATCACCGTTTGTCACTTCTTACCCGTGTAACTTCTCTCCCCGGTCTCCCCTACTATCTAAAAGTACTATGTCAAGTACTGTGTAAAAAAAAGTATAATCGTTCCAGTCGAATCGCCATGTCAACCGTCGGGGTTGTCTTGGCAATTTTAGTAACTTTATTATATGCTGCACCCCCCAATGGAACTCCGTTACACGTCCGATCGAGTGGTATTGGAATACTAGTTCTCGGCCGACACCAAATTTCCAAAGTTGGACAAGTTTGAAACAATTCGATAAAGATTCATGACATTTCATCAATTGCAGCTGCATGGATCTCCTCGAAGTTTGCAGAAGCATAACCTGCACCATGTTTATCTACTACACTCGAACTCCCTCTAGTTGACCGAGTTGGGACCGAGCTATTTCCACTAGTTGACGAAAGTAGGGGCCCCCACTCCGGTCGCCGCGGGCTGCCTCTCCTCTCCCCAAGGTGTGAGTGAGAGCAGACATTGACAACGGGTGCGAGTGAGAGCGCGATGTACAGCGCCGGCAAGTGGCGCCGCCGCGCGGCTGTTTCATATACACAAGCACTGGAACGCACTGAATTTTATGGGGAACGCTACAGAGAGTGGGGGTAGAGCCCGTCAAATAGCGGAAAGCGAGTGCGTCAACTAGCGGAGTTCGTCAACTAGCGGACGGTCAACTAGACGGAGTTCGAGTGTATTTTGTCAACTTGTTTCGGAATTTTGTACTATCTTCGTCAGAAATTGATATATTCTAATAACACATCCATCCGCTTGGATTTTGCTCTCGACTTTGCTGCTCGTCTGGTTTCCCAGTTAAAATATTAAAGGTAAGTATTTCGTCATACTCTTCCAAAATAATTCAGACTTCATATTTGTTTCGCGATTCAACCGGGACTAGGACGAGAACGTGTATCTCTGTCATTTGTCCGCGTCTACTTGACCTGTTACAGCAAACTTTATTATTAATTGTTGTCCTCGGTTCTGGGAAGCATTTCACCGCTACAGACGTACCTTGACATCAAGTTAAAAATTCAAACAGCAAGCACCAGTTTCATCCCCCAGTGACCAACTCACAGAATTTCTGCAGCAACTGTAACATTAAACAAGGGAAACAATTCGAACGGAATCTCACCGATTCATCATAAATAATCCAACAAATCATGTGCTAGTACCCTCATGAATTCCGAACTCTCGATCTAGGACCTGATCCAGTATTTCGACAGCAGTTCTACTGCAGCTACTCACAATACAACGCTAGTAAAGCTATCGGAAGCTCCGTGGAACTAAATTGTCAAGGCTGGTGAGCACAGCCCATGGAACCATAACGGTTGATGCTGGGGCAGCCGACCAGAGCGAAGTCTACGTCGAAGTTTTCGGCTCCTTGTATTCTCAGAGGTCTTTGGTCCACCCTGTGTGAATTTCTGAGTGAATCGAAGAGGGATACTGAATGGTTCATAATTAATACGATACTTGTAATTGCGTCGGTGGAATATCGCCATGATTAGTTTGTGTCCGTTGAAAAGAGGCAGCTAGGAAGAATTTTGTCTAATTAAAATGAGGCGTGTAGGGTATCTAATTGAACGGTAGCAGCATGGAGGAGACGAAGAAATGAGAATGGGTAATGAAATATATTTATATCAGAGAGCTGGCTTCAGGGTGTGTGAAATGAAATCTCGGTGACATATAAGTGAGCGGCAATCACGAGGTCCGACGGATAGGATAGAAATATTTGATTTCAATTCTATGCGAAGAAATTTGTTCTCCGAGAAAACGGTTCATTGCATTGAAATCTAGCGCTGGAGTCGTCGAAAGCACTCGACGCAACAAAGAAATTGATTTGGACGATCAGTGAGCTGTGCACAGGTCTAATGAGTGCTTCAGGAATAATTGTTAATTATCTTGATTCAAATTTCAAACGAGTAGACAATTACTGTAGAAGCGATCGGGCTTTGAGTATAGAATTATTGATTCTACTTCTGATCAATCCCCGGGAATTATTACTTTTTTGCGACTTTCGAGTGAAACCGACCGATTCAGGTTATTGACAGACTTCAATCAATAATTGGACAGACAGACCCTGGATAGTTTTGAAAATTTAACGGAGGAATTGGTCTGCTATCGACATACCTACTCAAAAGTTTAACGCGACCATGAGGATAACGATAATACAATAACAATGTAATACTATTTGCTAAGAAGCTTTGCATATGAAAGCTGAGCCGTTGCAACCAGTTATATGGAAACTTCAAGGAAACTTCCGCTCTCGAAATCATGTTCCTAGTTCACCGGTTCGTCTAATAGTCTTACCTGTGGGGGTAACTCGCGACGGTTCGTACAAGACTTTCTGCGTTCCGCACAATCATTATTTTCTGCACTTATACGTTCATTCTATGATTCAGTTGTCCTGTTCTGAACCAGCGTGGAATTAGTTAGAACAAAAATTGTCTATACCTGCGATTTGTCTAATCAGGAGGTTTTTCAAGCTCAACTTACATCGTCGATGCTGAATTAATTTCTCTTCGTCCCGTTTGGATTGTGTGTAAATTCGAGCAAAAATGTTAAAATCGTGGTATCATTCACATCCCTGTTGGATTGCATAAAAATTTGCATCTAAATTCATCAGGAGCTAACGCGACAGCCTCGTTAAAAGCTAAACGATCAATTTTGATCTATCAATTTTTGAACGTGTTACCAGTCAGCATAATAGCTCTCACGTCATTGTGATTGTTAAAATTTTCGACAAAGCGGAACGATCAATAATTTCCGACAGATCGACACTGATTGCCAAAGGTACAACTGAAATGATTGCCAGTGATTTGGTTTCCGGACAGTACACATCATTACCAAAATGATCTTGACTGTTATAGTGATCGCTGGCTCCGCATAAGCATCATTGCATTACAGTGGTAAGCACCCAAATCAATTTACCACAAAAAGCCAAAATTGGAAAACGATTCGACTCAGTGACAAATTGATTATCATTGTCTGTAGACTTTGATTGATCGTTATATTTGCTCGTGAAATTACATGCTTCCATCGTTGTTCGCAATTTGTTATCGATTATACGTCGTTTTATTCTACGTTCAATGTGTCGGCGTGAGTACTGAATCGAGCAGAATCATTCAGCTGTCAAGATGGAAATTACGGCCACAACGCGCGCCGTGTTTCTTAGGATACAAGTGCACTCTTACATTCATCGTATTGATTGGATTTTTGTTCAATTCAGCCTTTCTGCGTTTAACGGCCTAAAAAATTGTAGAAAACGATGAAGATGAGGCTATCAAAATAGTATCTGATAAGTTGAATCAATGCACGCGGATATTTGACCAATAAAAACACAGACAAACCATATTTTCTTCGAAAAAAATATTCACCAAAAAAGGCCTAATTTGGTCGACCGGAAGAACGCCAGGCTGTCCGATTGGGATTTACAAGTCCCGCGCGTTAAAAATCGGACAGTTCCGGAACGGTCGTCCGTATCCTAGAAGTGAAGCATCCATTTGGAAGGGGGAATCTTAAGCTTCAAATTCGTTTTTGAATCATAACCGTACGACAAGTGGTTCTCATCCTACAAAGCGTCAAAGTTTTTGGAACCATTTTTTGGAAAAATGTCGATAGCTCTGGCAAAAAAAAAATCTTGACTCAAATCTGAAAAAGCGAAATGAAAGATAAGACTTTGCACTTTTCAATGGTGGGAACGGATTTCTTTTCCGATTTTCTGTCACTCTGTAGAGGTCGCTAAAGTTGGAACATTGGTTAGGTTTCCAATTTGACGCTTTTCATTAAAAATGCAATAACTTAAAAAAAAATGGCCGACGCTTCAATTTTCAAAAAATGGCGGAAGGTTGACACTTTGGGGCGTATTCCAGTTTTTGACAATTCGTCCTACGACCATTTCCGACCGAGTTATGAATTTTTGAATCTCGAACATTTTTAGGCCCGAAATCGGGTGATCCTTTAATTTTGTGGAGGAGTGTATATATACTACCTTGTTCACCGCGCATCGGTAGCTCAATTGTGAAATTAATTGTCACGTACCCATTATTTATATTACCGGATCGCAATGTCTGGAAATTGTACTTGCAGTGAAATTTGAAAAAAATCCATTATCAACCGATGTAACAATTCCTTCGGTACTTGCTCTCAGACCATTGCAATCGGTCCTCTAACAGAAATGTCAATGGTTCTTGGCATCTATACCGCGAGGCAGCTGTACTATTTGTAATTTCGTTGTCGTTCTCCTTGGAAGTGCAGTGGTTGTATACGTATTCTGAGGGTGAAACGTGTCAAACCGGTTTCAACCCCCACAGTGACAGTCTTAGCCACGGTAACGTGGCCTAGGTATTTTGCCGGGAATGAAACTCCTGAGTGACATTCCAGAACGGCAACAAGATCCCAAGGAGCATACCGAGCGGTTGTGTATAGGTGGAAGGCATTAGCAGATGAAGGGAAGTCAAGCTAAGGCAACTTCATCAACACATAATTGCATCCCAGCTTTTATTTATATCCCAAATCTTGTCTCTGCAGTATTAGATTTACATATAAAATATGCGTTAGCATTCATCAAGCCGTATTTGACATCGAGCGATATTATAAAAATTTCATTCAACTCTCCTTCGCTTTCAAAAATCACTTAGGTGGAGATGAAAAACTTGTTTATTCACTGAAAATTGAGTCCATCATTAAACTCAGTTTTGCTGTACGACATAATTGCAATGAATGCACACTCTACACTTATTTATCAAAAACATTTTCAGCAAAGTTTTTTTTTTCTTTGCGAATAATTAATTGGTTTGTTTTTCGGATCTGGAAGCTCGTGGCTAGCCACCAGATTATATCAATGTCAGCTAAGGTCAAGATTGGGCGATATTTACACGCACTGGGGCTGGTATCAAACGCCACAACTACCTACCGTGAACCGGATTCAAGGTACTTCTCTAAAGCACGTATTCTCTGAGGAGCACATTTGCACGTTTATCTGTCTGTTCACGTGAGCTCCGGTGACTGGCCGATTGGTCCTTGGATTTCTCCGTCACAGTTGCATGAAGTTCATATGCAGACGTTGTTTGAGAGCGCGAAGAACCCGCACAAGATGCAGTCGAAAATGAAATCTGGAGTTTGATATTTCAAATCAACGAAAGCAGTGGAAGATGTTAATTGAAAGCACTGGACCTATATGGAGGATTCCACGTCAAATATAACGTTCAATTTCCCTGACCTCTTCCGATCTGTTTGTCCTTTCACACAGTCGAAGTACTCGTTGAAAGGATCAACTGTGATTTTTTCAGATTTTTCTGATAAAGTATTTTCTAACTACAGCTGATCAAATAATCAGCTTTCAACGGTTTTTCGATTTTTCAAGTCAACATAATACAAAATTCTTTTACAAAAGTTTCGCGTCTCTCTTTGGAATTCCGGCAAATAATTTTTCGCGATTTTTTGTGTTTTGTCAAACTATTGTTTTGATGAAAAATCTTCGAAAATCTTCAGTAACAAAAACGTCCCCGTAACGAATTGGCTGACATTTTGACACAGCATGTTTTTTTCAATGCCAAAAGTTGTCTGAAATCTGTTTATCGTGGGCCGAGCTGTGGTTCAGAAGATACATCAACAAATATTCGCACAGTGGCGAGAATTCAGCGATGATGAGGTCACAAAACAGTTTTTCGGGCCACGGTTCGAAAATTCAATATTGAATTCCTAATTATCAACCTTGAATTAATAACTCCCCGTTTCTCTGTGTTCAGAGAAAAAAGGAAGTTCTTATAAGCACCGCGAAAATGAAAAAGTTCAGTTTTCACTGGATCCCCACATCAAAATAGCTGGAAACAAAATAAATAAACGGGAAGTTCAAAGGCTGACCCATAGTCAGCCCAAACCCGCTTGTTTCAAGTACATTAGAGGTTAGAAATTCGTCTGCTACGGTGCATGCTCATATAACACTCATTTAGTTTCTCATCAGATATTGGGCAGAGCTGACGAGGCTTCTAATCGGCCCGTTGTGGCCCAGCTATACATTAATTTGTATGGCGAATGGCCCACCAAGTTGTATATGTATCAATGATGGAAGGCATCAAATGTTGCTGTCCACGGTACAACATAGTCACATCGAAAAGTACTCTCATTACAGTTAACTTGGTCTGCATGGAATAGTAATCTCGCGAGATGCATTGAAAGAATTACAATTTTCCATTAGCTATATACAAAATTTTACCTTTAAGTGAGACATTTTTCACGAATTACTTCAGTCCCATCGGAATAGCGCAAAACATTTTCCGAAACGTGACTGCTAGTCGAATGGAAAGTTCCATTTTATTTTTTTAATCTAAAGTGACGTTATTAATCATCGTCACTCATTTGAATTTGAATTTGAACAAACTTTGCCCGAGTTTAAAATCTAATTGGCAGAAACGTAAATGAACTGAACGTTCATTTCTAACTCAAAAGTGATCGTTACACGCACAAGAAGTTCCATATCACCATAATCGTTACCTCTAGTAATTAGAACGAGATTTGTAATTGCAATAATTTCGAACAGTGATTGCGAGAGCCTTACAAAGCTCCGACGAAACGACAGGCTGATTAGTTGAAAAGTTATTTCCGAGAATTGCGATCTTCGAGTGATAGTGGGTCCAATTTAACAAATTAAACAGTGAGGGAGAAAACGTTATATTCAAAATTACGCATCGGAAATAATTCCACGTCGGAGGGGCTGCTAGTGCAGGAAACTCCAGCTGGTTGACTTCTGTAAATTAGAACACCGAGCAATAAATTGTAAGATCGCTTCTTGTCTCTGCCCGCATAGCTGCATCGCGTCTTCTGACTTTAGATCACATGTTTGCTAATTAGACGCGCGCCTCGAGTGCTTCTGATATTCTGAACTCTAATTCGTATAAAGGATAATAAGGATGGCGGAAAATGCATGTCCTACGTCGTGGCAGTACATACAAATGCAAATTGAATTAAAAAACGAAATGAGGTAAAAATGTACAAGTCAAAGAATGAGAGTAACGAATCATCATCGTCTGTAGCTGGCGTTGGCCAAGGGTTGAAAGATTTACTGGATAGTCTACTCAACAGATTTCAGCTTTACCTCTCAGCTAAACAAACCGTCTAATGCCACGAGTCAACGAACGTTTTTCTCGCGGCAGCTGAGGGGTCGCGTTATTTATTGAGAAGTGAAACTTTGGGGTTAAGGGCATGCTGCACTCGATTGTTACCGACATTTAGATATCTCCGAATATCAAGCACATGGAAGTAAATCGCAAAAAAACAGCTTCTTAGCTGAATTCTACAAATGATTCTGAACAGATACGTGCAAAAATATTTTGAATCTACTACAAAAATGAAGGAATGGCATGGTTTCCACGAAGTCATGTTAGTAATTTCGTAGAAACCATGCCATTCCTTCATTTTTGAGTAAATCCAAAATATTTTCGGACGTATCTGTGCGGAATCACGTGTAGAATTCCGCCAAGAGCTGAATTTTGCGATTTGCTTCCGTGGACTCTTGGATATTCGGAGATATCCGAATGTCGGTAACAATCGAGTACAGCATGCCCTTAAACACAGTTTTAGCCGAAAGCTTCGAAATTCTCGTCGTCGAGGCGGAAAGAGCTTGAGCTTAAAAAAGCGTGAAGTGAATTTCTGTGCAGTGAATTATTATCGTTTGAAATCCACCCCAAAAACGTAGGGATAGAAGTATATTCGTGGTATTGCAAGTGGAACAACTTCACCCCATCAAACCTTTTGACTACGAATTCAAAGTCAATGAAACGTATTGAAACAACGTACAACACGGTTACCAGCTAAATGGTTCGAATCCAGAGAGATAGGAGTCTGAACAAGCGACGCACGGCTCGTGGCACACGGCTTCTCTAAGCCCGGAAAATCCGGCGCCTCTACTTGAGAAACTATCTTTCCCCCGTCCTTATCGGTGCTCGTCCTTTGGGCTTGATACCCATACCCATACTCGCACTCGTACCATCAGGTACATGCGTGGTTGTGTGAACGGCGAAGTGAAGCACGCGAGAATTATTTTGCCTCAGGCATCGAGAGCTTCACGCGTTGAGCAAACACTGTGCACAGCACATGGAGAACTTCAGAAGTTAGTAGAATAGATGTGGCGAATGTATCGCTATTATTTGTTCCGATAGTTCCATCTGAACCAGTCTGGCATACACATGGTCGGAATACACGCCTCGAAGGTAATAGTTCGCCGCCACAGTTTTAGCCGAAAATTAACTTGATTCCCAACTGCTTTGGCAAATTCGATTTGTTATCGGCGACGTATAACATAACATAGCTATTACAGGAGAGAGAGGGCTAGAGTATGCGCTACCCCTCGTCATTTCACCCTTTCATTGAACGATGTATAAATTATACCGATATGGCCGACGAGTTCGACCCAATTATTCGTACAAGTGAATTCAAGCGCTATGTTGTTGTTAGCTTGATCGAATTTTTTGGGAAAAAAACGAGAAGTTTGAACTTAGGTATACAATAAACGCAGCTTTTGTCAATCATCCTTCCATACAACAATTCGGCGTAGAGCCCAAAGATGACGACGCAGCAGAACAAAGGATTAGATGGTTTCTGAAAACAACTCAACCTCCACCAAAACCTGAGAGAACAGAAACAGACAAAAGCTTAGACTTGATTATAATAACGCTCACAGGTCGAGTCGAGGCACATATTATGTAATTTCCCGAAAGTGGATCGCATGCATGCAGGAAGATGCATAGATTTACGAACGAATTACACGTTAGACATTAGCTCGAGGTACACACCATTCGAGATTCTCTGGGAAGCATAGTTGAACGACTTAAGCAGTAGAGGTCGAAGATCCATCGGAGGATGTTTGTTGCGGTCCATAGGATGCCCCAGTTTCTCAAGAGGAGGGGTACAACTTCTGATGGGAGATCATAGTGCAAAAGCTGCTGAAAAAAAAGATTTCTCCCTCCCCCGTGCCAGCTTCTCAATCCATTTCCCACCCAGAACCTTTCGACGTGTTTTTCCTGTCGCCTATGGCTCAACACTATTTCTATACTTATTACGTCCTTCCGATTCTAATTCGATTACCATTCGAATATACATTTGTCGAGGGCGGGGCACCAGACCCAACGGTACTCGGTGAGCTTGTTCGGTTGACGAGACAAGATCTCATCTCATACGATATGCATTTATGGGCGACAGGTGGTGAGCTCCCTGCTCTAAAAAGTTGCTCGATTCTAAATCTGGTAAAAACAACTCTTACGTTTGGCAGTAGAGCTATTTTCCCAAGTGTACACCAGAAAAAGTTAGCTGCCTGTTTTTTTAGTAGTCACAAAATTTTATCAGCGTTCTTTGGAACGTCTACTGCTTGACATCAGTTATAATGTTTTTCATGGGAATCATAAGCCGCTGAATTTGACGGGAAAGAAATCAGATTTGCATGAAAGAATAATTGCAGAATGTTTACCGAGGCCTGAGGTTGGGGACTGTGTTTTTTGTGATCCATTGATGAACTTTGTTTGTGAACGAATAAATGAATCGATGGAGTTTGAATTATTATGTAACCGCAAAGATGCCTCGGAGGTCAGAGTTTGTGATTAGATTGAAGGGCGTTGAGCGTGGAAATTTCTTCCGAAAATGCACGCAGAAAGTAGTTCATGTACAATGGATGTCCCTGTATTCTTCCTGGGTGAAATTCAGTGAGCGCGAATTCATTTTCTATGAAAATCGTTTTCCAAGTACTTCTTCGAATTTCACCGGTACATTTACATTTATAACCACTGCGCTATAAAAAGATGGCGGGTTCACGTGAGAGAGCAAATGTAATTCTGCGAACGGATGTGTTGGCCCACTTCACAATCCACTCAACTCAGCGAGTTTCAAATTCATTCAATTGTCAAGTATTTGGGGTAAAATATTTATTCGATTCCACTTATCGAAGCAACGAAATATCTGCTGGGTGATTCAACACCTGACGCGTTCCGTTATCTGCCAGCTTCCAACTGATAATTGTTTTCTCTGCCTACTCGTGCAGCTTACATTAACACTTGCTTCTGTGTTAGGTCTATCAGATCTGAGAGAATGAAAAAACTTGAGCAATTGCATGAAAAATGTTTCATGCTCCAGTTGGGAGGGTTCATGAAGTATTCATCGCTCGGGAGCAGCACAATTCGTCTGCTATCACGGGGTATCCCCGAGGATCTGAGTTATTAATGAAAATTGCTTGGTAATAAGGGGTTAGCCCACTGTGGCCGAGCGGAGGTAGGAATTGAGCATAAACTCTTAGCTTCCGTACGTACACATTCTCGCTTTATAATATTTGTGATTGCTTTGAAAATGGATATAACCGCAAGCCCGATTTCTTCGTGTACTGAGGGATACATAAATTTAACCCTTTCCACTCCTGCACCCCTCAATTAGCGAATGAAAATATATCTAACTTTACTGGAGCCCGTTACCCCCACTCGAGGCTCCGACGATGCAGAATAAGTTGTAGTTTGGTATTTCTGATAGGTACTTTGAAGTAATTGATCAGGAATTGAAAATGCTCTGTGAGCAACATGAAAGAAAATCACAAAAAAATAGCGATGCCTGAAGATTAAAAATTGGTGTCAAACGACGCCAAAGGATGAAAGGAAATCCAATATTTTTATTACACCCACATCGAACGTTCACAGTAGGAAATGTAAAGCGTAAAGCAGAGGTGAGCGTGTCAGAGGGTGAGAACTATTCGCTGGAAAGGTAATTAACGTCCCTTGGAAACGTTCGTCGACCGTGAAGTTGATCGAGCTCGGCAATATTCGAATCAAAATTTGAGTGATTCACTTTGTTGACTGACCCAGAAGATCGCCGATTGCTTTCAGTAAATCGCTAAATTTTACAATGATGTTCGACCCATGATGTTCGAACCGATCGGTTTGCAATTCAGCGCAATTCAAATCTCTCGCCCAAAATTCACTCTTTCGGTAGATTACAATTAGAGAAAATGTTGAAAAAAAACATGTGGTGATATAAAAACTTAAACTACAAGTTAATTCAATTTTTTCTCTTTTTTTTACAGATTCGGCGAAGGCACGGAGTTAAAGGAGATCGTGGAAGCTGGGAAAAAATCCCGGTACGGGGCGGATGCAAGGGGTTTCAAGGTTGCGGTAGAGATGAGAAAACTACTGGCTCAGCCCAGCCCATACTAATCGTCACCCCTATTTCACCCTGTTCTACGGCTGGTGGACGAAGATGAAATTGGCTATGGAAGGAGAATCGGTTTTTTCCTAGCCTCGACAAATATAGATGAACGCGTGCCCAGCTCAGGATTCGATGAAAATATTAGTGAAAATATTAGCTGCATGTAGGAGTCCCAAAGGACAAATTGGAGCCTGGTGAAACTAGGGGCGGAAGGTAAAGCAAGGCAGGGGATACTGAAGATAAATTCGATTTGGCATTGAATGATCGAAGATCGTAGATGAGGTAAATCCCGTCAAAAAAGTGTATGATCGAAATGAAGACGACACGGTTTATGATATCGCCGTGGCAGCGGCACTTCGGTAACAATTGGATGTTAGAAATAGGAAAATTTATGATAATAGTGTCAGGG